>WOFM01000444.1:1110870-1692961 GCA_011428145.1 Ericerus pela | reverse complement strand
TCCAACATCGTGGAAGGAATATCGGTACACATTACTCGTCTTCGGAGCCGTGGGATAAGGAAAATCATAATTATTATTTTTCAACTAAGGTTCGTATTACTCCAGTTAAATTAACCAAGGAGACAGATTTCCGGCTATGGTATGATCAATTTAGTATGTATATTTCTCGTTTCGAATTTAAAAATGTTTTTGATATTAATAATCCTATTCACTTAGAGGAAAATCAAACTCAGCTTAAAATTGACGCCCGAGCCACTCTGTGTGAATGGCTGGACGAAAATCATAGAAAATTAATCTTTGGTGAATCTGATCCTACGGTGTGTTTCCTTAAAATTAAACATATGAAAGAACCAAAAGGTCGTGTGTGTGACACATACATAACTCAAATCTATCAGAAATCTTTTAATCCTAAAAATATAGAATTAAAAGAATAGCTGAAAGAATTTGAGGAATTATCTCGTAAGTTAACAATTTATTATAACGGTTGGTCCAAAGAACGAAAGCTCGAAGCTTTCCTGAATCATATGATAATTCGATTTCCAAATATTAGAATACAATGTAAAGATCGTAAACAGGTTGGTCCTAATGGTGAAATTCTGTGAGATATTACTTATTGTTGGGATACGATTCCCTCACTACCTTACAAACACATAACATCACATTGACTAACACTGTATGTAACATGTCATTACTCTTATTTGTTTTGCATGTGGCGACACTGATTGCCAACATAATATACTTACCGCCACTGCTCGACGGAGAATGTTCTCCGCTTGTCAGTCGTTGTACTAACGTCGATAATAAACATTTTCTAAGATGTAAGTCCGCACTTATCTTTTCTGTGTAAAGTGATCAGATCTCACCTCAATACTTATGAACAAGCTAAATGCATAGTGTTGTAACGGAAATCCCACCTTCACTCATTCTTCATCATCATCATTACGATCACTGTATATATATGTCATACGTACACTCTCACCACGAAGTGCTTTCCCCTACTACTTTCGATCGTACATTGCTGTTGCTTCGCCATTTCGTATTCTGTTAATAATGTATTTTTCATTCGTGCAATAAACCTCAATATTACCACAAGTCTCAAGTTCTTTCGATCCTCGTTCTGTACGCCTCACATCATGGTAGCCATCGCTGCGGTAGAACTATGAGGAGAGACTTAAAAAATTTTAAACAAATGAAATAATCTGTTAAATTTATTTTATTGTTGCGCGAAAATCTTTTCATGTTTTCTGTCGTGTAATATATGAAGAATTAATTGTTTTTTCTTCTCGAGAAATTTAAACTCGAAATTTAATTAATTTTAATTTTTTGAAAATTCAAAAAATAAAATCGTAAATTTGAAGCTGAAGTTCCCGACTTAATAACGGCCGAACCTGGAAGTCATCGAACGCTAAAACCAAGAAGGACCGCCAAAGAGATCGAGTGAACAGCCCAAGGAAAACTGCTCCCGTCGTCGAGGACTCATCGCAGATCCACAAAATCGAGGACCCAACTTTTCGGACAACTCCAAACAAAATTTAAGCAGCCAGTACAACGGTTAACAGCAAAGAACAGAAAACTGGGATTATTCGTCAGCGCAACAGATGAAGTAAAGTAAAATATTTTATTTTTGTAAAGGTAATATTTATTGAAGTTGGTTATTTTTCGTGGTACATAATTGTGTGTTTGAACTAGGTAGAATAATAATTAAATTTTTATGCCCCCAATAATTAGTCTGTGCGAAGGGAAATTGGGTGAATATAATATTAAAGAAGAAGAATTGAAAGAATTAATTAATAAATTTGAAGGTGAATGAGTTATCGATATAAAAATAGAAACTTACGATTTACCCTACGTCACATATTTCACAGGGGAAATAATATTAGAGTCCTTTGTAGTAGATATTTCAGGAAGAATAGAAAATATTAGTAGCCTAAAATATATAAAAATTGCAGAATCCTCAGTAAACTATTTCTCAAATAGAATTTATAGTTCAGAAAAATCAAAAGAAAAATTCATGAATAGATTTTTCTAATTGAATAAATTAAAAAAACTGGATAAAATAGAAAATCGTGAAGAGAAAAGTTTAATAAAAAAATTAGAAAAAGAATCAATCGAAAATAAAAAATTCGCACCTATTTGTAATAAGGAAAATAATTTGTTAGGTTTTGAAAAAATAGAAGAAGAAATGGCATCCCCAAACGAAATTAAACCCATACAAGCCCCACTTGGAAAAGTTTTTAATGGGAAATACTATTTAGATTGGCGTAGAATGATCATATCTGCTATCCGAGGTGCAGGATACTATGATATTTTTGGGGAACACGAATTTTTACAGCCATATATAAACAATATTGATGATTTAAATTTTCGGCCAGATAGAAATATGATAAATTACTGTAAAATGCAGGATAACGCCAAAGCGTTTGTTTTAGAAAGAGTATCTAATGAAATAACAAAACAAATACGAGATTGCAATACAGCAATTCTTATGCTAAAAAAATTAGATAATATTTACGGCACAAAAACTTCTGTCACTGCAAATATGGCAAAAGCAAAATGGACTGAATTTAGATTTCAACCAGGAGGAAATATGAAAGGTTTCTTAAAGAAATGGGATGAATTAGTAACCGACGTGAGAGATAGTGGTAAAGAAGTAACCGAATCAGAGGAATTAGAAAATCTACAATTAGCCTTATGTTACGAACAGGCAATTGCGAAAATCCAGTATGAAAATTTACCCTTAAACGAGAAAAACTTAGACAATTTTAAAAGAATATTAAGGGAGGACTCTGATCAAAAATTCAGAGATCAAACTCTAAAGAAACAAAATAGTAATAATAGTCAAGTTAATAATAATTATAAAAATAATAATAACTATAATAGGAATAATTACAGGGGAAGATATAACAATTATAGAAATAGAAATAATTATAGAGGAAACGGAAATGGTCGTAATGGTTACACTAATAGTAATCGAAACAATTTTAATAATAATGGCAATTTCAATAACAATGGTAATGGTGTCAATAATGAACCAAATCAGAATAATAGTTCGAATAGTAATGGCAATACCGGTAATGGCAATTACAGAGGAAATGGTTACAGAGGTAACTCAAATTATAGAGGAAACAATTATAGAGGTAATAATTATAGAAGCAATAATAGGAATGGTAATCAAAATAATAATCCAAAATGTTACAAATGTGGGCAATTTGGCCATATAGCGCAAAATTGTAATGGTAATGGTTCACAAGAAAATAATAACAATAATAATTTTAATAATAGTCAGGGAACATATCCCCCTAAAACTAATACAAGCCAACCGAACTCTAATAAAAAAGAGAATTCGGATCAACAGGTGAAAATGTCCTGTATGGTAAAAAAATTTAATGGAAATAATAATGAATGGTTAATGAACGAGCTAATAAATAATAATAATAATAATAAAAATGAAAATTATGATATATTAAATCATAAAGCAATTTTGGATGGAGCTGCAGAAGTGCATTTAACATCTGACTTAGATAAATTAGTCGATGTTAAAAAATTCGTGACTCCAATAAAATTGCAATGTGCAGGAAAAAATACTTTTTTATATGCTACCCATACGGGAAGAATGGTGATCAAAGTCGAGAATTCCAGTAAGATTCAATCATTGATAGAGTTAAAGGACGTTCATTATGTGCCGGATCTAAAGTTAGATATCATCTCGGCCATAAAAATTACGAACACTGGTATGATCAATATAGATCAACAAAAGGATATAGCTAACATATATTTTATTGAAAATGCTGAAATAATAATAACAGCAAAAAAAGAAGTGGGAATATTTTATGTATATTATAATATCGAAAATAAAAATAAAAACTATAATAATAATATGAATAATAATGATAATAACATAATATGTGCACCCGTCACTCAGAATATAGATGATGAATGGGATGATTTTACTGTGGAATTAGAAATTCAAGAAGATGACGATAATGAGGAATCATCTGAGGGGGGTGAGAAAGATGAAATAAAAGAAGATAATAATGAAATTGAGGAAATACCTCAAAATCCACAAATAAATAATAATATTAATAAAAAATTAATTATACATAGGAGATTAGGGCACTTGAATGCCAGATATTTACAAAAACTTAAAAATTTGGCAGTAGGCATTCCAGATAATATAAATTTTAGAGATGAGGATTTCTTAAATTGCCAAATATGTTGCATTGCTAATAATTCGAGATTGGGTCATAATAATGTTAGAAATAAACCTACTCGAAAACTAGAAGTAACATCCTCAGATATTATGGGTCCATTTACTCCTTCAGTAGCAAATCAAAAATATATCCTAACATTCATAGATCATTTCTCGAAGTATACGTTCGTGATGCCCATTGTTAGCAAAAGTCAGGTAACGAATGAATTTAAGAATATTATATTATCCATGAAAAATAAATTCCCAGAGTACCCCATAGGGACTATTAGGTGTGATAACGCCAAAGAATATACTGATATAAAAATACTAAATTATTGCAAGGAAGCTGGCATAACGATGGATTATGTGGTACCATATTCTCCGGAATTGAATGGTGTTGCCGAAAGGCAAAATCAAACTTTAATGAGGAGAGTACGGGCCATGCTAATTGATGCCAACCTGGACATAAAGTATTGGTCTTATGCTGTGGTAACAGCGGCCTATCTAATTAATAGATCCCCCACAAAGGCAAACGAAGGATATAAAACACCCTACGAACTATTCTATGGGATAAAACCAAACCTTAAAAATTTAAAAGTTTTTGGAGCATTGACCTACAGACATATTCCTGTAGAAGTTAGAAAGCAAAATGCCACCAAAGCCAAAGCAAAATCTAAAAATAAAATTGACCCAAAGCTAGCTCATAGAGCCGAAAAAAATATAATGATGGGTTATACAAATACGGGATATTGTCTTAAAGACCCCTACAACACAAAATCATATATTTCATGTGATGTTAAAGTGGATGAAACCCAGAACATAAAATCATTACTCATAAATAATAAACCATTAGTAATAAAATCATCAGATTACGAATACGATTTGGGAATAATTAATCCTGTAATCATGAATATAAATATAAGATACAATAAAATATATATAGAAGATAATATACCTAGAAATTATTCTGATATAGAATCAAACCCTTTTAGAGATGATTGGATCAGAGCAATAAATGACGAATTTAATTCTCTCGATGATATGAATGTGTGGGAAATAGTCGACTATGATCGCCAAAAACTAATAGATACAAGATGGATATTCACAATTAAATTTGATGAATTTGGGAATCCAAAACCCAAGGCAAGGCTTGTAGCAAGAGGTTTTAAGGATAGAACCGAATATAATATTGCGGAAACCCATGGCCCCGTGGCATCAATAGGGACAATAAGATCATTGCTATCTATAATAAATAAAGAAAAATTAATTATGGTACAGTACGATGTAAAAACTGCGTACCTAAATTCACCAATTATTAAACCTATATTTGTACGAAAACCTGAAGGTGTGAATATCAACACAAATCATGTTTTAGAATTAAAAAAATCTATATATGGATTAAAAACATCTAGTAAGTCGTGGTATGATCTGTTGGACGCAAAAATAAGGTAAATGGGCTTTATTAAAACTAAGAGCGATAGATGCTTATATACACTAATTAATAATAATGAAAAAATATATTTTCTAACCTACGTAGATGACATATTGATCGCATCAAACCTGCAGTCATCAATTACAAAAATAAATGAGGAGCTACAGAAAGATTTTACGATCACCATCATAAATAACCCAAAATTTTTTGTGGGACTAGAAATAAATAGAAATATAGAACAAAACACAATAATACTCTCCCAATACAAACACATAGAAAAAATGCTAAAAAAATTTGGAATTTCGGAGTTGAAAAATACGAACACTCCGATGGAAACGGGATTAAAATTGGATAAAATTGAAGGTGGCATAGATGACACCGAATATAGGTCAATGATAGGTGGATTGCTATACTTAGCGAGACTTACAAGACCGGACATTTTATTCCCGGTAAATTTTCTATCCCGATTCCAAAATAACTCTAACAATACATTAAAAAATTATGCAAAGAGAATTTTCAAATATATTAATAATACGAAAAATTACAATATAATATATAAATCAGAAGGGGATGGTATACAGGCCTATATTGATGCCTCATATGCCCCCCAAGTAGATGAAAATAATATAGACATAAATAATTTAGGAAAGGGAAAATCCATAACAGGATTTATGATATTTTCTTATGGGGATTTAGTAGAATGGAACTGTGGTAAACAAACTATTCACGCATCATCTAGCACGGCAGCGGAAATAATCGCAGTTTATGATGCACTAGATACTATAAAAGTCACACAAAATATGAATTATGAAATTTTAGGTGAGAAATTAAGCGTAGATATAATGGAAGATAACATTTCAACGCAAAAAATATGTTCAGGGGGTAGTCAGAAAAAATCGAGAGCCTTAATGATCAAATGCTACTCAATTTTGGAGGCATTTGAAGAAAAAATAATATTCTTTAGAACTGTAAGCTCTGAAAATCAGTTAGCAGACATTTTGACAAAATCACTAGATCGATCAAAATTCGAAAATATTGTTGTCAAAATATTAAACGAAACGAATATTTACACATAATATAATATAAAAATAATTCGTTTATTCCAAAGTCATAATATATTTCAGAATTCATCATCATAATATAAAAGTCGTCCCAAGTCCAAAATATAAGTCGTAACATGAAAATAAGTGCTTAAATATAACCTTCAATTTAATGCAAAATTAGTACTCAACAATACCATTTACCAGAAAATACTTGCAATAGATAAATGCTTCAAATCTCGAAAATATTAACAAAGAAAAAAGCAAGAAGATCAAGCAAGTAGAAACCCTACATTTCGAATAATAAAAATTCTGTACATTTTTCAACAACCGTGAGAGAAATACACGTAATATTCCCACACGAAGTAATGAAAGGTAATCCTACGACAATAAACACAATAGAGATTAAACCCATTACATGACCGCAAATTAAGATAAGTCGAAAACGTTCCTCTATCATATAAAATGTTGTAAGCGCCAGTTCAAACACAATGATGTACTCGAAAGATAAAGAAGCGATGCGATGAATATTATTCTATAATCTTTTCATGTCATGTACAACAGATAATACCTGTAAAACGTAACGTTTCTGATAACCGATCGTGTGCCTCATAAACCTTTGTCAATTTATTTAATCGTGATTATTTTTTTTTCTTTTCTTTTTTTCCTTTCTTCAATTCTTATATAGACGTAAATGTTCGAGAATATTTTCAGAGCACACTTCCGAATATATTTTATATTAGTCATCAATGTATACGAAAAACTTTTTGCATGTTACCATTTTTATTTTTTTTATATATTTTTATAATTATTAATATTTTTTATTCGATGCCATATATTATTCAGCATCACATATTAACCTACTATTGCATGTATTTTACTATTTATTTATTTATTTATTTTGAATTATTATTCTCGAAGCACAGCAAACCAAAATTTTTTTTAGAAACATAGAGTTACCATAATATTTAAATTAATACGATGTCAACATTTTTTTTTGAAAATATTTTATTACGTATATGTCATTTTTAATATTAACATTTTTTATATAAACAATAATAATTTTACTTTCAGCGTCGAACATGATGAAGAACTCATTCGATAAGATTTCAGGGGGGTGTTGTAATGGAAATCCCACCTTCACTCATTCTTCATCATCATCATTACGATCACTGTATATATATGTCATACGTACACTCTCACCACGAAGTGCTTTCCCCTACTACTTTCGATCGTACATTGCTGTTGCTTCGCCATTTCGTATTCTGTTAATAATGTATTTTTCATTCGTGCAATAAACCTCAATATTACCACAAGTCTCAAGTTCTTTCGATCCTCGTTCTGTACGCCTCACATTACATAGCATTAGAAGAAGAAATGTTATTAAAAGAACGAAATAATACCTATAAGTTAGATAAAGCTGCAGCTAAGGCAGCTAAATTTAATAATCTGAATTTTAAAAGAAAAAGACTTAGTGGCAATTTTAATAAGAAGTTTGATTTTGCAGGAGAAAGTAATGAAGCGAATAAGTTCGACCAAGCTACTCGTAAATGCTATAAGTGCAATAGGCGTGGTCATCTAGCAGCAGAATGTAAAGCCACCACTAGATTAGAGCCTATTAACGATTCTTCCTGTCAGTCCGAAACAAATAAAATATCCGGTCAGTTCTGCAACAAAGGTGAATGAAGGGAGAAACGACATAAGTCGTATCATAAATCCAAGCGTTCACACAAGTACCATAAGAAAAGTAAACGACATGGTGCTCGTTCTACAAGAAGACTTTCGTCGTCATCCTCATCTACATCAAGTTCCAGTTTGTCCAAAAGTTCAAGTTTGTCTAGGAGACAGTCTCCAAACCCGAAAGATAAAGCGATGGTTTTAAGAACCAAATCAAAATTTACTAAGTGTATGTATATTAATGAACAGCCGAAAAATGAAATTCGTTTTCTTAGTGATACAGGAGCTACAAATCACTTTGTGTCCGATCTTAAATTTATGAAAAAGGTTCAAAAATTAAAGAAACCGAAAATCATCTCTTGTGCTAATAAAAATGAAGTTGCAAATTTATACGTAACCCATAAAGGTTCTATCTTTGTGAAAAATCTTAGTGGTAATACAATTGAGTTGAAAAATGTAAATTATTCTAAAGAAATAAGCGATAATCTATTTTCGTTACATAAAATAATGAAATTAGGTTATAATGCAATATTTACAAATACTGAGTGTAAAATAATGAATAAGAAAACTGGCGAAATTATTCTGTGTGATCATAAATTTCAAAATTATTGGATTATAGATTTAAAAATTAGTGAAAATAATGAAAAAGTCTGTGTGACAAAACAAAAAAAAGCTGTTAGTCAGCAACAAATAAATAAAGAGCATGGTTATGCTCAAATTCATGATGTATGGTCAGTGTCAGAAAATAAAACTGTTAGTCAGGACAATGACATGATGATGATTATATTTCAACTCGAGGGTATACAAATATTCAAAAGCTTGATGATGAAGGTCTAGAAGAATTTCTAGATATTGGTGCTAATATGACAATCGAAGAATTAAAGAAAATAGATGAGTTCAATAAAGAAAGTATTCGAAAGAAGTTAGGTCTTCTTTATCATTTAAGAGTTGGATACGCATCAGTCGCATATTTAGAAAAAGCAAAGAAAACTTTTAAATTTCTCGAAAATATTAATTTTGCAAACGAAATTAAAGATTGTGAAGCATGTAATTTGGCAAAAATAACAAAACGTCCTCAGAAAGCTGTGCGTGATGTCGCATCAAAACCTTTAGTAAGAGTTCATTCCGATCTAATTGGCCCAATAAAGCCAGTTGGAGTCTGGCAGAAAGGCTCTTACATAATAACTTTTACAGATGATTTTTCTAGATATACTGTGACGTTCAGTATTAAAGATAAAACCTGTGTGGCTGAAACTTTTGTAGAGTATCTAAAAGTAATGCGAGCAAATCTTGGTGATAGCTCAGCTAAAATTAATTATTTATGTATTGACGGTGGTCGAGAATATATGAGTGTGTCTATGAAGAAAATTATTGCAAATGAGGGTATCATTGTCGAGACTTGTCCTCCTGATACTCCTCAACTTAATGCTGTGGCAGAAAGAGTAAATCGAACTTTACTTATGAAAATTCGAGCTCTTTTCATCGATAGTGGTCTACCTATTGAGTTTTGGGAACTTGCGTTAAACCAAGTTGTTCATATTCACAATAGGTTACCTCATAAAAAGTTAGGATTTAAAACCCCATATGAGTTACTTCGGAATAAAGTTCCTACAATTAAGTATATTCATCGATTTGGCTGTGTGGCATACTGAAAAATACCGTATGAAAAACAAAATGTTAAAAAGTTAGAAGGCTGTGGAGAATTGTGTATTCTCGTCGGATGTAATGCTGAATCGTGGCAACTTTTAAATCCAACAACAGGTAAATTACATAAATGTAGTGATGTTGAATTTTCAGAATCTGTAATGTTCAAAGATAAATTTCCGTTAGATTATTTTTCGAAAAATGGTTTCCCTACTCTTGATACTAATACTTGGGACAAAAGTGAACAAGTCCCTGAAGTTGACTTTGCAGGAGATATTTCGGACAATCTAATCCAAAATAAAAATAGCTCAAATAAATGTAATTCAAATGAAGAAATTGTCTATGTGTTCAAAAGTAAGAAAGTCAATTTCAGTGATACAACTTTCAGTAAGTCTAAAATTGAAAATGAGTTAGAAATAATTAATCCTAAAGATAAACCTGAAGTAATTGAAAGGAAGTATTTTTCTATGATGTGTAAATTAAATGAAATACCTGAAAATTTAAATGATGTGTTCAAATGTAAAAATAAAACTGAGTGGTTAAAAGCAATAGATAAAGAATTAAAATCCTTAAAAGATAGTGATACTTGGGATTATGTTAAAAGACCTAAGTATACTAAAACAATTGATTCTAGGTGGATATTTGTTAGAAAAGTTGAAGGAAATGGTAATATACTTTTTAAAGCGCGCTTAGTAGGTAAGTCGTGGCTATAAAGATAAAAATGTATATGATTATTCTGAAATATATGCTCCAACTTTAGGTATTGCTGAAGTCAGAGCTATATTAGCAATCGCAAATAAATTAAAGAAATCTTTGTATGGTCTTCGGGTTAGTCCCAAATGCTGGCATGTTCGTTTCAAAAAAGGCTATGTCCGACATGAGATTTATTGTCCATGAAGGTCAAGCTAACATTTATTATTGGGAAAGAAATTATACCTTTGTGATAATTGTTGCGTATGTCGATGATATTCTTATTACCGGAAATAATAAAGATAAAATTTTAGAAACTCAACGTCGTTTAAATAAAGAATTTAAGCTAAAAATTATGGGTTAACCTAAAAAGTACTTAGGAATTGAAATTAATCGTAATAAAAATCAAAGAAAAATGTGTTTGTCACAAAAGCGTTTCATCGAGTCTATATTGTCTAAGTATGGCATGAATGACTGTAAGGAGTGCGATACTCCTATGGTCACTAATCAAGCGGATTGAAAAGCTAAGTATGAACCTAAAATTGAAAAAACGTTGAACTTAAAATATCATATTCTGTATCGAGAAGTAGTTGGTGCTCTTCTCTATTTAACTATGTGTACTCGACCTGATATTTCTTTCTGTGTAAATATATTAACTCGTAAATGTAGTAATTATGACATTTACGATTGGATTAAAGTTGAACGTGTGTTGAAATACCTAAAAAGAACTAAAGACCTTGGAATATACTTCGAAGGTAATGGTAATAATTTCATTAGTTACAGTGATGCTTCTTTAGGCATGACTGATCCAGATGGTTTGTCCACATCAGGCTATTTAATTCAAATATTTGGTGACTCAATAGCTTGGGGTACCAAACGACAAAAATGCGTTGCTACCTCATCTATGGAAGCCAAATATATTACTTTAAATCAAGCTAGTAAAGACGTAATATATTTATCAACTTTGTGTTCAAAAATATTAAAACAAAAGGTTAGTCCTATAATTTTTGAAGATAATCAAGCTACTGTTGAAGCTGTAAAATCTGGTCAGTCCGAAGCATTAAGACACTTAGTGAAATTAAAATATAAGTATGTCTGTAAAGTATGTTCTCAAAAATTAGTTGATATAAAATGGATTCCTACAAAGGAACAATTGGCTTATATATTTACAAAAGCTCTTCCTCGACCATTATTTGAAAGCTTCCGTAACGCAATTATGAATATTACTAATTGAATTATTTGATGTGTTCTTATTTAATAGCATTCCGAACGTCTAGTAATCGTATGTCGTTAAGACGTGGTGAATAAAGCTCAAAAATACGGTTAGTTCCACTCCACTGAAAAAGTTCCTGTTAGTCAACATTATAATTAACTGCTATAAATATCGATGTGTTCAATAATACCTACTAATGTTGTGATAAGTACATATATATGTTGGTTGTGAATAAACTTAATGTCGTTCATTATTATTACAACGACTAATTACTCTTAGTGACAATTATTCAACCAAATAATTCAAGAAATATTCAGCTGTGTGCTAGGTACGTAATTATCTTCAATAATTTTCTCTTAGTGACAACTTTATCTACGTGAATACAAAAATAGTTCGTTAGCCTACGAAATTCAATGATGGCAGAATACTCAAGAAGCTGTCGACTATGATGAGTACCAGGAGGGAGTGTTAGAATTCCAGCTATATATGATGGTCCTATCTCGTCTCCACCTTGATACACTCTACAGTTAATAATACGTACTATAATATTTCTGTGTGACCTCACTTAATCATGTAAACTCTGTATGTCAGGAACTCACGTTAAGATGAGTTCACTTCTGTTCTGTATCTCGTATGGTGAACATACAAAATATATTCTTCTCGTGATTAATTACTGTTTTATTGAATCTTCCAATATATTTACGTCTTATCACTGCCAGAAATCGGATTTTTGAAAAAACAATCTGGCAGCACTGGTCATCAGTCATGTTTCAATGTGCAAATTCTCATGTCAAATGATTTTATAAATTTATGAAGTGGATGTACCTAACTTCAAAAATGCAGGATGAATTGTGAAAGTCAGCTTCCACACATGACGAAAACCAGTACTAATCTCTATAATTTATTCGCTGATTCCGTGAGTCGGTTTGGTCCGACGAAGTGTGTAGTTTCTGTGAAGAACTCGCAAACAGTTACTTTTTCCTATGATGATGTCCATCATCAAGTACAAAACTTGAGTGAATCGTTTATTTTTTCTATTCAGTATTTTGTGGGCATTATCGGCGATGAATTAACGGCAGAAATCATCGTGTGTATTCTTGGGTTTGTCTTTTTGTATTCCTTAATTCTAATGTGTTTAATTTTTATACTTTTATTCAATGTGAGAATATTGATCTTAATACGTTCGTTCTTTTGGCCCAAAAATTTTAAGGGTTCTTGCACTACTTCATAAATCATAAAATATATTGTAATTAATTATTGTTCTTTTTTTTCGGCGTTCTTTTGAATTTAATGCAAATTTATGATTATCTCTAGAGGAAAGTGTAGTAGGCTAGATGCATTCGTGCAGTGTACCACCCTCTTACTCAGCAGTCCTACACTAACTGAATTTCTAATGAAAAACAGGTGTGGAAAGTGCCAAGAAAGTTTACCACTATTAAATCTTGAGGAAATTCCTTCAGGATTATCATTTGTTACTTTTTTCTTTCGCTTGCACTTTTTCGTGAAACTTTTTTTGATCATAGAAGAACTGAGAAATTTTAAGTTTTTTCCGAAGGTTTTTTCCTTTGACTGTTGTCAAAGGTTTTTTCACACTTCACTCTCCGTTCACTTCTCACTTATTAAAGAAAAAGAACAGACTTAGTTTACATAATATTTGTAATGTTATAGCATATTGAAATCAGGAGGAGCCTTTGTGTTTCTCAAGTCTACACAATATGAAAGCATACGAACTTCCATTCAAAAACTGCGTGTTCGCTACATTATTGGAAGGAACAGCGTTGTTAGAGGATTTTTAACTGAACAAGAGGATGGACAATTTGATATTATTAAAACTGTCACTATTTTTGGAGAAGAGTTTACTGTAATACGCGGTCAAACTAATTTTGAAGATATAGCAGTATCCGATGATTTTTATTTCGCATTCGCAGTGTTTTCCTCTGGAAGCACGAAACGTATTCCAAAAATTATCAAAGTGCCACACCGGTGTATTGTACCCAATATTTTAGATTTAAGGTAGCTATAATTTTTATTTTATATTAACTTATCGGATTTGCGCAAATATATCAACGTTGTAGGATTGTATTATTTTATGATGTATCAAAACAATGATGTCTACTTCTTCTTTTCAGTAAACTTTATCGTCTAAAATCATCTGATAAAATATATATATCGACTCCATTAACGTTTGATCCTTGCATTCACGACATTTTCTTGGCATTCAGTTCTGGCTGTTGTATTTTGCTGGTGGATTCAATTTTGAAACATGAGCCGCAGTGTATTAGAATGTTATTTTCACCCCAAGGACATAATGTCACGGTGTTTTTCTCTACTCCGTCGTTATTTCGAAAGTATTTACCGCAGATTGGTCCTTGTAGTTTGAGAATTTTGACGTTAGGTGGTGAACCATTTCCACCAATTAAACAGTTACTCGATGCATTCACTCACCGAATTCAAATCTACAATATTTATGGAATAACCGAAGTATCATGTTGGGCTTCTGTCGTTCGTGTTCGTCAATGTTTTGAAGGATTTATTCCGTTGGGATCCTTGCTCTCTGATACCATATTTGAAGTACGAGCTGAAAGTGGGCGTGTAATCGACAATGGCATAGGAGAACTATTTATCGGTATGTGTCTATTTTTCGTCGTACTAATAATTTAATATATTCAGCTGAAGAGAAATTGCTCGATTGTTTTATTTGAACTCCATTTTCAGGAAGCACGAACAGAGTATGCGTCGTTAATGATGATTTTGAATTTACCAAATTAAGGCCTTGCTTTCGTGCTTCAGGTGATTTAGTGAAGGTGACTAAATTGTTGCGATCTTAAGACGCATGCTTTTTTATCTATATTGCATTAGTAGGCCTGTATTGTATTATACGTAGAAATAATCTCTATTTTGTCACTTATATAAACAAAATATCGTAAAATGTTCATATTTTGCAGGTTTCGACTGGACAGTTTTATTACATTGGTCGAAAAGACCGGCGAATGAAGCTACTCGGGCATCAAGTTGATCTCTCTCGAATCGAAAATAAAATTACGCTTCATTCTTCCGTTAAATATTGTTTAGCCCTAATCGACGGAATTCAAATAATTGCATTGGTTGAATTAAATACATTTGCAAATTCTGACGTTTCTCCAAAAAGTCTACGAGAATTCGCATCTCGTGATTTACCATCGTATATGTTACCACACGATATTCATATCGTATCCGAACTTCCTTTAAATTCGCATGGTAAGTCTTGTGCTGTCTTTTACAATTATCATTCTCGGCTTTTCTGATGCGAAATTTCAATTTTTCAGGAAAAATATCCTCGTTCGACTGCGACGAATTGTACCAGCGACTGAAACAGCCCCAGAATATCGACTTGCAGTTTCGAGATTTATGGTCCAAATATACAAATCAGTCATCTTCGAATCCGAATTGTGGATTTCTAGATTCTGGCGGTAATTCATTCGCCGCTTTGCAATTAAATTCCGCTCTTGAAGAACGTTTTACTGATGTGCCGCGAAATCTCGTCGAATTTTTGGTTACGAATAAGCCCTTCTCAGATTGCCTGAGATTGATTAATTCAAATAATAATGATATGAGTTCTTCCAGCGTCGTTGTCAACAAAAAAAGGAAAAATGAAACAGAGATTAGTGGTTCTTTCAAGACGACGAAATCAAACAATACCTCGACCTGTGTTCTCTATAAAGGTCATAATCTTCGTTTTGGAGACTTTCTATCTGGTATTAGTAAAATGAACATCGAGTGGCGATACAATTTGGAAAAATGTGTAGATGCATCTCCGACCGTGCTCGTGTCTGCGTACGTATTTTCTTTTGTTGGACACTTCAGAAGACAAACGTGAGTTCATACGTTTGTTCGAAAGTTGGAAAATTTCAGTTTTCTTTAATATTGGCATCATTTCGTTCGAAATTACGTATTATCTTTCATATTAATTTCAAGAAATTAAGTCGTATGAACTAAAAAGTAAAAACTTGATTTGATTCCTTTCTTTTTTAGTTATAGTTTGGATAATTTTTGCATCTACATGTTCAAAAAAGTAATTCGTTCTGAAACTCGGCAAAAACTTACCTTTGTTAATTTTTGTTGTTTGTTCTGTAGAGACCGAGCTATAGCAATTTGTGGCGCTCATTCTGGACATTTGGTTATTATTGAAGTTGTAACGGGTACGGTTATTTCGAAAGTAAAATTGCCAGATCGAATCGAGTCCTCAGCTTGCGTTTTTGGGGAAGAACATCGCTTATTTATTGGTGAGATTAACTCGAACGAATTTTATTATACTTGTCCGCCCGAAAAAATTAGTTGAACCTGTATGAATTGATAGTGCTTTTTACGTTTCTGTGCTTCGACCATTTACATTTAAATGAAAGGACTGAGTTAATATTGCAGCATTCTGGTTTTCATTCTAAAACCATATTCAAAGCACTAATTCTTGTTGGCCCCCTATTCTATTTTATAATATTTTGATTTTTATAAATGACTTCGAAGAAAAAAAGGAGGAGATTATCAATTTGATCGATCTATAAGTTTTTTTTTTCCTTTATGTTTATTCCAACATGCTAACCACTGATTTTGATGAACTTTTTTTTAAATGATAGAGAATAAACCCATGGCGGTCGCATTAAATGTTTTTTAGAATTGATTAGGTAGTTTTGGAATTATCTTTAAATAAAACAACTCGAGCGCAACAAGCCTCGCTAGAAAAAGTAGGTTTTTGGAAAAAATAATTATGAATTTTGATGCTTTTATTAATTGTCTGTAAGTTTATATGCGTAAATGATATGTTATGATTGTATAAAATTTGTTAGCTGTTGATGAAATATTAGACAATATGAAATTTAAAAGCATTCTTTTTGAAATGAAAAATTAATTAGGATAATAAAGTATGGTGAATAAACATATAATTTCAAATAAAATCTAAGAAATACAATAATGTTATAAAATGAAAAAACTACCATAGCAATGCTTCGCTAAAAGACCCAGTTTGCAGATGGAGATGGTGATGGAAATGAGATGGAGATGGAGATGGAGATAGAGATAGAGATGGAGCGAAAGCTTACTTGAAAGAATTGCTAAGTAATATCGATATTAATTTACATTTATATCGATATGTCATTGCTAGTTTCAGGTTAAGAAATTACAAAAAACTATTGACAATTATCCATATCTTTAACTATAATATTGAATTATCGATGTTTCATCGCTAAAAACTGCTTTTCCAGAGATTTTTGTTTCCAGTTTTCTCGAGAACTACCAAACCGATGAACACCAAACTTCTTTCAGACCTGCTCCCGTACAATAACTATATTTTGTAAAAAATTCAGCACTATCTGGTGTTTTCTCAGAACAGTGAACACAAAATTTTGTGGGATGCACACACACACACACATATATATATATTATATATATATATATATATATATATATATATATATATATATTGGGAATTCCAGCCCAAAAGAATTTCGCTCTGGTAACAGAAATTAAAAGTGCTGAAATGGTGATGTTTGATAACTGTTTTCAAGTATAAAACAGGCATTTCTGAAAGGAAATATTTAATGCGAGAAGTGAAATTTTTGACAACTAAAACATTATTTTGTTTTATTCGTTTAACTCCAGAAGTAAAATATGGATGCTTTTTTCCTTATGGGAAATAACAAGTATAAAGATGTAAAGAATCTCTATGACTACTTTTTAAAAAGTCATAAGACTTGATAAACCCTACCACTCCACAACCTCCACTTGTCATCCCAATTTGGAACAACTTGATTCAGAGCTTTTTCCGATTTCTTGATTTTTTCATTGTTTCTCATCAGTTATCAGTTATCATACAAGTTCATTTGATTTACAAAAAAATAAGTTTCTCTTGAAATATGAAAATACTAGGGAGATGAGTCAAGATTTCTTAAAGAATAATTAAATTAATTTGTATTAACAGGCTCTTCATTAAGTTTTTTTATTATTCTTTGCTTTATGAGTGTATGAAACCATCTATGAACAGTCAAATTTTCATCCATGATAATAACAATTCCTGCATATTGCTATTAAGATAGTCGTTAGTATTCACTTAAGTACCTAAGTTAAAGAGCCTCTAAGACAAGTATATGCATACCTTATTCATTGTCCAGGGAAAACTGTATGTAATTTTTTTTCGGTTTAACGGATTGGAACCGAATGAATGTAGATTTTGACAGCATATATATCCTTACATAATTTACACTTGTGTAGGCTTTAACAATAATTTTCATCATTTGATATATTGGATAAAAGACAAATTTGCATAGGAAAATGAAGAAAAAGACAAAACTGCCTGAAAACATGGTAATGAAAATTCGTAAAAATTCTTATATAGGTGAAGTAGCTGGGCCCTTCATTTTTTCTCATGTTTAAGGTATTGAAACCAAATTAATAAAAAGCTGTAGGAATTTGAATTATAATAAATATTCTGAATGGTATAACAGTTTAATAAATTCTTTGGATAAGGAAAGGCTGAATGAATTGCTAAATTGCCAAATTGCCCTACATATCCTTATTGACAAATGTATCTAGAAAAATAATGGATTTAATCCTGCAGCGGTGATATATGTATATTGCTGCTATATAGATTTTTAGCCCTATATTGCCATTTGTCTATATTGCCTATCGATAATTTTATATACCTAATATCTATATAGGTATATATTGTAAATATCAATGTAGATTCAATATTGACATGTCTATATAAGTATATATAGAATGTATCAATAAAGGATTTATATGTATATATCTGCACAAATCTGTATGCAATTTCCTATAAAGAATCCGTATAGATACTTGAAATGTAGGTTCATATTGGTAAAATCAATATTAGATGTATATGTCATAGTCAATTTTGATAAATAATCCTAAAGAAATTCAATACATTTAAAAAATGCTATCTTATTTAAAATTATAACATTTTGTAACCTTTAACTAGCAATTTTTATATAATGTAAACATTGCAAGTTTTATGATTAATGACAAAACAGGAAATATTTACTTTGTGTCTGAAAAGTAACAGTTAAAGGATATAAAATTTTATAATTATTAATTAAGATACTATTTTTTATATGTACCAAATTTCTTTGGGATTGTCTGACACTCAAAATTAACTGCAACATATTTTATCAACATTGCCTAGTCCAAAAGATTAGTCATTGTTAAGAATACCAAGTTACTGTTGAAAAAACCTTCAATACAAACATTATATAAAAATAAACAGTTAAAGGCTATAAAATTTCATAATTATTAACTTAATGGAATTTTTATCGATCTTAAATTCTTATCTAATTATCAAAATTGACTATCACATTATACAATACAATAATATTCATCAATTCAATAACAAAAAATATATTTTAAAAAAATGGAAAATATGAATTAAATTTTAACTTGAATTTTTGATCATGGTGTGATTCTTCAGATTATTTGTTCATTTGATTCCTAGGATTATTTGTTCATTCAATCCATTTGTTCATTCGATTCTTTGGTTATTTGTTCATTCGTATGTTTTCTTCTTTTTTTTTAGGTTTTCCGATTTGTTAGTTAGCCACTTTTTAATTGACTTGATTTTATTATCTTTTTTACCATTTTCAACAGCACCCTATTATAGCATTGGTCATTGCATTTTCATTCGTAGGGGCAGTTAGTCCTTTAATATATTGCAGCTATAAAATAAAAGCATATTTTATCACACAGGAAGAAAAATATATTGAATAATAACTATGAAAATTTCCTCTTTTTTTTTAACATGTTTTTCAACGCCTTAGTTTAAATGTCAACTTTCTTTTTGCTCTTCTGAAAAATTTAGTAATATATTAGATGAAAGACTTTTTTACACCAAGCCATCAAATTATTTGCAAAAATATTGCACAAATTATAAATCTTGAAAATTTAATTAGGCCAATTCCAAAAGGGGTGAAATAGATAACAGAACTTATTTATAAATGGAAAACAAAATATTATAAGTTATCTCTGTGTAAAGTAAAATACTTTTGAAAGCAAGGTTGTCCTTAAAAGATAATCAGACTAATCAAAAATTATAATAATCTACTTACAAAAGCATTCTGAAATTTTTGATTTGTTTGCAATTTCATATCAAATTCTGTTAATGTTGAGGGAGTTATACGGAGCCCAAATTTATCGGACTGCTTTTTAAATGGCGTAATTGAATTGTAGTCAGAAATTAATTGACTTTATATTTGCCCAAGTGATGAAGCCATGTTGTTGAAGGTGTCTGAAAAAAACTGGTACATTTCTAGGTAATTTTTATTAGCTGCTTCACAACGTGAACCTAAAAAGGCATAAATCATATGTAAATCTACATTACATCTACAGCAATCTTTGATAATGGAAACTTTTATTAGTATATAATTACATTTTAAAATGAAAAGCATACGTAAATGTACCGGATTATTCAATTTAGAGGGTATCTACTAAACGACATTTTATAAACAAATATTTTGACGTAAACTCATGTATGTAGAATACTGACAACTGAATTTATGATGTCATTATTATTGGTAAATAATTTATTAAGGTATAATTGGTCAAGTGACGTGTAGTTCCCAGTACATTTTTTTTTTCTAAGTAACTCCAAAAATTATTAAAGAAAATGTAAAAATTATAGTTATATTGTACTCATACTGGGAAAGTATTATAGTTTGATGAGCATCATTTCCTTCCTCATTCTGGCCACTTGTAGATGTTGATAATGATTCATCTGTTTCACTTTGAATGAATTCATACACCTGGTTTAAACTTAATGGGTTTGAACTTATCAAATAATTCAAAGGAGAAATCTCTCATGGTGGATTTATAGCATTAATTGGTGTACTAACAGGATCTGATAAAACTGAATTAATAAGTTTAGTACAAGATAGTTGTAGTGTTGATATTGTCAATTTGGGTGTTGAACTTAGCTTTGGATCCAGCATTGACTTGACTTTTTCTTTAGGTACCAGTAGCCTTATTCTTGCACTGCTTTGACCATCTACATATCAATATATAAAATTGAATTAATGACTAATGATATATTTTGTGGTTAGGGTATAAAAACGCTGTTTATACAAATTAAAAAAATTTTCACAAAAGGCTAAAAATGTTCCAAAAAATTAATTATTATAGTATGAATAAGTGAATCAATGAATAAAAAAATTGAGTCTTTCAGATGGTGGACATTATAATTTGTTTTTAATGCTGTTTCATTGATCTACAAAAAAATTTATTTTGTAGAATGTTAATTTTTCAAATTTATATTTACGAGTTTTTTATGTCACAATGACAATTTAATTTTTATACTGCATACTTATAGGTATGTTCAGAGTTCTCCAAAAACAAAATTGAGTAAGCTTTAATATAATTGTATAGGATAAAGAATATTATTAGAAACTTCGCTAATATTTTAGTTCAAAAAGTTATTTCATTTTTTCAGTTAGGTATCGTATACTTATATTTCCTCTTTCGTGCATCACTTTTTTCTTCTAATGACGCTTCATCTTTCTCATTTCCTGAAGAGTTATCAGATGGGAATTCATAAACTGAAACATCTGTTTTTTCTCCTGCTCTTTTCATCTAAGTTTCAACTTTTTTGTACGCAGCTAAAGGAAAAAGAAGTTGATTATGTAGAATTAATAACCTTAATTTGATTCTTAATTGTACTTGACAAATCAAGTATTTTTTCCTTAAATTTGATTATGTAATTACACCGATTTCATGACTCACATATAAGTTATACTTTCACAAGAATATTTCTCAAAGATTACTTCTAGGAATGATTTAATAGAAAAGAGGGTTAATTATATTATTAAAAAATACCTTGTATGTAGAATTTTCATTCAAAAGTTCCATTAACAAATAAAACAATTAGGTCTAGGAAGTAATAATCATTATTTAGTGTTCGCAAGCCTGTCCAATAATTCCTTTGACATCACAGTGATTCCATGTCTGTTTATCATATTCTTTGCCACCTATACAGACTGTCTTAATTTGACTGAAGAATTTAATTTCTTTAAATTTTCCACCAACCAATTTTTATGAACAATTACCAAACCATGTTTTTCTTCATTCACAACCACAAATGGGTTAGGCCAGTCGGAATCAATTTTCTTTCGTATAGCAGGTTTTATAAGTCCCATATTTCTAAAATTGAATAAAATATAGGCTATACTTATTATACACCCATTTATATATTAAAATTCCATTTTATATCTTATGCAGATAGTTGAATTATGCAAACATTGTTATCAATATATTAGGAATACTAAATAATAATAATAATAATAATAATAATAATAATATAATGAAAATTATTTTGAATTGGAAAATTTAGATTCAGCAATAAAATAATATCCCAATAGGGTGTGCTAATCAAGCCACTAGTTATTGAATAAAATTCAATAGTGAAGCACATAAATTGCATGCAAAAGAAAAAAAATTTTGAAGAGGCTCATGCTCCTAATACCTCATCTTACTTGATTGTTAAATAATTAATCTGTTTAGCATGCATCTTATTACAATATCTTAACTACAATCTAAAACAGAATTTTGATTAAGTAAAAAATCAATTTATTAATACACATCAAAATTCATTGAGATTTATACTACTATTTCCCGCATTATATATGGCTTCAGCCCGAAGAATCAATGTTAGATTCTATGTTTTTGAGTTTTTAGTACAAATAAATTCCTTAAGGCAACCTTTTTCAATTAAAAAAAAATATTTATAATTATATATATAATTAATTATAGAACAGCCATTACTATGCAAATTCAGTGCTTTAAAAACCAATAATGTCACGCCAATTTAGCCTAATGCAAAAAAAAAAAATCAGTTTTCCAGAAATAACAAAATTTTTCTTAAAACTGGAAATTCCAACATTGGTTGTTAATTTTGTTCAAAGCCAAAGTATTATTATATGCATAGATATATGAAAATGCAGTAAATTAAATTAGATGATAAAAAATTAACCTTAACAAAGTACTTACCGCCTAATACATATAAGTTGAAATTAGAAATTATGTCAAACATTCAGATTAAGATTCATACATTGGGAATTTAAAATAAAATAAAAATAAAGTCTATGTATACTTCTGGATATCCCTATTGAAAATATATATGAAAATTTGAATTATTGCAACAAAATTATATGTTCGTCTGATTTTTCTGAACTTTGAAATATGAAATCAAAGTTTTCCTGGTTGACCTTGACCATTTTGAAGTTTTAGAAGATCTAGAAATCTGAAAATGATACACGTTATTTACTGACAAGTCACCGAACTGATGGCAATCTGCAGTAAAACAAGTTTCTCGCGAATTCTTTTACTTCAAAACCAAAATTACAATAAACACACTAACTGCAAACAGTTACAAAATGGAGAATAAACGTACGCCATAAAGTCCGTGTCAGAACAAACGAAAAAAACGCGCTAAAAACAAGTAGCTCCGTCTCTTGTGATAAGAAGAATATATCCACAAGGTAGGAGGCACAGTTGACAGATCACACCTCTAGAGGAGGTGCAGTGTTGCCACATGTGGTAACACATAACACTCCCCCCCAAGCGTGCATCCTTTATACAATATATAGTTATAATACTAGTTTATTCTAAATAATTATGAACTTAGCTTATGAAATAAAATAATGTAAAATACAAATAACAAAATTTCTTCTTTTACTGTTCATTTACTGTTGGTTCTTCTTCTTTTGTAATATCTATTGGAAAAATAATATGATCTGCAAGTTTTTTAAAATTTGCGTAGGGTAGTGGTTTAGTAAGTATATCTGCTATTTGATCGCTGGTCACTATTTATACTATCTCTAGTATGTTCTCAGCTATAAGGTCTTTTACTCTCAGATGTTTGATTTCTAGATATTTTAATTTTCCATGATGGAGTTGATTTGTTAAGACTTTGCGTGTGGACTGAGATTGTCTTCAAATACTTTGACAGGTTGTGTTTCATCCGGGAATATTTCTTTAATTATTTCGCGAAAGAACGATATATGATTTGCTGATTCGGAGAAAGCCAGTAACTCAGCCTCTGTAGTACTTTGTGCAGTAATGGTTTGTCTCTGGCATGCCCAAGCAATTGGGTCGCCGTAACAATATATTGTGTAGCCAGAGGTTGATTTCCTGGATGTATCAGAAGCAAAGTCTGCATCTACCTATGTTTTTAGTTCGCTGCCAAGACCTCTATATTTTAATCCTAGGTTCGCAAAGCCCTGTAAATAGCAAAAGAGATATTCTAACAATTTTTCGTGTTTTTGAGTTGGGTTTGCTTGGTTTCTTGCTAGAAAGTTGACAGTGAATGCTATATCTGGTCTTGTGTTGTTCACTATGTATAAGAGGGAACCTATTACTTGTCTGAAGGGATAAGAGGTGGTAATGGAAGTCCTTCCTCTGGAAAGTTTTGGAAGAAGGAATGGGTACCTGTTTTGGTCCATATTGGTTTTTATAGCTGTAAATTTGTAGTATGAGGTTTATATAGTTATTTTGGTGTAGAGTAATTTCCTCTTTTTCTTGTTGCAACTAATTAGAAAATTGACAGTTTTTTGGTGTGCTTAAATCTTTTATATCTACGTTTTCTTTTAGTTGAAAGACAGTGTTTTCAATTTCGCTATAATGTGAACCTGTTATAAGGACGTCGTCAACGTACATTGCAGCTATCGTTATGGATTCTCCTTTATTTTTGTAAAATAGCGCAGGGTCCTGAATACATTTGTTGAATCCTATTTTTTGAAAAACTTTTGAAATTTGGTTGTACCATATTTGCGGTGCTGTTACTAAGCCATATGCACATTTGTTGAGTTTCAGGACATACTTGATTTTGTTGATATCTAGTCCTGGTGGTGGAAGAGTATATATGTCATAATCTATTACTCCATGTAGGAAAGCTATTATGACATCTAATTGTCGGAGTGACCATTTGTTTTTATTTGCTAGTGCTATCAGCCATTTTACTGTATTTGCTGATATGACTGATGCATATGTTCGATTTGTAGGGTATTTGTTTTTGTCTAAGGCTCCTATTACTGTTATACCTGCTTTGTATGTGCCATCTGATTTTTTTGTGAATATCCATTCCCATGGGACTGGTATTTTGCCTCTAACCATATTTTTGGGTACTACTTGCCATATGTTATTTGTTTCATTGATAAAAATTCTTTGTCGATTGCAGTTTTCCATAATTCTTTGTCATGGAATGATAAGGCTTGTTTGTAAGTTTGTGGAAGATTTTGGTCTGTGATTTCTAGTTGGTCATTTTTATTTAGTGGGTCTGGGATTGTGAGACAGTTTATTGATTCTATTGTTGATTCTATTTCATTATGTTCGCTATTATGGGTTTCACTGTTTTGATTAACAAAGGTAAAGTCACTACCGCAATTCTCTATGTATACGTCCTTGTATGTTTTGTTTTCATGTACTATTACATTACAGGATTGAATTGTTTTTTAAGTGGTTGGGTCAAATAGATTATATCCCATTTTGGTGTAGTCACAAATAAACATTTGGTTTGCATTAGGGCCAAATTTGTCACCTGTTTTCTTTTCGTTGTCCATCGCATATGCAATGCACCCAAATCTAACTATATTACTTGAGTCTGGTTTTTCGTTGTTCCATAGTTCATATGGAGTTATATAATTGATTGAGGAGTGTGGTGTGATATTATATAGATGTTTCACAGTTTCTATCGCTATCCCCCATAAATTTTTTGGAAATCCACTATCTATAAGTAATGATTTTGTTTTTTCCTCAATGGTTCTATTGAATATTTCAATAGTGCCATTGTGTTGGCTTGTGTGAGGTTCCGAAATTTTTCTCGTTGTATTCCAAATTCTTCAAATAATTTATCTATCTTTGAGTTTACAAATTCACAGCGAAAGGTTTTGAATTGTGAGACATTATTGAATTTGGATCTAAGGGAGGTTGAGTATATTTTTAACATCGCAGACGTGTCTGATTTTTTGTTTTATACGTATATTTCAGCAAATCTAGAGTAGTCATCTATGATTG
Source organism: Ericerus pela (assembly GCA_011428145.1). NCBI lineage: Eukaryota > Metazoa > Arthropoda > Insecta > Hemiptera > Coccidae > Ericerus > Ericerus pela. The sequence continues at coordinate 1,667,036 of WOFM01000444.1, read as the reverse complement.
TCAGAATATATTTATTTCTGTTAAATGCTGTGACTAGGTCAATGGGTCCTATTAAGTCTACATGTATAATTTCTGCCGGCTGGTTGCTTTTTCGCGATCTTTATCAAATACCTTTTTTGTTAGCTTTGATTGAGCACAGACTTTGCAACATGATTTATTTTCTTGGCGAATTAATTCAGGGACATTTTTGGTTACACTTGTAATTTTTTGAACAGCTCCTTGGTGAGGGTGACCTAATCGGATATGCTGAATTTTGCCCAGGTTTACTAATTTTTCTTTGGTTTCGGGGTTTATTATTCGTTTCACTGGTTTGAGTTTCTTTTTCTCTGTTTTAGTTCTAAATTGAGTATCGCTGTTTGTTACCTCATTATTGTGTTCCCTATTTTCATATGTGTTTATGTTGTTCTTACTTACTTCACTATTCGCAGTTAATACTATTGTTGCTTTAATCAAGTATAGGTCGCAATCGGTTTGTATTTTGATGATGTTTTGCGTTAAAATTGTCGCAGTGGAGGGGGTGTGGGAAAACCTGTCAATACACATGTAATTTTCATTTAGTGTAACTCTAATGTTTTCATCCTTACACAATTTTTTGATACTGATTATATTTTTTAATTTGCAGGTCATATAGTACGTTTTTAAGGGTTATTTCTCATTTAATTCTAGGGTCGATTCCATTTTGGATTTTTATTTTAATATTTCCTTCCCCAATGGCCAAAATTGTTTTCCCCGATATATCTAGTAATGTTTTTGGAGTATTAAATTAATTTATGTTTTGGAAATATTCGGGGTTGTTGCAGCCGTGTACTGTAGCCCCAGAGTCGATTAGCCAATCATTATTTATCAAATATTCTCTAAATTGGTACCACTTACCCTTTCCTCTCGGATTTTGATTATCATCTCCGAAGTAGGGGCATTCTTGGCCAATATGTCCTATTTGTGTACATCGATAGCAATAGCAAGTTCCTGGAGGATAGGGACAGTCTCTAGTGTGATGTGATGTCACCCCGCAGTTGAAGCAGATATCAGTACGCACTGGTCTTCGTCTATTGCTTAAGTCTGTTTTCTGGACGATAGGGATCAAATCTTTGGTTTTTGCGATTACTTGTTGTTGTCGTTGACTGTTCTTGTTGATTTCCAGTTGGGGAAGTTTCCGTTGTTGTGTTTTTGTGATTGGTTTGGGTGGTATTTGGTTCGCTAGTATTTGTATTTGTATGTTGTGGTTGGTTGGTGAATTGACGTCTGATTTTGCTGACGTGAATCTGGTGTTCGTTGATTATTGTTGTTTTGTGTGTTGTATCTTGCTCTTGTTCTTTCTGCTTCTACGCACATATCGCGAACATGATCGTGCATTACTCCTACTGTTGATGCCAGTATTGCATACTCAGAAGGAAATACTTTTCATAATTTTTGAATGAGTTGGGAAATATAGAATACGTCGTTGAACATTCCCTCTAGTTGTCCAGTCTGTTCTTTAAAGTCAAATCATTTTCCTTCGTAGATCGCGATAAATTCTGATACTGGTCTTTGTTCATTATATTCTAACCCCTCCAGTGATTGATGAAGGTACATGAAATCATCTGGGGTTACTGCTTTAAATCTCTTTTTTTAAATTTTGTACATTTGAAAAGCGATTGTGCATCTGTCTATGTGTATATATAATGAACAGTTGATTGAGTTTCTCAAGATTGTTTGTGTGATTGCATCATTTTGTTTAGTTAAGTATTCAGGTGTTCCCACGTCTTTTGCTAATTTGGATTGAATCCATGGGAATAGGTTAAGTGATTCTAAATCTGTTTTAATTTGGCGATGCCATCTGCTAAAGTCGAAGCGGGTGCTTAGTTGTTCATGTGGCTTGTATGTTTTTGGTTGGAATCCAGGTTTTGGTAATTGTATGAGGAGGTTTTCTACTTCTCAATCCCGAAGTCTTTTCCAATCTTCTGCTGTTTTTGATTTTAATGCAATTTTTTTGAAAGCTTCGTTTACCGCCACACTTACTAATTTGCAAGTAATGTTTTTCTTGATTTCTGGGATCATTTTTGGTGTTGGGTTCGAAATATGGGGAGTAGGATCATTTCGGTTGATTAATGTTTTCTTTTGAACGAATTCTTGAATCTGGGGAGATATGTTTTTATTATTAGTTAATTTGACTGAGGTGATAGCGGATTAGTTTTTCAATACCTACTTTAAGTTTTAGTTCCATGTCATTTTGATTTTCCATTTTTTTCACCTTCGGGGATGGGGTTTACAGTTGGTATTTGTGTGTTAGGTTTGCTATTTGTGACAAAGATGTTTGTAAACTCTGCTCGTAGTGCTTCGTTATTCTCAGTTATATTATCTCGATACTGGTGAACAGAATTAATTTTAGGTTAATTTAGTATCAGTTTGTTATTATTTGTTGATTGAAAAAATTTTTATGATTATTTTGGGTGTTCAGGTTTGATAAAGGATCAAACTGATTTATTATATCGCTATTTAAAGAATTATTATTTATATTATTGTTCGTGTTTCTTACACATTGCAATTCTTTAAATATTTCGTTCTTTTGCTCTTCGGAGTTTTGATTTCTGGTATATCGTCTGACTGGTTGGACCAGTTTCAGCATCCTTGTATACCATGCTGAATGACATTTAGCGATTGTGAATTATGATTCTGAAAAGATTTGGGAACAGATACATTTATTGTTAGTGAGGAAGATGGATTTTGATTATTTTGTTGAGTTTTGCTATTTTTGACGTTTGTTTCTCTTACTTTGTCATCAGTAATCTTCCTAGCTCTTTTGTTTGATTGTAATATTACTGATTCAGCTTTTGACAATGAGGAGTTTGGGGATTCATGTCCCATTTCGATTTGATTATTTATCAGAGAGATGATATGTTTTGGTCGATTAATGTTTCGGGATTGTAGTGCTAATGTAAACAAATTATCTAAGTTACTTACAAGAGTATTTTCTAGTAAACTATTGTTTGCGGAAATATTTTTGTCAGAGGTTCCTGTTGTTGATTCGCAGTCAGAGTCAGATTTGCAGTTTTTGTTTTCTTCTTGTTCCATCGCGAAGTAATTATTTATTATGTTAATCGCAACAAAGCTACAGAGTAGTTTGTAGAAAGCTGCCTATAATAAATAAGAAGTAAGTTTTTACCAGAGTTCATGTTTAGTGAAACAGCAATGTGTTAATGGCTGAGTCCGAGTATAATACGAATGCGCTGCTACCACATTATTTACCAACAAGTCAGCGAACTGATGGCAATCTGCAGTAAAACAAGTTTCAAAACCAAAATTACAATAAAAGCACTAACTGCGAACAGTTACAAAACAGAGAATAAAGGTAAGCCTTAAGTCCTTGTCAGAACAAACGAAAAAAATGCTCTAAAAACGGTGATGACGAGGAACGAAAAAGAGTAAGAGAGAAGTATTCACGATAGAATTTATTAGCAGACTAAATTTACATTTGGAAATAAAATATGAATAAGTACGAAATGGCGAAGCAACAGCGATAGCGGATCAAGAGTAGTAGGGGAAGCACTTCGTGATGAGAGTGTACGTGTGACATATATATATATATATATATAGAATGACGTGATGATGATGATGAATGAGATGAGGTGGGATTTTGTATCAACACCCCCTGAAATTTTACCGATTGAGTTCTTCATCATGTTCTCTGAAAATAAACGAATTATTATTTTTTTTAAAAAAAATATTCAGTACAAAAATGATATATGGATAATAAAAAATTTTAAAAAATTCACATCTTATTATTAAGGTAACTTCAGTTTCAAAAAAAATTTTGTCCGCTGTGCTTCGAAAAATAAATAAACGAATATAAATAAATAAATAAATAAAATGTAAATACATAAATATGGTAACATGCAATAATTAATGTGTGACGTATATAATTATATATGGTATCTGTAATAAATGAAAAATGTTGTAACGGAAATTCCACCTTCACTCATTCTTCATCATCATCATCACGATCACTATATATATATGTCATACGTACACTCTCACCACGAAGTGCTTTCCCCTACTACTTTCGATCGTACATTGCTGTTGCTTCGCCATTTCGTATTCTGTTAATAATGTATTTTTCATTCGTGCAATAAACCTCAATATTACCACAAGTCTCAAGTTCTTTCGATCCTCGTTCTGTACGCCTCACATCATGGTAGCCATCGCTGCGGTAGAACTATGAGGAGAGACTTAAAAATTTTAAACAAATGAAATAATCTGTTAAATTTATTTTACTGTTGCGCGAAAATCTTTTCATGTTTTCTGTCGTGTAATATATGAAGAATTAATTGTTTTTTCTTCACGAGAAATTTAAACTCGAAATTTGATTAATTTTAATTTTTTGAAAATTCAAAAAATAAAATCGTAAATTTGAAGCTGAAGTTCCCGACTTAATAACGGCCGAACCTGGAAGTCATCGAACGCTAAAACCAAGAAGGACCGCCAAAGAGATCGAGTGAACAGCCCAAGGAAAACTGCTCCCGTCGTCGAGGACTCATCGCAGATCCACAAAATCGAGGACCCAACTTTTCGGACAACTCCAAACAAAATTTAAGCAGCCAGTACAACGGTCAACAGCAAAGAACAGAAAACTGGGATTATTCGTCAGCGCAACAGATGAAGTAAAGTAAAATATTTTATTTTTGTAAAGGTAATATTTATTGAAGTTGGTTATTTTTCGTGGTACATGATTGTGTATTTGAACTAGGTAGAATAATAATTAAATTTTTATGCCCCCAATAATTAGTCTGTGCGAAGGAAAATTGGGTGAATATAATATTAAAGAAGAAGAATTGAAAGAATTAATTAATAAATTTGAAGGTGAAAGAGTTATCGATATAAAAATAGAAACTTACGATTTACCCTACGTCACATATTTCACAGGGGAAATAATATTAGAGTCCTTTGTAGAAGATATTTCAGGAAGAATAGAAAATATTAGTAGTATAAAATATATAAAAATTGTAGAATCCTCAGTAAACTATTTCTCAAATAGAATTTATAGTTCAGAAAAATCAAAAGAAAAATTCATGAATAGATTTTTCTAATTGAATAAATTAAAAAAAACTGGATAAAATAGAAAATCGTGAAGAGAAAAGTTTAATAAAAAAATTAGAAAAAGAATCAATCGAAAATAAAAAATTCGCACCTATTTGTAACAAGGAAAATAATTTGTTAGGTTTTAAAAAAATAGAAGAAGAAATGACATCCCCAAACGAAATTAAACCCATACAAGCCCCACTTGGAAAAGTTTTTAATGGGAAATACTATTTAGATTGGCGTAGAATGATCATATCTGCTATCCGAGGTGCAGGATACTATGATATTTTTGGGGAACACGAATTTTTACAGCCATATATAAACAATATTGATGATTTAAATTTTCGGCCAGATAGAAATATGATAAATTACTGTAAAATGCAGGATAACGCCAAAGCGTTTGTTTTAGAAAGAGTATCTAATGAAATAACAAAACAAATACGAGATTGCAATACAGCAATTCTTATGCTAAAAAAATTAGATAATATTTACGGCACAAAAACTTCTGTCACTGCAAATATGGCAAAAGCGAAATGGATGGAATTTAGATTTCAGCCTGGAGGAAATATGAAAGGATTCCTAAAAAAATGGGATGAGCTAGTAACTGACGTAAGAGATAGTGGTAAAGAGGTCACGGAATCAGAGGAACTTGAAAATTTGCAATTAGCCTTATGTTACGAACAAGCAATTGCAAAAATACAATACGAAAATTTACCTTCAAATGAAAAAAATTTAGACAATTTTAAGAGAATATTAAGGGAAGACTCTGATCAGAAATTCAGAGATCAAACTTTGAAAAAACAGAATGGTAATAATAACCAAGTCAATAATAATTATAGAAATAATAATAATAATTATAATAGGAATAATTACAGGGGAAGATATAATAATTTTAGAGATGGAAATAATTATAGAGGAAACGGAAATGGTCGAAATGGTTACACAAATGGTAATCGAAATAATTTTAATGGTAATAATAGAAATTTTAATAATAATGGGAATAATGGTATCAATAATGAACCAAATCAAAACCAAAATAGTAATTCGAATAGTAATGGCAATACCAGTAATGGCAATTACAGAGGAAATGGTTACAGAGGTAACTCAAATTATAGAGGAAACAATTATAGAGGTAATAATTATAGAGGCAATAATAGAAATGGTAATCAAAATAATAATCCAAAATGTTACAAATGTGGGCAATTTGGCCACATAGCGCAAAATTGTAATGGTAATGGTTCACAAGAAAATAATAACAATAATAATTTTAATAATAGTCAGGGAACATATCCCCCTAAAACTAATACAAGCCAACCGAACTCTAATAAAAAAGAGAATTCGGATCAACAGGTGAAAATGTCCTGTATGGTAAAAAAATTTAATGGAAATAATAATGAATGGTTAATGAACGAGCTAATAAATAATAATAATAATAAAAATGAAAATTATGATATATTAAATCATAAAGCAATTTTGGATGGAGCTGCAGAAGTGCATTTAACATCTGACCTAGATAAATTAGTCGATGTTAAAAAATTCGTGACTCCAATAAAATTGCAATGTGCAGGAAAAAATACTTTTTTATATGCTACCCATACGGGAAGAATGGTGATCAAAGTCGAGAATTCCAGTAAGATTCAATCATTGATAGAGTTAAAGGACGTTCATTATGTGCCGGATCTAAATTTAGATATCATCTCAGCCATAAAAATTACGAACACTGGTATGATCAATATAGATCAACAAAAGGATATAGCTAACATATATTTTATTGAAAATGCTGAAATAATAATAACAGCAAAAAAAGAAGAGGGGATATTTTATGTATATTATAATATCGAAAATAAAAATAAAAACTATAATAATAATATGAATAATAATGATAATAACATAATATGTGCACCCGTCACTCAAAATATAGATGATGAATGGGATGATTTCACTGTGGAATTAGAAATCCAAGAAGATGACGATAATGAAGAATCATCTGAGGGGGGTGAGAAAGATGAAATAAAAGAAGATAATAATGAAATTGAGGAAATACCTCAAAATCCACAAATAAATAATAATATTAATAAAAAATTAATTATACATAGGAGATTAGGGCATTTGAATGCCAGATATTTACAAAAACTTAAAAATTTGGCAGTAGGCATTCCAGATAATATAAACTTTAGGGATGAGGATTTCTTAAATTGCCAAATATGTTGCATTGCTAATAATTCGAGATTGGGTCATAATAGTGTTAGAAATAAACCTACTCGAAAACTAGAAGTAACATCCTCAGATATCATGGGTCCATTTACTCCTTCAGTGGCAAACCAAAAATATATCCTAACGTTTATAGATCATTTCTCGAAATATACGTTCGTGATGCCTATTGTTAACAAAAGTCAGGTAACGAATGAATTTAAGAATATTATATTATCCATGAAAAATAAATTCCCAGAGTACCCCATAGGGACTATTAGGTGTGATAACGCCAAAGAATATACTGATATAAAAATACTAAATTATTGCAAGGAAGCTGGCATAACGATGGATTATGTGGTACCATATTCTCCGGAATTGAATGGTGTTGCCGAAAGGCAAAATCAAACTTTAATGAGGAGAGTACGGGCCATGCTAATTGATGCCAACCTGGACATAAAGTATTGGTCTTATGCTGTGGTAACAGCGGCCTATCTAATTAATAGATCCCCCACAAAGGCAAACGAAGAATATAAAACACCCTACGAACTATTCTATGGGATAAAACCAAACCTTAAAAATTTAAAAGTTTTTGGAGCATTGACCTACAGACATATTCCTGTAGAAGTCAGAAAGCAAAATGCCACCAAAGCCAAAGCAAAATCTAAAAATAAAATTGACCCAAAGCTAGCTCATAGAGCCGAAAAAAATATAATGATGGGTTATACAAATACGGGATATTGTCTTAAAGACCCCTACAACACAAAATCATATATTTCATGTGATGTTAAAGTGGATGAAACTCAGAACATAAAATCATTACTCATAAATAATAAACCATTAGTAATAAAATCATCAGATTACGAATACGATTTGGGAATAATTAATCCTGTAATCATGAATATAAATATAAGATACAATAAAATATATATAGAAGATAATATACCCAAAAATTATTTTGATATAGAATCAAACCCTTTTAGAGATGATTGGATCAGAGCAATAAATGACGAATTTAATTCTCTCGATGATATGAACGTGTGGGAAATAGTCGACTATGATCGCCAAAAACTAATAGATACAAGATGGATATTCACAATTAAATTTGATGAATTTGGGAACCCAAAACCCAAGGCAAGACTTGTAGCAAGAGGTTTTAGGGATAGAACCGAATATAATATTGCGGAAACCCATGGCCCCGTAGCATCAATAGGGACAATAAGATCATTGCTATCTATAATAAATAAAGAAAAATTAATTATGGTACAGTACGATGTAAAAACTGCGTACCTAAATTCACCAATCATTAAACCTATATTTGTACGAAAACCTGAAGGTGTGAATATCAACACAAATCAGGTTTTAGAATTAAAAAAATCTATATATGGATTAAAAACATCTAGTAAGTCGTGGTATGACCTGTTGGACGCAAAAATAAGGGAAATGGGCTTTATTAAAACTAAGAGCGATAGATGCTTATATACACTAATTAATAATAATGAAAAAATATATTTTCTAACCTACGTAGATGACATATTGATCGCATCGAACCTGCAGTCATCAATTACAAAAATAAATGAGGAGCTACAGAAAGATTTTACGATCACCATCATAAATAACCCAAAATTTTTTGTGGGACTAGAAATAAATAGAAATATAGAACAAAACACAATAATACTCTCCCAATACAAACACATAGAAAAAATGCTGAAAAAATTTGGAATTTCGGAGTTGAAAAATACGAACACTCCGATGGAAACGGGATTAAAATTGGATAAAATTGAAGGTGGTATAGATGACACCGAATATAGGTCAATGATAGGTGGATTGCTATACTTAGCGAGACTTACAAGACCGGACATTTTATTCCCGGTAAATTTTCTATCCCGATTCCAAAATAACTCTAACAATACATTAAAAAATTATGTAAAGAGAATTTTCAAATATATTAATAATACGAAAAATTACAATATAATATATAAATCAGAAGGGGATGGTATACAGGCCTATATTGATGCCTCGTATGCACCCCAAGTAGATGAAAACAATATAGACATAAATAATTTAGGAAAGGGAAAATCCATAACAGGATTTATGATATTTTCTTATGGGGATTTAGTAGAATGGAACTGTGCTAAACAAACTATTCACGCATCATCTAGCACGGCAGCGGAAATAATCGCAGTTTATGATGCACTAGATACTATAAAAGTCACACAAAATATGAATTATGAAATTTTAGGTGAGAAATTAAGCGTAGATATAATGGAAGATAACATCTCAACGCAAAAAATATGTTCAGGGGGTAGTCAGAAAAAATCGAGAGCCCTAATGATCAAATGCTACTCAATTTTAGAGGCATTTGAAGAAAAAATAATATTCTTTAGAACTGTAAGCTCCGAAAATCAGTTAGCAGACATTTTGACAAAATCACTAGATCGATCAAAATTCGAAAATATTGTTGTCAAAATATTAAACGAAACAAATATTTACACATAATATAATATAAAAATAATTCGTTTATTCCAAAGTCATAATATATTTCAGAATTCATCATCATAATATAAAAGTCGTCCCAAGTCCAAAATATAGGTCGTAACATGAAAATAAGTGCTTAAATATAACCTTCAATTTAATGCAAAATTAATACTCAACAATACCATTTACCGGAAAATACTTGCAATAGATAAATGCTTCGAATCTCGAAAATATTAACAAAGAAAAAAGCAAGAAAATCAAGCAAGTAGAAACCCTACATTTCGAATAATAAAAATTCTGTACATTTTTCAACAACCGTGAGAGAAATACACGTAATATTCCCACACGAAGTAATGAAAGGCAATTCTACGACAATAAACACAATAGAGATTAAACCCATTACATGACCGCAAATTAAGATAAGTCGAAAACGTTCCTCTATCATATAAAATGTTGTAAGCGCCAGTTCAAACACAATGATGTACTCGAAAGATAAAGAAGCGATGCGATGAATATTATTCTATAATCTTTTCATGTCATGTACAACAGATAATACCTATAAAACGTAACGTTTCTGATAACCGATCGTGTACCTCATAAACCTTTGTCAATTTATTTAATCGTGATTATTTTTCCTCTTTTCTTCAATTCTTATATAGACGTAAATGTTCGAGAATATTTTCAGAGCACACTTCCGAATATATTTTATATTAGTCATCAATATATACGAAAAAACTTTTTGCATGTTACCATTTTTATTTTTTTTATATACATTTTTATAATTATTAATATTTTTTATTCGATGCCATATATTATTCAGCATCACATATTAACCTACTATTGCATGTATTTTACTATTTATTTATTTATTTATTTTGAATTATTATTCTCGAAGCACAGCAAACCAAAATTTTTTTAGAAACATAGAGTTACCATAATATTTAAATTAATACGATGTCAACATTTTTTTTAGAAAATATTTTATTACGTATATGTCATTTTTAATATTAACATTTTTATATAAACAATAATAATTTTACTTTCAGCGTCGAACATGATGAAGAACTCATTCGATAAAATTTCAGGGGGGTGTTGTAACGGAAATTCCACCTTCACTCATTCTTCATCATCATCATCACGATCACTATATATATATGTCATACGTACACTCTCACCACGAAGTGCTTTCCCCTACTACTTTCGATCGTACATTGCTGTTGCTTCGCCATTTCGTATTCTGTTAATAATGTATTTTTCATTCGTGCAATAAACCTCAATATTACCACAAGTCTCAAGTTCTTTCGATCCTCGTTCTGTACGCCTCACATCAAAAAACATTAAAAAATTTCAAAAATGGTAACATGCAAAAAGTATTCGTATATATAGATGACTAATACATTATAAATTAGGAAGTGTGCTCGAAAGTATTCTCGAACATTTACGAGTATATGATAGACAAAAAGAAAAAAAATAATCACAGAAATAAAATTAACAAAGGATTTCCGAGGTACATGATCGTTTATCGAAAACGTTACGTTTGACAATTTTTATCTGTACTCGGCATGTAATGAAGCGATAATATATGATGTCCGTTAGCTTTATCTTTTACGTATTTCTTTTGTATCAGAGGTGACGTTCGACATGTTTATTTTTAGATAAGGCAAGCTATTAAGTTTATCTATATTGAGGTCGTGTAATTGGTTTTTATCTCTCGTTTATTGTTAAGACTTTCTTTTCATATATTCGTGTGGGAATTTTGTCATGTATTTTTCACACGATTGTCGAGAGTTGCATGCTATTTCTATTATTAATGATTGTAGGGTTTTTGCCTGTTCGATTTTAATTTTATTTTTCATTGTTGAATTTACCGAGAGTTTAACTATTTATTTTCGACAAGTATTTTCGAGTAAACTTTTCATTATATTATTTATGGACAATATCAGAATACTGTTTCTTGTGCAACATTCCTCAAGTTTCGACTTTGGTACTTTGACTTTTTTTTGGATGGGTATTTTTCATGAAATAAATGTATTTAGTATTTTGTGAATAGATTCGTATTTTCCAGAATTTTAACTATTAAATTTTCGAATTTTGTTCTGTCCAACGATTTTGTTAGTAAATCTGCGAGTTGATTTTCAGAATTAACAGATCTAAAATGAATTATTTTTTCTTCCATAGCCTCTAGTATTGAATAACATTTTATCATAAGTGCTCGCGATTTTTTCTGACTACCCCCAGAGCAAATTTTTTGGGTCGATATATTATCTTCCATTATGTCCACAACTATTTTTTCCCCAAAGATTTCAAAATTCATATATTGAATTACCTTAATTATATCGAGAGTGTCAAATACAGCTATGATTTCTGCAGCGGTACTGGACGAAGCATGGATTGTTTGTTTAGAACAATTCCATTCTATCAAATCCCCGTTTGCAAAAATCATAAAGCCAGTAATTGATTTTCCTTTCTGTAAATTACTTAATTCGATATTATTTTCGTCCACTTGAGGGGCATACGAAGTGTCAATATATGCTTGTATTCCGTCTCCCTCGGATTTATACGTAATATTATAATTCTTTGTAGAGCTAATATACCTAAATATTCTTCTTACGTAATTTTTTAAGGTATCATTTGAGTTGTTCTGGTAATGCGAGAAAAAATTTACAGGAAATAATATATCAGGTCTTGTTAACCTGGCTAGGTATAATAATCCACCAATCATCGATCTGTATTCAGTGTCATCCCTTCCATTTTCAGTTTTTTCAATTTTCAATGCAGTTTCCATTGGAGTATTTGTCTTTTTTATTTCAGAAATGCCAAATTTTTTAATCATCTTTTCTATATGCTTGTATTGAGACAATGTTATTGTTTTCTTTTCTATATTTCTTTCTATTTCTAATCCTACAAAGAATTTTGGGTTATTAATTATTGTAATAGTAAAAGATTTTTCGAGTTGTTCATTAATTTTAGAAATTGTTATTTGCGAATTTGAGGCTATCAGTATATCATCTACGTAGCTTAAAAAATATGTTTTTTCATTGTCGTTTGTTTTTAGATATAGGCATCTATCAGCTTTTGTTCTTATGAATCCCATTTCCTTAATTTTATAGTCAATTAAATTGTACCAAGATTTACTTGATGTTTTGAGTCCATATATTGATTTCTTTAATTCAAGGACTTGATTTGAATTAATATTTGTTCCCTCTGGTTTTTTAACAAAAATTGGTTTTATAATTGGGGAATTTAAGTACGCAGTCTTGACGTCATATTGCACAAGAATCAGTTTTAATTTATTAACCACAGAGAGTAACCATCTAATCGTACTAATTGATGCGACAGGCCCATGAGTTTCTGTAATGTTATATTCTGTTCTATCTTTGAATCCTCTTGCTACTAGTCTGGCCTTGGGTTTAGGATTCCCGTATTCATCGTATTTGATTGTAAATATCCACCTAGTATCAATTAATTTTTGCCTATCATAATCTACAATTTCCCATACATTCATGTCATTTAATGAGTTATATTCATCATTTATTGCATTTACCCATTCTTTTCTAAAGGGATTAGTATTAATTTCATTAAAGTTCTTTGGGACGCAATCTTCAATGTATGTTTTATTATAGTTGACATTGATATTCATTATTATTGGGTTTATGATGCCTAAGTCCTGTTCATAATTCGCTGGTTTAATTATTAATTTTCTGTTGGATGTTTCCAAAGATTTTATATTTTGAGACTCATCTACCCATACGTCGCATGCAATGTATGATTTTGTGTCAAAAGAGTCTCTCAAACAATATCCAGTATTAGTATATCCCATCATTATACTTTTTTCAGCTCTTGGTGCCAACTTTGGATCAATTTTGTTTTTCGATTTCGACTTTGCCTTAGTTGCACTTTGCTTACGCACTTCCAGAGGAATGTGACAATATGTTAAAGAACCAAATACTTTTAAATTTTTTAAGTTGGGTTTAATGCCATAGAATAGTTCATACGGAGTTTTGAAATCCACGTTTGCTTTTGTTGGTGAGCAATTTAGTAAATATGCTGATGTGACGATTGCATATGACCAGTATTTAATGTCTAGGTTGGCATCAATGAGCATAGCTCTTACTCTTCTCATAAGTGTCTGGTTTTGCCTTTCGGCTACACCATTCAATTCTGGAGAATAAGGAACTATGTAATCCATTGTTATTCCATTATCCTGACAATAACTTACTATTTTTGCATCTGTGTACTCTTTTGCGTTGTCACATCTAATGGTTCCTATAGGGAAATTTGGGAATTTATTTTTCATTGACGTTATTATATTTTTAAATTCCGTTGCTACTTGATTTTTTGCAGATATGGGCATAACTAATGTGTATTTCGAGTAATGATCGATGAAGGTTAGTATGTATTTTTGATTTGCTATCGATGGTGTAAATGGACCCATGATATCGGAAGATGTTATCTCCAATTTTCTGGAGGGTTTTGTTCTCATACCATTATGCCCTAATCTCGTATTGTTTGCAATGCAACATATTTGGCAGTTTTTGAAATCATCCTCTCTAAAATTCATATTTTCTGGAATTCCAACAGATAAGTTTTTGAGTTTTTGGATGTAGCGTGCATTTAGGTGACTAGCCTTCTATGAATAATCATTTTTTTATTTATTACATTATTATTATTAATAGTTTCATTTATACCATCAGTATTATCATTTATATTAGATTTTTCATCATTTGGTATATCTTGTTCCTCAACAATATTATTATTATTATTACCCCCCTCAAATGAATCTTGATTTTTTATATCATGAGGGTCTTCGTCGTCTTCTTGTATTTCCAACTCTATTGAAAAATCTTCCCATTCATCCTCATTTTCTTGGGTTACGGGACATATTTTTGTGGCGTTTTCTGACTCTTTATCGATGTATTCTTCATTTTTTTTTTATTTGTATATTTTTATTTTGAATATTATAGTGGATATAAAATATTCCATTTTCTTTGGGGGCAGTTATTAGAGTTTCACCATTTTCTATAAAATATATATTAGCATAATTTTTTTGCTGATCGATATTTACTGTACCCGTATTTGTTATTTTTATCGCACTAATTATGTCTGTGTTTAAATCAGGTACGTAATGTACATTATTTAGTTGAATTAATGATTGTACTTTATTTGAATTTTCAATTTTTATTATCATTTGACCCGCGTGAGTGGCATACAAGAAAGCGTTTTTTCCCGCACATTGTAATTTTATAGGAGTAATAAATTTTTTAATATTTTCAAGTTTATTTATGTCGGCTGTTAGGTGTACTTCTGCAGCTCCATCCAAAATTGCTTTGTTTTCGAGTAGTTCATAATTTTCGTTTAATTCTTTATTTTTAATTAATTTATTTATCAACCATTCATTCGAATTATCTAAATGTTTTCTAACCATACATGACATTTTTACTTGTTGTTCGGGACTTTCTTTTTTGTTTTGGACATTATTATTTTGGCTTGATTTTGGTGGATAATTACTTTGATTTGGATTCGAATTATTATTATTACTATTTTGTTGGGTGTTACTATTATTGCCACAATTCTGAGCAATGTGCCCATTTTGACCACATTTATAACATTTGGGGTTACTATTATTGTAATTTCTATTGTTACCCCTATAATTATTTCCCCGGTAATTTCCATTATTCCTATAATTATTGCCCCTATAGTTTCCATTTGTATTATTATTTGAATTATTACCATTACCATTGTTATGATTCGGTTCATTTCCATTACCATTACTATTAGTATTTTGATTTCAATTGTTGCCTCTGTGGTTACTAAAATTATTTCCTCTGTAATTGTTCCTTCCACGGTAATTATTATTACGACCTCTATAATTATTATTATTATTGCCATTTCCATTATTACGGTAATTATTAGGGTTATTATTACGATTATTATTATTTTGTTTCATTAATGTCTGATCTCTGAATTTTTGATCAGCATCTTCCCTTAGAATTCTTTTAAAATTGTCGATATTTTTTTCATTAGGGGGCATATTTTCAAACTGCATTTTCGCCAATGCTTGTTCGTAACATAATGCGAGTTGTAAATTCTCTAGTTCTTCCTCTTCTTTCACTTCTTTTCCACTATCTCTTACGTCCGTAACAAGCTCATCCCATTTTTTTAGGAATCCCCTCATGTTTCCCCCAGGCTGAAACCTAAACTCCATCCACTTTGATTTAGCCATGTTTGCCGTAACTGATGTTTTCGTGCCGTATATATTATCCAATTTTTTTAACATCATTATGGCCGTGTTACAATCTCTTATTTGTTTTGTAATATCATTCGAAACTCTTTCTAAGACAAATGCTTTGGCATTGTCTTGCATTTTACAATAATTTATCATTTCTTTATTTGGCCTAAAATTCAAGTCATCAATATGGGATATATAAGATTCTAAAAATTCGTGTTCTCCGAAAATATCATAGTAACCAGCACCCCTGATTGCCGAAATAATCATGCGTCTCCAGTCTAAATAATATTTTCCACTAAACACTTTTCCCAATGGGGCTTGAAATGGTTTAATTTCATTAACACTCGACATACTTTCTTCAATTTTTTATATCCTAATAAATTATTCTCAATATTCTTTTTCTCAATACATTATTGCTAGATTGGATAGTCTTCCATCTAACATAGAATTTTGTGCATAATTCTTTATGAGTCCGATACATGAAAATGTACGTCCACAGCTGGCAAAGGAAACTGATATTGTGACACTAATTACTCATAATTTGTAAGTTTCATTAAATGCATTTCTATACATTTCAAGAAAATCTAATAATTTCATTATACTATTTACATTAATTTTATTTTCTCTTTCATGCAATTGAATACTTTTGGGTAAAACTTTAAACTCAGCCTGTAACATTTCCAAATCAATCTCATAATGCTCTGAAAGTGGCTTTATGCATGAGTATGATAAAAAGTTAGAACTTGTAGGTAAAAAAGCATCAATACCTTTCAAAATTAAATCATTGTCAGAAAATCTAATAGTTAGTTCTTGATTTAGTACATCCAGTACTGGGATTAAAAATTTTACTTTAAAATTATCTTTTGTTACAATTTCATCTGTTTTAAGGGATGAATATTCTACAAAAAATTCTTTGTACTTTTTTAATCCACTTTACATTACTTTCTTCTACTTCAATATCATTTTCTTTGCACGTATTTATACTTTCTTCATAAATAGTATTAAAAAAGTCAGCAGTTGTTCTATATTGTTGAAAATTATCAAGAAGAGACTGAATAAGAATCATAACACTACCCATTTCAGCATTACTTGATTGTAAAAAGTCACTTAACACTTTAAATTTTAACAATATTTTATAAAACATTCACAAATTAAAAATAAATTTTAAATTTATTTGTAATAGTATGCCTTGAGCTTCCACCATATGGTTGTGTTTATTAGCTACAAGTTTGTGTAAAAAAACCAAAATAACAGGGAAAAGTCTCTTAATAGCTAAACAAGCTGATACCTGTGCTGTCCACCTTGTATAGCAAATTTGTTTTAATTCTATCAATTTGCTACTTGGGTACATCAACTTTTTTGTTTCCATAAAAAGGCTGTGAATAGTCAAACCAGATACAAATGTTTATATTAATTCTAAAAAACCAAAAAATTCTTTATCTATGTCAAGTTTTTTACAGACATCAACTAAGACTAAATTTTTAGCGATGATTATAACAATGAACATACAATACTTTAGGTACAATATCGCGTAAAATTTTCTGAACTCCATTCAAAACAACCACCCATATCACTGGCACCATCGTAGGTTTGTGCAACACAGCAACTTATATCAACAGGACACATTTGAAGTTTTTTTTCAATAAATTTAAATAAGAATTTTGCATTTAATGCCTTTGAAGGCTCAAATCCTAAAAACCATTCATAAATAGTCCCTCTAGATAGTATCTAATAACTATAGAAAGCTGCTCAGTTTTTGATATATCTCTACTTTCATCTACCATAATGAATTCGTTAAGATTTATCAACAAATTTGTCGAAGAATTTTGATCAGTTTATCACAGTCAAAGTTGAAAACAATTCTAAATTATAATTAATACCTGTGTATGTCTTTGAGCTGTACCTTCAGTAGTAGATGTGTTAGCTGAAGATCAGTTTTATCTTCATCATATGTTGAAATTACTTCAATTTTATCTTGAGGATCATGTGCCAGTTACTTGAAAAGGCAGTAATTCATTTTCTAGAACCGATGATGGTTGGTTAGAGTTATCATCTTCTTTATTAGTTAAGGTATTTTGTGTTTTGATTTGAAATTTTACTGAAATTTGCCTTAATGGCTACGGAGTTGATAACTAGAAAACATTAATTTTCACATTTATAATGACACATTTAAAATTAATGGAAGTCTTGCTATGCATAATGAAGGATAGGTACTTACCAGTTTTTGAACATGTTCAGATTTCCTTTTTATTGAAGCTCAATTGTATTTAGCACTTATAATTTTGCCAAATGTATTGAGTTTAACCTTTTTCCTTATTTAAAATTATATTCTTTTCAAATTATAGACAAACATAATATAACCTGTGCAAGTAAATATAGCATGCATCCCATATTAATATTTTTTCTCAAACATCACAATATACCCAATTTAATACATTTGAACACAGCACTCGCATTTAAAAATAGCACTCAACATAGAATAATTGCTACCTTAAAAATAAGCACAATTTCTGTAAAATTATTAAATTATACCTTTTTATAACAGTAGAATGATATTATAATTAGAACATATCATATGTAACCTTTTTCTTAATATGATCATACTGTTATTGTAATAATATAAAAATTACGATATTATTCCTTTATCAGTAAGATAATATTACTTCAATATAGTTTACACCTGTACAGGTTAATGTTGAGTTTGTAAATATTATAGTAATAAAGTTCTATCGATTTACATTCAATATTTCTAATATTGATATTGTTTCAATATATTTTGTACCTATATAGATCAAAATTAGATTTCAAATATCATATCAGTATAGATGTATCAATATATTAATGATATTACTTTTACCTATATGTTTCAATATTGATTTTACCAATTTAGCATCAATGTAGGTTATGACTATATTAATATTGATATAGACAGTTACGATATTAATTCAATATAGGAGTATTCCTAAATCATTGTAACATTATTGTATCGATATAGGAAGTTGCAAAATGACAATTTACTATATTTATGAGATATTTATATTGCATTGAAATATCCATATAGCAATTACTATATGGATTCCATGATTTTTTGAGATACATTTGTCAATAGGGTATTGCGCCTTTTTCCAATTGAAAGAGTACAGTTTTAGAAATTCCCTACATATAATAAAATACAAAAATAAATGAATCTGAGGCAAATTTTCAAATATATGAACTTTCCAAATAGGAATATATATATTTGAAAAATGAGCAAATGCTGCAATGTAACTGATAATTCAGATCACATCAGCACTAAGTGTTTAATTACAGCCAAATCAACTCATAAAAGTTCAATAAAAGGAATGACATCAAAATTTAAGTAGGAAAATAGTATACATACTGATTTTTCATATTTTAATCCCTTCCTAAAATATAGTATATTTATTGACTAAGATTTTGTGATTAGTATAGTTGAATGACAGTTTACTCAGTAATCAGAATAAACCCTAAGGAATGTGGGACAGTATTAGAATACATTTCCAATAACACCAAAAACCGAGAACAACCACACTTTTTCTATAACAGTAATCTATATGCACCAACAATTTTTGAAAAATCATGTTACATTGTTCTAATCATGAGAAGAGGTATTTCTCAATCATGTGAAGACAGACTCTCAACTGTGAAGACCTAATATACTAATTATAGTCTCTAAAATTCGTATATGAATGTTTAGAAATTAGTGGATTGCTAGGTACTAATGTATGTATAGATGACATTTCACTATGTCTATAAATTAGAAAGAAACTTCAAATTAAGCATAAACCATATAGGAATGTGAGAGTATGAAAAAAAATTTTAACACAATTAAAACTCTACAAATAACACAACGTTTTCCTCTGACAGTATCCTATATGTACAGAAAAGGTTTGAAAAATCATGTTTCTAACATTGCTCTAATAACGAATAACAGAACAGGTATCTCTCAATCATATAAAAGCAAACTCAGTTAGGATCCATTTAATACCAAAGCCAAGTTCTACAATTTAATATTTATATTCACTCAAAATCTTATATGAATATTTTGAGCTGAGCAAATTACTACTAATTTAAGAATAGATGACAGTTTACTTAGTGTGTAAATCTGAGGAAAATTTGAAAATCAATATAAACCATATAGGAATATAAGAGATAAATAAAATACTTTTTCAACATGATCAAATGCTCAAAAGAATTAAAAATTTTTCCAGTAACAGTATTCTACACAAACAGAAAAATTTTGAAAAAAAAGTTCCTAACATTGCTCTAATAACGAAAAAGACAACAGGTATTTCTCAATCGAATAAAAATAATCTATATCTTAATCATTCAATGTGTAACCGTTATAACCTAGCATTTAGTATTCATGATTGATCAAATTCCTATATGAATATTCAGAAACTAGTAAATTACTACTAATATATGAATTAACGATAGTTCATTCTGTTTACAGAATTGAAGGAAATTTGAAAATTTTATATAAACTAAATAGGAATGGGGGTCAGTATGAAAATACGTTTTTAACATCTCCAAAACTTGAAAAACACCACCAACTTTTCCTGTAACGGTATTCTACAAACACAGAAAAAGTTTTCAACACTGCTCTAATAACGAATAAGACAACAGGTATTTCTCAATCAAGTAAACATAAACTCTATCTGAATCATTCAATGTGCAACTGTTACACCTAATGTATAGTATTCATAATTGCTTATATTGCCATATGAATATTCAAAAACTAGTAGATTACTACTAATATGTGAATGAACAATAGTTCATTCTGTTTGTAGGTTTGGAGGAAACTTGAAACTATGTATAAACCATGTAGGAATGTGGGTCAGTATGAAAATACATTTTCACCATCACCAGAACCTGGAAAATACTACAGACGTTACCTGTAACAGTATTCTATAGGTTCGAAAAATGTTTGAAAAATCATGTTTCTTACATTGTTCTAACAATTAATAAGAGAACAGGTATTTCTCAATCATGTGAAGACAGACTATCAGAAAATTTTGATATGAAGCTGTTAAGACCTAATATATATTAATAATAGTCTCCAAAATTCCTATACTACGAATGTTTAGAAATCAGTAGGTTGCTGCTATTATATCAATAGATGCCATTTCGCTTTATCAGTCAGTAGGAAGTTTCAAATTAGGTATAAATCATATAGGAATGTGAGAGAATATGAAATAGTGGATTACACGACAGGAGAGGAAAGTATGCGATTACCAAGGGCAACATTTGAGGAACGAGGCGAAGCCGAGTGATTTAATCGCCCAAGGTAACGCATACTATCCAATCCTTAGACTTCAATAATTGTTGGCTTCGTAATTATGTTTAAAGAAAAATTTGAAAAAAAAATATGGATCAAGGTCCAAAGTCCAAACGATCAACTAAGTACAATAATCAACAAATGAAGCTCATTAGTGTGTCAATCCGTTTACAAATTTTATGAAAATTTTAAAAGATCTTGGATCTCACAGAGACCTGGTTTTTCCAACAGTTTACACAGTGATGGATTAAATATTCTGATCTTCTGACGCGAACCATTCACTATCATTTCATGAATCAAGTTCTGTAATTGAAATTTGAAAACTAACGTGAAATTTGGAATAGAAATTAGAAGACGCAATTACTTCATATTTTTGACACCATTTCGATTACGGTTCTTGGAATTACGATAAATGTAATTCATCGTAATTCAACTATTATTGCAGTTTTCAAGTCGACAAAGCTACATAATTCAATTATTTAACAATAAATTTCAGTTAGTTGGACAAGAATCTCAAAAATTCATGTTATATGATTACAGTAAAATACCCCAATATACAAAAAAATACATTTATTCATCCCATACAAAATACTAACCAAAATATTATTTCTAGTAATAATTTATAGTTACGTTGTAGTTGTTGAATTTGAAATTTTCTTCTCTTTTTGGTTCCGCAATTTTTATAATATCGTTAGGGTTGATTACAGTTTGAATTGAATTGACATTCTGAAATATGTCTTGTATTTTAGCGTTCTTCTCGATAGGTGTGTCAAGAGTATCGGTAGTACCTACTGTTGTCATCATTTGGCGTATTTTGACCTGCAGCAATTAATATTTATAGTTGAACTGAGTTGTATTAAAATGAATTATTATTTTTGAAAATGCTGACGTAAGTACCCTTTGAATTTATCGATGATAGTATTGACATTTCCAGTTCTTCTCTTATACTCCAACAAATCATCGATGTATTGCTCAGCAACAGTAGATGATTTCCATCCACCATGTCTTTTATTTGTTTCCATATTTGCACCAGTATTAGCTAATATAGTAGCTGATGTTCTACAAAAAGCATGTCCTGAAGATATAAAAACATAATATTGTTATTATTAGCATTTCCCTTAAGTACAGTTTATTCCTTATTCAAAGATATTTACTGGTGTATCTTTCAGGTTCTTGTAATCCCAAATAGTTAGCAATAATTCGAGGCATCTTGCTGAATTTGTTTTTTCCTATCACCTGACTATAGCATTTATAATTTTGATAGTTGATAAAGAAACGAGTGGTAATCATTTTTGGTGGGCGTAAATCTATGTATTTTTTCACAACATTGAAAAAATCTCCAGTAACTGTGAACAATCATAAATTTTTGTTTTTTGAAGTTGTAATTTCTACGTGCATCATATCTGGATACTTTTTCACATTTCCAGTAGAAATATTCACAAATTCATCAGTCCTGCATGCTCCACATAAACTAAATGTGCAAACAATCTATGGATTCAAAAAAAAAAAAAATGAAAACTGGTTGCAGAAAAAATTGTTGAATTCATCGTCATTTATTCAATTACTTACTTAACTGCTAGCTATTCCTTATCGGAGCCTCAAATACAAATTTCCGAATCTCTTCTATAAAAACCTTTGCTTTAGTTGGAATATAACCTTCTGATTGTCTCTTCAAAAACAAAGTTAATTTTGAATATTTTGATATATCTACCCCATCATTCAACTGCAATGTACTTTTCAGCATTGAATAATATGCCCATAAAGTTGTGGGTTTATTTTTTTTGGACAATTTTGAAAAATATGCCACAAGTGTTCTTTCTAAGGAAGATGAAACTTTATTTTTCATTTTTCAATTGCCAAAATCATTGTACGATCTCTCGTATCGATTTTTTGATGTTGAAGGTAGAAGATCATTTGATACTACATTAGCAGCATTAATTATACCTGGCGGAGTACAGCATTCATTTTCTGAGATATCAGCTAATTGGTGGTCAATATCGTCATCTTCGAAATTCAAATTCTTTAATTTAAAGAAAATAACACTTTGAAATAATAAAAGATGCCTAGTTACAACTTTCAACAAAAAAAAAACAAAATTAATAACACATTCAACAGCCAGAAGTATCTAATTATATGATTGTGGGGAAAATTTGTTTACCACATAGGTGTGGAAAACCTTCGACCATATACATTATGGACTGCGGACTGCGCATACTGTTGAAGGCAACCAAATGAAATGTACATTCCATTCAAAAGTTTTTATTCATCTACAAATTCTCTTCGATTTGCCGTTAAATTAATCAGAATTCAGTGACGAATCAAAGAGAATTCATCTAAAAATTCTTTTCGATTCGTCGCCATTAAATTAATTAGGATTCAGCGACGAATCGAGAATTCACCTACAAATTCTTTTGTCGCTGTTAAATTAATTAGGATTCAACGACAAATGGAGGAGAATTCATCTACGAATTCTCTTCGATTCGTCGCCCTTAAATTAATCAGGATTCAGCAACAAATCAAAGAAAATTCACCTACAAATATTAAAAAGGAATGAATGACCCTATTTAATTTTAAAAACACTTTTCATTTTGTAAAATGACAATGAAAATCCCTCCAAAATTATTTAATCAATTGACGAATGATATTTGATAAATCCTGAAAAAATAAAATTTTTGAATGAAATGTTCGCCTTCATGGTGTCTCCATATAAGCCAATGTTAATTTTATTTGTATGTACAGTCCATTATGTATATGGTCGAAGCGGAAAACAGTCGTTTTCCACCCCTGTTGTTTCTTACATATTGCTGGCCTATAATTCACTGTTTTCTAATGCAAAAACATCGGCTGTATGACGGATTTTCCACTCGTCTAAAATTAAAAATTTTTTTAACACAATCAAAACCCTACAAACAACCCAACCTTTTCCTCTTACAGTATTCTATATGTACAGAAAAGGTTTGAAAAATCATATTTTTAACATTGCTCTAATAAGGAATAAGAGAACAGATATTTCTCAATCATGTAAAAGCAAATTTAAATTGGAACAATTCAGTACCCAAAGCCAAGTTCGACAATATAATATTTATAGTCACTTGAAATCCTGTATGAATATTTTAAGCTGGCAGATTACTACTAATTTTAGAATAGGTAACAGTTCACGCAGTTTATAAATTTGGGGGAAATTTGAAAATCAGTATAAACCATCTGGAAATATAAGAGGAAACAAAAATCCTTTTTAACAGGACCAAATGCTCAAATGAATAAAACATCTTTTCAGTTACAGTATTTTAGACACAGAAAATTTTGAAGAAAAAGTTTCCAACTTTGCTCTAAGAACGAATAAGACAACACGTATTTCTCAATCAAGTAAAAATAAAATATATCTGAATCATTCAATATGCAATTGTTAGAACTCAGTGTATAGCATTCATGATTACTCAAATTCTTACACGAATATTCTGAAAATAGTAAATTACTGCTAATATATAAATGAATAATAGTTCATTTTTTTTATAAGTTTGAAGGAACTTAAAACTTTATGTAAACGATATAGGAATGTGCGTCAGTTAAAAGAGTATTTTTTCCCCCTATATTCCTGCATGGTTTATACAGATTTTCAAGATTCCCAATACATATTAACTGAGTATACTTTCATCTATTCATATAATCGTAGTAATCAGCTGGTTTTTAAATATTCATGTAGAAATTTGAGCAATTATAAATACAGTATATTATGTCTTAACTGTTGAATATTGAATTGTTCAGATCGAGTCAGTTTTCAGCTGATTGAGAAATATCCACTCTCTTATTCTTTCTTATGGCAATGTTATAAACTTGATTTTTCAAACTCCTTCTGTACAGATTGAATACTGTTACAAAAAAGTTGATGATTGTTTTGAGGATTTGGTGCTGTTGAAGAGTATTTTGTTCCTCCCCTATGTTTCTATATGTTTTATGCAGATTTTCAAGGTTCTTCCAAACCTATAAACTGAGTGAACTATAATCTATTCGTACATTAGTAGTAATCTATCAAGTTTCTAAACATTCATATAGGAATTTGATTGATTATAAATACTATATTTTATATCTTAACTCTTGCATATTGAAAGTTTCTGACAGAGTTTGTTTTCACATGACTGAGTAATACTTGTTCCCTTAATGATTATTAGCTCTATGTAAGGAAGATGATTTTTCTAAACTTATTTGTATATATAGAATGCTGTTCCAAAAAAAGTATGTGATTGTTTTCAAGATTTGTTACTGTTAAAATAGTATTTTTTTCACTCACCTATATTCCTATAAGTACTGTTTATACAGATTCTCAAGATTCCTCCTTACATATAAACTGAGTGTACTTTCATCTGTTTATATATTTGTAGTAATCAATTAGTTTTTAAATATTCATTTATGAATTTGAGCATTTATGAAATACTATATATTATGTTTTAACTGTTGCATATTGAATGGTTCAGATCAGGTGTGTTTTTACCTGATTGAGAAATATCTATTCTCTTATTCATTCTTACAGCAATATTAGAAACTTAATTTTTAAACTTTTTCTGTACATATAGAGTACTTTTACTGTAAAAGATGGTGATTGTTTTGAGCATTTCTTTCTGTTAAATTAGTATTTTGTTACTCTCCCATATTCCGATATGCTGTATACAGATTTTCAAGTTTCCTCCAAACCTATAAACTTATTGAACTATAAACTATTTGTATATTAGTAGTAGGTAATCAATTAGTTTCTATATATTCATATAGGAATTTGTGTGATTATAAATACTATACTTCAAGTTTTAACTCTTGTATATTTGAAGTTTCCAACAGATTTTGTTTTCTACATGATTGAGGAATTCTTGTTCTTTTAATGATTGTTAGACCTAAGTAAGGAAGATGGTTTTTCAAACCTTTTTTGTATACATACTTAGATGCTATTCCAGGAAAAAAATTCGATTGTTTTGAGGATTTGTTGTTGTTGAAAGAGTGTTTTTTTACTCCCCCAAATTCGTAATGGTTCATACAGATTCTCAAGATTGCTCCTTACCCATAAACTGAGTGAACTTTGATCTATTCATTTATTCGTAATAATCAACTACTTTTTAATTATTCTTACAGGAATTTGAGCCGTTATAAATGCAATATTTTATGTCTGCACTCTGGTATATTAAATGTTTCAAACAGAGCTTGTTTAAAAATGAATGAGAAATACCTATTCTCGTATTCATTCTTAAAGTAAAGTTAGTAAATTGATTTTTCCAACTTTTTCTGTAGGTATATAGAATACTTCTACTAAAAACTTCTGTGGTATTTTTCCATTTTCTGTGACGTTATAGATGTATTTTGATGCTATCTGACGTTCCTGTCTGGTTTATACTGATTTTCAAGTTTCCTCCAAACCTATATACAGAGTGAACTTTCATCTATTTGTATATTTGTAATAATCTATTAGTTTCTTAATTTTCATATCGGAATTTGAGTGATTATAAATACTAAACGTTAAGACCTAACTCTCTCATATTGAAAGTTTCCGTTAGATTTTAGTTTTTACCTGATTGAGAAATATGTGTTCTCTTAATCATTGTTAGAACAATGTAAGAACCATGATTTTTCAAATCATTTTTGTACACATAGATTACTGTTACTGGAAAAGTTTGTTGTGTTTTTCAGGTATTGTTGATGTTAAGAAGATATTTTCATATTGTTGTACATTCATACTATATGGTTTATAGTGATTTTTAAGTTTCATCCAAACTTATGTACTGAGTTAACTGTTGTCTCATACATTAATACAGTCTACTAGTTTCTAGATATTCATATAAAAATTTGAGTGTTTATAAAATATACTATATTTTAGGTCTTCACTCTTGTATATTGAATGTTTCTGATAATGTTTGTGTTTATATTAATTTAAACTTTCTTTTCTATTATTTGTTATTGGAGCAATGTTAGAAACATGAATTTCTGTTTTTTTGGGCATATAGAAAATTAATGTTACCAGAAAATATTGTGCTATTTTTCAGGTTTCTGTAGTGTTAAAAATGTATTTTGTGTTGTCTCATATTCCTATATGGTTTATTCGGATTTTCAATTTTCTCCCAAATCTATAAACTCAGTGAACTGTCATCCGTTCATATGTTGGTTGTAATCTACCAACCACAAAATATTCATTTAGGAATTTAAATGTCAATAAATATACTTTATCTTAGTTAAGGTTATATGAGAAATCAAGATGTGTACTATCTATTTTCCTATTTGAATTTTGCTGTCATTTTTTTTATTAAATTTTTATGAGTTAATTTGGTTTTAATTGAACATTTAGTGCTGATGTGATTTGATTCATCAATTACGAATTAGCGAGATTTTCTCAATTTGCAAATGTGTCTATTCCTATTTGAAAGGTTCATATTTTTGAAAAAATTTATCATTTACTTTAAATTCTTTCATTTGTGCATTTCATAACATATAGGGAATTTGTAAAACTGCACCCTATTAATTGGAAAGATATGCAATACGTAGGGCAATTCAGCAATTCATACAGTCTTTCCTTTTCCTAAGAGTTAATTAAACTGCAATACCATACAGGATATTTATTTTAAATTCAATCCCTACAGCTTGTTATTAATTTGATATCAATGCCTTAAACATGAGAAAAAATTAATGGCCCAGCTACTTAACCATTATAGGAATTTTTTATGAATTTTCATTACCCTGTTTTCAGGCAGTTCATTTTTTTCTTCATTTTCCTATGTGAATTTGCCTTGTATCAACTAGAACAAATGCTGAAAATTATTGTTAAAACCTATACAAGTAAAAATTATGTAGGAATATATGCTCCCGTAATCTCTTATGTTCATTTGGCTGCAATCGGTTAAATTCAATATTCCAATGAGAAATTCGATTCTGTTATCCAAATAATTTATGTCATATAGGTAATTAAAATAATCCATAATGGACTTGTGAACCAATTTTTTTAAATTCGTGGGAATAAGTTCCGTCTTACTTCAAAAAATCCGTTGAAATTTTTTTCGTAGCGTCGAAGATGGCTTTACATTACCCTTTAAAAATTGATGAAAATAGATCGCGTCTATTTTTTTCCTTGCATACAACGAAACTCAGAGTGCTGTAATGAATGCCTGATTTTTTTTAATAGTATTATAATACCTATTAAATGTTTGTGCGTTCATTGGCTGTGTGTGAAGCAGAATGGGGTGCGTGCACCCTCTTGGGCAAGATGTTGTTTAAAGCAGTGATGACCTTTTTTTTTCCTCTTCCACTGACCAATTGGCATTTTTTTAGAGTTCTTTGATGAAAATTGTAATTTCTTTGGGTGTGTCGTAAAAATTGACCAAGTTTTATTTGTTGAGAATATTTAAATTCCTTAGATATGCTGTCGAAAACTCTCCATTTTCAATTTGATGTCAATCAATTTCATATTAGACTTAATAATAGGTACTTTCAAAATTAACATTCTTTTAAATATTATTTATTGTACAATTTAATTAGTGAGAACCAAACAGTATTGATTTTCATATTAATATCAAAATATATTTCTATCAACAGCTGCGTTAATTGTAATTCCACTTTGTAAAAAAATTACTATTATAAAACCTGGAATACTTGTTTCCAAAATTTTAGTTCTATTATATTTTATGTGCATACACAATTAGTTTCATTTTTTTTTTTTTTTTAATTTAATTATTTGAATGATTTTTTATGAAGTGCAAAATGAAAGTCTCTAGCAGTCTTTCACAATAAGAAGAATTTATTATAGAAGTGACAGATAATTATTGTTATTGTAATATTTGGACGAAACTGAATTTGATTTTCAGCCTATTGTTTTTTTCTCAATTATGGCAATTCAAATTTATTTACTGGTCAACAACCAAATTCCAACCTGATGTAACAAAAACAAATTCAAAGTTTAAAATTGATTTTAAATGCTGTTAGATATACTATATTGGACTATATTAATAGTAATAGTAATAATGATTTAACAAAAAGGCATATCAAAAAACGTATGCTGTGATGTATCGTACAATAAAATAAGGAAACTCAAAATTGAGCCCCTTTTTGAGGCCACTGAAAGTTGAAGAATGGGTTGAATGCAAAAATGAACACCAAATTTGGACTCTACACCTCAAAAAACATATTTGGTGATGTATCATACATTAAAATATAAAAACTCAACATTAACCCCCTTTTGGGGCCCACTAGGGGTTGAGGAATGGGTCAAATGGAATAATGAACTCCAAATTCGGACTCAGTACCTCAAAAAACATATTTGGTGATGTATCATTCATTAAAATATGAAAAATCAACATTAACCCCCTTTTGAGGCTCACTGGGAGTTGAAGAATCTGTCAAATGGAGAAATGAACACCAAATTTGAACTATGCACCTCAAAAAACATAGTTGGTGATGTATCAAACTGTATGTCAAAACTCAAGATTTTGCTGGTGGAATGTTTATATGCGCATAACAAAGGAAGGCTAATGTAATACTGAGAATTATCTGAAATATTTATATAACTATAAGAAATACTGTATCTGACACTTTTGGGGTGATCCAATGAGGATGCGTTATTCCGTTTTATTTGGAATTGGGGCTTGTGATTAGTCATTTTACATTTTTGAGGAAAAAAATTCCCAAATTTTGAATCTAATTTTTGGATTATCTATGGGGAATTTTTTGCATTTCTTTGGCCAGTATTACTCACCGTAAAAATAGAAATTTTTTGAAACATCATTCGTATTTTTACATTAATACTGGATGCTGTAGAATGGCACAAAATTTCATTAGATTGCCAGAAAATGGGTCAAACACAATACCTCTTTCTGACAGTTGATAAAAATAGAGTTAACCAAAGTATCATACGGCTAATTTGCACCAACATCAGTAGGTCAAATCCTTAGCTTAGTTCCTATGTTCATTCTAAATTTCCAGGCTGTCAGACAAAAATTGAGAGCTGTATATTGTAGTAACAAGAAATTGCTCATACATAAATTATAAGTAGGTATTTGAATTTGAGTTTTTGGTGCTAAAATTTTCCTTAATTAATAAGTAGATTCCATAGAAAACCTACTTAAAAATTGACACGTCAAAAATATAATTGTTCTAAAGGTGAATCACTTTAATTTGATTTTATAAATTGTATACTTACAGCATTAAGGGTACCATTCTATTAAAAAAACAAAGGCTGCATTCAATGTTTTGGTTGAATAAAAGTTCAGTAAATTAGGAAAAATATCAGACAGTTGTACAATAAAATCATCAGTTTCATTGATTACTTTGATGCCTTAAACCACAAATTTATGCACTGACAAATTAGCTGTTTGAAGCAAATAAATTTGCCACTACAGTGGAGTTAATTTTTGGCAAGTAGTTGGAGTGACCACGACAAATTGTCATTTCCGTTTTAATACAAAGTAGTTTTTCAAGAAAAAAAAAAGATTTCTATTCAGACAAATTTGAAGCTGCATCATACACACGAGAGTTAGTTACTAAGGTACACTTATAGTACATAGTAGAACATCCCGCTACTTGGTGTTTGTGACGTCAGCAGTCAACCCTGCTTCAGGAAGCAAGTAGTTGGAAAGGTGTTAAGTTTCAGTGGGTAAATACTGAACGTAATTGATGTGAGGAAGTGCGAGGATCGTTGAAGAAATTAAAGAAGAACTCAATACAAACAGTCGCTGAATTATATTAACAACCAACTGAAATACAATATTTGAATAAAGTATGTACCTAATGGCGAAGCGCAGCACTAGCATAGATTGTAACTACAGATATGAGATCGAAAGAAGTGGAACATATGAAATATATATATTGGTAGTGATGATGATGAGTGAGTGAGATAGAATTTCCGTATTAACAGTAATCAAATGAAATTAACGACAGTGTGATTGTGAGAATTATTTCTTGTATAATACCTACAGTATAAAATTCATCTCCACTCCCAATAACTTCACTGAGAAAAATGATTTAGTGTTTTGCTGCTGCCTGTTGAACATGTAGATGCAAAGAAAAAGTCAAAATTGGACGTTAAATAGTGTATGCCTCTACTCATCCGACGGGTTCTTTAACTAAGTACAACCTGGATCATAAAGAAAAGAGTGAAATTCACAAATTACTTACCCAAAAGCAAAGGAACTCATACAAAACGTAACCTAAATGCAAAAAACTGCTCAGCTCGATAAGTGTTGATAGAATTGAATTGATGAGTATTAGTACATTATGATTAATTAAACGAGATTTTATAAAAATTTTAACGAAGAGCCTGTTAATATAAATCTATTTAGTTATTATTTTAGAAATCTTGACTCATCTCACCAATATTTTGGTATTTTAAGTGAAACTTATTTTCTGAAATCAAATGAACTCGTATGATAACTGATGGAAAACAAATGAAAAAATCAGATAAAATGCTAAATCGAATTGATCCGTATATCAACTGCAAATTTATCCATTTATGTTAAAATAATGAAATGGTGCATTTTCTGGAATTTTTTAATAATTTTTGTATGATTTAGACTAAAAAAACGTGGTTGTACGTTTATTATATTGATTATATATTGAAATTTATCTTGTACATTATTAAATGGTCCAAAAATAATATTAAATGTTTTACCTTATGAAAAATTGAAATTTTTTTTGTTTTCTTTTAGGTTGTTATGATGGAAAAATGTATGCAATCGATATTATCTCAGGTTCTATCGTGTGGAGCTTCAAAACATATGACATTATCAAAAGCACTGCTGTTCTATTCAACCATTTACTTTTTTTTGGTTCTTACGATCATAACTTCTATTGTATTTCAAACTTAGTGAGTTCATCTATTGGTATATTTATATAGTATATATTTAATAGGCTAGAAGTTTTCTTGTACTCCACTTTTTTTTATAGGACCATCTTTATTGATACAGGTCTCATTTAATTGGGTTTAAAGTGTAGTTAGGCAGAATTTAATTAAAAAAACAAATTGCGCCACGCTAGAAAATGTAGGTTTTCTAAACACACAAATTTGATTAAATGATAAATTTATGAATAAATACCATAAAAAGATGCAAATATCAAAACTATTTGCTGGAATGTTGGGTTTAAATTATGTTTAATGAAGTGTAAAGGAAATCTTTATTAAATTGTATTTTGGGGTTACAAAATACGTGCTCAAGTTATTAAAGATTGCCAAGATAATAAAATAACAGCGAGCCCGCTTTCCACACAGTTTTTTTGTTTTATGTAAAATCATCTACTCTTCTTAGCAATGGTTAGAAGATGTTTTCAAGTCACTTCCATACGTGAACTGTTGAACCAGTAATTGAAACCAAATTTTGGAGAATGATATAATGTAATACAGTAGAAATCCCTACAACAAACACTGGGTACAGCAAGCAGCCAGCTACAACACATAAAATACATGACAAACAAATTTCGCATTCTCTTGAAATTCATTGTAGTCAATTTCTACTGTTTATTCAATGTTTTTTTCAAATTTTGTGATTATTGTTTAAAAATTGGATATTTTCGAACCATCCGAGCTACATTAATGCAACATAACAGGATGTAAGGATGTACCAGCCACCCCATCGGGCTGATATGGAGGAAAAACAATAGAGCTTTACTACTCCTACTTACACCAATCTATACTGATGAAGTTATTCCACAAATATTCGAATAAAAATTGGGTAAAGTCATATAACATTCATACATTTGTGGAATAGCCTCATTGGTGTAGGTTGGTGTAGTCCTGTCAAACAGAGCTTAGATCTCATCTTTGTTATGATCTGAATAAGTGCACCAAATTTCATGAATATCAGATGAAAATTGTGACTTGTAAGGTAAAAGTGTGTAAGACTGACCATTTCTCAAAACTGAAGAGCTAATATGACAGTTCACATATATTGCAACATTGCTGTAACAGTATAATGGCTTTTGATACCAAAAACATGATTTTACTACTTCTCTTTTAAAAAATATTTACTTTTCAAGTTTTTAGAACATGAAATTATCATTTTTTCAAACTACCTCGGAGTGTTTTGTGACTTTTGGAAAATTCCAATGCTAAATAACTTTATATTGATGGAAACTACATTTAATAAGCTTTTAGATGATACGATGGAGTTTAATTGTATGTTTATTTATGATGGAGAAAAACAGCGTCAAAAAATTCAAGTCATAGTCCGTAAGATCGCGGACATATCTAATAATAATGTTGCATTCCTTTTTCTCTATCTGTTTTTTTCACTTCCCATGTGGAAATGTGACAAGGATTAGAGCAAACATAATCTTTTAGAAAAATTTATTGAGAGTTCATATTTATACTTGAAATTGCTTGTTGAATTCAACTACTGACAGAATCCTCAATGGAGAAAGCATTATATGAGTAGGGTAAAGGTCTGTACCATTGCACGTGGAGTGAAGTAACTATAACTTCAGTTCAAACTCTGAAAACTTTATTATTTTTAGAAATGTTATAGTCCAAACACTTGTCTATAATATATCAAGAGAACAATTCCCAACTTTTTGGAAAACCGATATTTTATGGAGGTGCATGATCTTAGAAATGCAAATTTGTGATCTTACAGACACTTTTTTTGGGGTCATATTTTTGAAAGGTCTTGCAAAAAGTCATTATAGCTCCAGTTGCAGTTCACGCCACAAGTTGTGCTTCGGACATGTTATAGGCAAAGGTTTGGATTATAACATATCCAAAAATAGTGAAATGTTAATCATTTGTAATGCAATTATGGTGACTTAATCACTAGGTGCGCGATCTTACAGACCTTTACCCTACTCGTAGGTAAAATGAAAAGTATATTATCGTATGTACATTATATTAGCAAATATTGCCCGTGCTTTGGAGGGGCCCAAGCTGAGATCACTATTTATCTGAAAAATAAGTAGAATCAATCAACGAGGGTTTAAAAAAGAATTGTAACTTTTAGTGAAAACTTTCAAAACTTAATTAGCCTGTGACACCTAATTTTTTGAATTTTCACGTCTCAGAACTCACACTAAGAACCTACAGAAAAATTAATAACTTACTTTAAAAGAAATTAGTGCCTAACGAAATCTTTTAATGAGTACTTTTTTACTTATTATAGCTCTTAAGTTTTTGAATTTTCATTTCTCATAACTCACACTACAATATAAAGCAAAACTGCCAACTAACTTTCAGAAGAACAAGTGCAGACCCAAAAGTTCTGTAAAAAATTTCAAACTTGATTACAGCTCCCAATTGTTAGAGTTTTCACTTGTGATTAGAACTCAAACCACAACTCTAAAGCAGAAGTGAGACTAACATTCACCAGAACAGGTCTACAGGTAAAACTTTTTGTGAAAACATAGGATTTTCATATTTCTCAGCCAGTCATCCCCTACACATGTCCATCAAGTCGCATGAGGTCAATAAGCGGGTAAAACAACTATTGATATCCTCGAAAGTTTGAAGCCTAATCATGGCCAAACGATTAAACTTTCGCTAAATTTTTTTTGGCTATGGTTACTCTAGGCTTTTGTGTGTTTCTGTATGCAAAATCTGAAGTTGATCATTCTAGATATACATCACGATGTAACAAAAAAAAGTAATTTCCTTTTATATGTACCTACCTATAATAGATTTTTTACATATTGTATTCATATACAAGCTCTGAAGTGCCGCTTCACAGAACTTTGGCTTATGCTGCCTTGGTAACACTGTTCAATTTATTATTTTTGCGGAACAAAGAAACAGTTGGCATGTGTGTATGAATTTTTTAATAATTTTTGTATAGTTCAGTCTGAAAAAACGGGGTTACATGTATACTACATATAGATATGATTTTTAGCTAATAGTGCCAAACGTTTCTTAGAGTCAAATGTACCCCCAACTCTGGGTTTCATTACCAAATTAATTTTAATGTATAGATTTTCTTCCAAACCTTATACATATATAATATAATGAAGGCAATCGCAGATTGACGATCCAAGTGTGAGAAACTTTGTTTTTCAATAAACAACGTTGTTTTCCATTTTCAGTAGAAGTGTGAAAAATATAGATAGGAGTTGATACATATCGATATTTTGCATATAAGATACACAAAAATATCGAAAAATATCTATATTTGATTGAATTATTTTTTTATAAAATATTGATATTTCTCACTACTAATTTTCCGTGACCTAACATCAAAGTCTTTCTTAGGTAGGGGAGAGAGAAAAAAAAATTCAAATAAAGGTTAGAGGTGGACTCCTCAATAATAAATCATAAAAATGCTTCTTATTTTCCTTGGGAGGGGCTACAACGTGTGACTATTTTTATTATTATTTTTTTATTTTCCACAATAGTTGAGCGATGTGTAATAAAAGTGGGTATGTGTTAGTATAAAGTTAATGTACATAAAATTTTAAGCTAATATAGTCTCCCCAATTTTTTATTACTATCGTAGAAATTGACATACATGGTGTTAAAAAAGAATATATTTTTTTTAAATCCGATTAATCAGCATTATTTTCTTATTAAGAAGCTGAAAATGAAAATAAAAGACGAAGATGGCATTTCCTATCAATATGTCGTCTGTAGCTATGTTCATCATAATTTGTGTCTGTGTATGCATGGTGTCCCTGTCGGCAGTTATGAAAATGTTTTATCAGATAAATAAGGATAAGGAAAAAGAATTATACGTTCATTTTCAGCTTCACATTAGAACAGTGATGTAGATCGTTACGAGTTTGAAAAACATTTACTTAAAGTACTTTCTTATCGCTCAGTAACTCTGCCTCCATAATAGATATGAAAACAATAGCTATGTTCTTTATGCTCGTTTGCTGTGAAAAGTTATGTGAATCGATACGTGACATTTCATTTCATAACTTTTGGCAAGAAATACTCAAATTCTACTTCACAACTTTTTCACGTCACCTTTAGAGTAGAAAAGGATCTTTGTTCAGACAAATTAGATAGTTTTATTCGCGTTATCTCGGGTATTTTATGGTTTCTATTGGTGTTGTTTAAAACAAAGATTCAGGTTGTTCCACTGTGGCTTCTGTCTATGAGGCAGTTACTACCAGTCTGTTAATCTGTGTTCAAATTCGTGTTTTAATTGAATTTTTAAAATAATTTTGTCTTTTCGGTATTATTTTATTTTCACATTACCATATATTTTTGTGGGTGGATGAGCCAAATTCGCTTTTACATTCAAAAAGAAAATAAAATTTAAAAAAGTGCTAAAACATGCAGAAATCGTATTACTCTCGTCTCGTATACTTTTTTTTACATCCTCTTCGTCTGATCACGGAGCTTGGTCGAGAAGTTGTAGAAAGTTATAACGAACCACAAACTCTCTCACAGCAAGTGCAAAAAAAAACAGCAAATGTGTGGAAAATCTTTTGTATTAAATTTTATGCACATTATTTTTGTACACAAGTACTTATATTGTATGTGGCTGAACTATCAAGAAAATTGAAAAACGTAGTAATAGTCACTGATTATAGTTCATCATTTTGGAAGCACTGGGTTTGGGTGGATTTGGCCTTATTATAATTTACGAGCTGTTCCCCGCTGCTGTTTATCTACGCGTTTACCTTCTCCTATTTTAAGATCCTTTTTGTGGCTTCAAATATTTCAACAATTGATCGCCCCCAGGAAGACTACGGACTTCCTCGACGACAATAAACTTTCCTTGGAATAAAACAATTTTTTCTGGAAAATCTCATGCAAATCTATCCAGCGATTCTGGAATGACAGCATTTCCACAAGCTTTTAGCCCTCAGTATTTCATAATACGCCAGCACGTAGAGATAGAGATTGAAAGACTCACCCAAACATAATATCTCAGACGTATATGGCCTTTTGTAACCATTTTATTTCAATCGAGTGCCCACATATTAAGCGAAATTGATTACAAAATAAATTGCTCGATTTCGAGCAACAGATGGCCTACTTGCTATTAAATAGGTAATTTAATTTTCAGTCCGATTTTTATAAGTTTTAAGAAAACATATTCGAAATAGAATGGAGATCTCGCACCTTCCAACGATCGCCTCTACCCAATACCACTTAGAATATTTCGCCTGTGTGCGGTCAGATTGAATAATGACGCGATCTAAGTTTAGCTCGAAGCTTCGAATAAGCCCGCGGATTTTGATTTTTAGTATTCGGTTGGTTTATTTATTTACAGGACGGCACTCTATCATGGAAAGTGAATATCGACGATTCGGCTATATACACCACCGCCATAGTTCGAAATGATGTGATTATTTCGGCAACTTTGGCCGGCACAGTCGCTTTTATCGATCACAACGGCGCCGTCATACGTAAAGTCGACGATTTGAAACCAATTTTCTCGAACCCGGCCGAGATACCGGACGAAAATATCTTTATCGTTATCGACGTAGCCGGATCTGTGCGATGTTTCGATTTGCATTCTCACTGCGAGGTTGGAGTTACTCGTATATTTTCTTCAGATTATTCCAGCTGCCGAAGTTGATGAGAAAGTTCATTACGGTTAACATTTGCACGTAGGTGTGGAGAGACAGCGTTTGCGGTAACGTATTTTCTTCGTTGTCGGTCTTGGGCAGTGGGCCGGTGAAGAAAATTGTTTTCGGATCGCAAGATGGCAAGGTTATCTGTTTGCAAGTTTCTCGCAGTGTCAAACGTAAGATGTGGGAAAGCACCATCGGAGAACAAGCTTACTCAACTCCTTTCGGCTGCGAAACTTGGGCATCCGTTGTTGCTGCTTCCACCGATGGACGTATTCACATTTTGGATGCGGATTCGGGCAAAACATTGACCAGTTACTCGATTGAAGCTCCTGTATTTTCTTCTCCGATAGCGTACGGGACCTATATCGTGGTAGGCTGTAGAGATAATCACTTATATTGTCTATCTGTCTGTTATAAATAATGGAAAATTCGAAGCAGAAGCCAATTTAATTGGAATTGATTCGACTAGATTCGGTACATTTGTGTGAATATGACTTTTCTCCCCCTCCTTCCGAAGTACAGATTTTTAAAAACGAAATCGAGCTCTCTATTAAGATAACTTCGGGTGCCGACCAAGTCAAAGTATTTGCGTAAGTTTGTCATTATTATTTTGTCATCTGAGCCTGTACGCGCGATTAGTTTGGGAATGAATTTGAAAATCGGTAGTCTACCACCCATATGAGCCTACTTCTGTGGGCTATGGGTGCGCCGGTCCAAGTGCATCGCCGAAAAATTTGATTGTGGGTGCGTGCATCCGCAAAAATTTTGCAACAGCAAGCTGTAATTTGGCTAAATTGAAGGGCAAAGAGCCGAAAAACTTATTCCGCCCATGTTGTGCATCCACAACCGATTTAAAAAATCGGCGTCTATGCTACCGCCGTTAAGCCGCCAACACGTGTCTGCTCGGTACCTACTGTAACAAGTTTCATGGCTATCATTATGGTCGACTTTTGCATACACTGGAGAGTGGAAATACTAAATAAATACGTTATAAAGATTTTTTTTTTTAGTTACCTAATTAAAAAAATACGCACGCTTTGTAATATTATTTTTCTGAAAAATTTGAAAATTGTCCCGAGTAAAGCCCTAGTGCAGAGTTTCCCAAACTTTTTTATCCCACGGCAAACTAAACGTGAATTGTGAGAAGCCGCGGAAACGCCGCCACCCTCACCACTCTGTTTATGAAACTCATTCCAGTCCTGTTTGTAAAATTAAAATAAGTTAGGCTAGACGAATAAAATAAAACATTTCACTTTTTTGCAGAACTTTCATTAGTAGCGTGTGTGCAGTGCACTGAAAACCTGATTTGCCGATAAATCCATGCTTTCTGGTGAACTATAAATAGTCATCAGCCATTAATCGGAACTTGTTTCCAATAAATAGTTTAAAATATATCAAACTATTCTGCTTGATCTATTTATTTATTGAAAGAAATTTATAATTTTGGCTACAAGTTGCAGTTCGCGTAGTTGCTGACGTAACTGAATAAATTTTTTTGCCTTAAATTAGGTTCCCTTTTTTATACGCTTTTATTTATATAGTTTACTTGCAAATGGGGTATTAAAATTGACTTTACGGCGGGGTTAGTGGTGGGAATGATGAAAATTATCCGTATCATCAGAAAAAAAAATGATTGGTTCCATTTCCTCATTTTGATTTAAGTTTGTTCTAATGCTTAATGTTTGACTATACATATCTATATGTACTGAGCATAGTGATAAGAACGTGAAGGCAAGATATATCTTATAAAAAAGTATTATTTGAGGAATAAGGACCTTCCAAATTTGCTTTTTATCGACGATTTTTGACATCGTTCATGCTTGAAAGATCCATAAAAAGTGAGAAATAAAGTAATTTTAACCAAAATAAAATGTTTTTCGTATTTAATTAATGGTAAAGTGCCGAACTTTCCGTAATAAAAAATCACCTTCCACCAATTATACTTATTATGTTGCATTCACCCGCAATGTACCATCGCAGGTATTAAGCTCAGTCCATATAGTTTTGTATGTAGTCAAAGAGCTTAATAGCATCACAGATAATAGGATAAACTTCTTTATTGAATTAGAAATCAGAATAGCTAGGGACCAATCAGCCATATCCAACAGCGCTGAAAACTGTTCAGTTATTAGAATCAACGCTTCATTCGGTTGAATCAAATTACTATTAGCAAACCTCTCTGTAGCAGGAAGAAACATGAACTTTTTATATTATCTTGTCTTATTCAATCCTCATCTCAAAAAATCAAAAACCAAGATGAAAACTGAGAGCTTTAAATAATTTCCTCCCCTTACTCTGATATGAAAAATCTGTAGCAGTGCAAAGTAATAAAATATAAAATAAGGTTTTCTTTTCCCAGAAATACCAAATAATTTTTAGCTTAAAATTTTATTCAGTTAATAATCATTTACTCAATAGAATCAATTGCTTATTAGGATCATTTTGTTTTGGCCCCAAAGTGATTCTAATAAGAGGTGTGTACTGTATATGTATGAAAATAGTAGTGAAAGGCAAAGTTTTTCAATGAAAATTAAAAAATAATGAAACTTTGGGATGAAGAGCAGAATTTTTTTCATATTTTATTTAGCAGCATCATGTGCAACATTATAATATTAATTTCCTAAAAATTCTTTGCTATCTATATCACTATAAATATCGCCCAAATTGTGTGTTTGTGACTATTAAGAAACAGATATAGCTGAAATTTTCACAAGATATAGTTGATAGTGATTGAGGAAGAAGTAGTGCAAACTCGATGTGTGGTAGCCACCGCACCACTCCCCTCAGTATAGTGGAACGTAATACGGCCAATACAGAGGCACCTGGTCAGTAGGTGTGTACAGGAGTGTGGTAAATGCCCCCCTCATCACTTCCCCATGGCGCACAACCTACAGCGCCATCACATTTTGCTGGTGGTGAGGTGACAAACTACCCACTGGCTTGCGTGTCCGAGAGATGGCATAGTTTTTCCATCTCCCACTTCACACTGAGATCACCACTTTAGGTATTCAGTTGGTATGGGGATTTGAACCCATAGTGCCTGAATACCTAAAACTCTCCACCTCACTGCCACCCAAAATAAAGCACTGTATTCACTCGGCCATGGTGCAGGGTGATGGTGATCATGGGAGAAGTAATGCAAAGCCAATGCGTGGTAGCTGCCACACTTGTGTAAGTTTTTTTTGGAAATGTAATAGAAACCAAATGATGAGTCAATTCCATTTCCACTTCTCCAGAGATGGCAGCCATAACTATTAACTATAACCTTAACCAATTATAACATTAATTTTTGAGGTAAAAACCCTAACTGATATTAACCATAAAAATTTTTCAATGATCGTAATAGAACTTGACCAAAATTACAAAAAATCAAATCTGTAACCATAACCAATAACTTCTAAAATTTGGTTTTCATCCATTATTTTTTTTTTTTTCTTTATTTCATTTTGATTTTAAAATAATTCAAACATGTGTTACTACATTACAGATACACTGCATGACTGTATACTATACCTGCAGTTGAGATATTCTGATTTCTTACTAAAGTAACTAGTTAATTGTGCAAAGTTAAATTGTTAACATGGGACAAATTCAAATTGACGATGAAGTCACAAAGATAAGAAATAAAATGAACTTTAGAGAATTTGACCTTGGTAATGTTAATTTTTGACTGTTGTTTTTATTCATAATTGATTCATTGATATTATAATAATTATAAAAATTAAAATGTTGAATAATAATTGTAGGTGTTGGTGGCTTGAGGAATCAAACCATTGACTCCTACATTTATCCATCCATGAAAGTCAACCTCAGTACCAGTTAGGGTAAAAGCCTGCCTCTTACAAATGGATAAACATTGGGTACTGGTAGGCACAGAATATTTGCCACACCCATTTTCCCCTCAGTGCTGAAGGCACGAGTGTAGTGCAAGGTGCAGAAAAATCTTATATTATTCTATTGCAAACCACTGGTGTTGCAACAGCTTCAACTCTATGTGAATAAGGGAGAGGTGGAGGTGCAGCACAGCTAGGCTAGAGTTCGGATGTGTTTTGAGGGATAGCTCTGAAGCCAATTGAAGTATTTAACCTTCCAACTCTTTTATTATTTTCTATAAAAAAATTGTAATTTGTGAGCTATGCTATTAGCATATCATCGCTGTTCTAAAATCTCATAAGTTTAAAAAACAAAATTGGAACTACAAAAGACTGTTTAAAAAAATCATAGCATGTTTTTTGTGAAACTTTTGATATTTTTATTTGTATTAGACAAAAAGACGAGATCCCTTAAATTTAAAATCATTGTTTTTGATGCAACATCCTACAGAATTAACGAACAATTTATGACATGAACGAAGAAGATCCGCAAATTGTAAATGGGTATGGTCAGGTAAATCAACCTTTTCAATCATTTTTGTTATTTGTGATTCGATATCATTAGGAATTTCATCTTCTGATTAAATCAACGTAATCGAAGTCAACCTTTAGAGTTGTGCTCCGGGAATTTGTATATGTTAACTGTGGATGTTTGGATCTGCACAATCGAGCCCTCTAGTTCTAGTTTTTGGATCGATATCGTAGTCATACAAAAATTGACGTCTGAGTAATAATGGCGCATTTAAATATTTACATATTCTAGTAATTACGGTCATTGTTCTATCAAATCCAGTATCGGTTGTGAAAATAAAGTCGATACATACACTTACGATTACTTTAATCTTTGGTTTGCTTAATGCAGCTCCAACTTTTTGACACGGTGATTTCATTTTCAAAAAACGGACTTCTGGATTTTCAGCTTTGAGTTTCCTGAGGAAGCTTTCTATTATAAAACTGTAGGGAGATCCTTAGTCAATATAAGATTTATATCTATTCCCTTCTTGTAGTTTCACAGCAACAGCATAAGTGTAGAAGAACGGTCTTTTATCAATATATTCTTGAGTTTGAAGTTCTTCAGAGTCAGAATTAACATTGTCTATCAGGCAAAAGCTTGATGCTAATGAAGGTTTGTTGATCTGTGACTGTTTGATGGATTCAATAGTTTCAACTGATAGGCTTTGATCTGGATTTATGATCAGATGGGCGCTGGGAATTTCTCAATCAGGTTTTTCTATATTGGTGATCAGTTGAGAGAGGGTTCTATTGATGTCTCCTACTTCATTTTTGTTGAAGCATCTAAGAACAAAAACGATTTTTCTTGCATCCTTCTCAAGAGGGGTGTCCACCTTGAGTTGATTTTGTTTGTACTTTTTGATGAAGAGATTCTCCAGATCCAAGATAAACAGGTTGGGATAATCTTACTTTAATTTCCAGATATGGCTGCTAATTTTACATAGAATTCCATGACAGATTGAATTTCCCATCATAGTTAGATCTAAGAAAATTGTTGTCACGATGATCCTAGAAACACAGTTGTTTTTAAAGAGATCAGAAATAAACATCTTGAGTTCCGTTGTAAAATCTTTTATGTTGAAATCTGTGTGGAGTACAAGTTCCTCTCCAAATTCGATTATGATTAGATATTTTTCAAAAATGTTTTTGACTATTTCAAAGAAGTGTGGAAGCGTGTTTATTTTTTCAAACCCGGAAATTATTTTGGTAGCTAAATTCAGAGCATTGGATAAAATGGATTTACAAACCTAGCTAAGTATTGTGGCATCTTCGATGACTTTATAATCCTTCCATTTAGGTATAATGAACTCATTTCTAAGTAGTTGGGTAAACTTGGGGTTTGATGAGCTCGGTGATGCTGTGTTAGGCCTTTGCTTGGAGTGATTTATGGAATCAATGTGGCCAGCAATTGGCACCTCTATTTGTTTCCCAAGGACAGATTGTCCTTTTGGTTTATGCAATCTTCAGTTTCTTCTATGGTAAGTTCTTTTTGATTGGGAACAGCATCAATTATGAATGCAGCATCTTTTGCAACAGGCTTCTGAGGAAATTTGATTGCTTTTTGTTGCGAATAATTACTTGATGACGTAGTTGGTTGAGCTCCACTCATATTAGGTAGAAACAGTCCCCTAAGAGGTTTGTGAAAGATGCTATTTGGAAACCGCATCTTTGTTGAGAAAGTTACTAAGTCTTCAAAATTGGAAGTGAGCAAGTTGGCTTCATATGGTGGTGGGATTTTTTGTTTCATCTGTGCGAAGATTCTCTGAATTGTTTCTCCACATTCTTGAAGTTTGGTGTACATTTGAATAGCATACTTAGCAACATTCTCCTGACAAAGT
This sequence comes from Ericerus pela, assembly GCA_011428145.1. Lineage (NCBI taxonomy): Eukaryota > Metazoa > Arthropoda > Insecta > Hemiptera > Coccidae > Ericerus > Ericerus pela. Next base: position 1,623,101 of record WOFM01000444.1, on the reverse strand, counting down.
GGATTGTAATTACTTTGTTGAATAAACTGAACTTTGGCTTATTTGCAGGATTCATTCCAATTGATCATGAGAAAATGTTCACAGGTGGCTCGATAAGCCTATCCTCTAGAGTAGATTTTTCCAGCTGGAAAGTGATTGATATTGAACATGGCTCCAAATGACATACCAAAATATTGATCGTGTTTGGCATAGTTGTTGGTACATTTCTCAAATTCTTCAATGAAGGAAATTGGACTGCGTTCATCTGAATTTCCGCTATATTTTGTCATCTTAGAAGGATCAAGTAATCATGAATCTACACGATCATAGAAATTATTTGTTTGATCCTGCTGAGATGGTGTTAATCTTGAGAACTCAGAAGGTGGTTCAAAGGGTTGTTGGTGAATTTTATATTTCAGAACAGAATTATCTGTTGAAAAATAGTTGGGTTTTCTCATATCTTGAAGTTGTTGGAAGATGTCTGGTGGTGGAACAAAAGTGTTGAAGGATGACAATTTTTTGTTGGGAGCCTTCCAATCAAGGAGTAGTTTGGAAATGGAATCCAATTAAGTGTTGACAGCTAGTAGATGTTTGTGGTGAGTTTCAGTAGTTTGTTGAAAGTGGTTTGAAAGGGTTTTGACCTGATTATATAATGAACTTTTGGGTTATTCTGAATCTGGTATTTGCGGTATGTGCGAGATCGATGCAGCAGGAGGTTTTGTAAATGTCGAATATGAAACTGGATGTGTAAATGGGTTCTGATTGTTCAGGAACAAGAGCAATGGTGGTGCTACTTTTTGGGCATTATCGCTCATCTGCAGGAAATCCTGGTTATACATCATATTACATTCTTGTTGTCGATTAATGAACATTGGTGGAGGACTCGTCTCTAGGATTTGAGTTCCACTAGAAGTGACATGATTGGGTTTTGAACCGGGGAAGAGTTTCCTTGGTATCTTCTGATCCTGAGTAGGAACAGCACTAACTAGAGTTGACATTGGTTCACTTTGAGTAGGATAGAGAGTAAAAATAATTTCGTGCGGTGCTCAATTTTTTCCAAACGTCATTTATGGCTAAAGTGTTAGGCCTCTGGTTTTTGATTAGTTTTTTGGGAGCAATAAAATAACGAATGACCGTCAAAAATATGGCATTAAAACACCTTTTCAAACTAACTTTTTTATAAAAATAGTGATTCATCGACCGGATATCTACTCCTCATAAGCTCGTAACATTGCCAAATGCGCCATTTTTTAAACAATAAAAAATAAAATCGATTGTCTCGTTAAGAAGACTATGCGAAAATTTAAGAACTTTATTAACAAATAAGCGCACTCGAAAGGAATTAAAAAACAGAACGTACTTTTTATAACAAACTTAATATTCAAAGTTTCAACCGTTTTATGTCCTCGGAGCGAAAATCTTTTCTGAAACGCGACAGAATGCAATTAGTGTTATTTTGAGGACATTTAGAAAGTCCCTTTGTCGGTAAATTTTTACCTCAAAGATAAAAATTGTTTGATTTCTTTCGGAGTCAATCGCCACGTAAAGGCGCAGTTCTCCGAACCCCAGTACTCCAATATTTCGGTAACTTTTTCCACATTCAACACTAAAGCGATCTGCGTCAAACGAGAGAATTTCTCGCGAATCGACCACGAAGTGGCATTACTCATATAACTAACGAGCGTGCGTATTTCTTTGTCCAAAATCAGTCCGCCCATCTGAAAATTCGACAAAAAGTAGAAGCGTCGCAACGAATTCTCAAGCTAATAATATCGTATCAAAAAACGAAACAATTCTCGTAGTTACTCGGTTAAAATCAGTCTTTAGAATATCTTTCTCTAGTTGAACGATCACTTCTTCAGCTATAATCACGATAAATAGATCGTAATTGGTCGCAGTTAATCGAGGTTTAAATTCGCATAATAACGATTCTAAATTAATGATCAAACAACGTATGAACGGTTCGTTGGCGTCGTAACTGGAAAACTCCTCCTAAATATAGAAAATTCGGTTTTAAAAGAGCGAAAAACAACTTTTCACAACGAAACTGAATTCAGTCAGCGCTTACAAAACTGAGTTGGTGACTAACTGCCAGGAAGCTGTCAACCCAAGGAACCACTCGAGGTTTCACTACCGAATTCTTCAGCTGAAGTAGTCCATACTCCTTGACGCTGGAAAAGGCTTCCTTAATCGATGCGAATCCAGACACGCAGCTGTCCAGTTTCGCTTTCTCATTTTTCGTAGAACATTTAATTTCGTCGGTCAGCGCCGACTGCAGAGTGCTGGTGTACTCGGTGCAAACATCGCAGTTGTTGAGGTATAGCTGAAACGAGTGAAAAATGCCATAATTTAAACATTGGGCAGCATTTTGACATGTGTAGGCGCAGAACGGCAGACGCGAGTGTTACAAACACTGAAATATAGGTTGCAAGAATCAATCTTCAAAAATCACTCGACAACATTTTCTAACCAAACGAAAAACTGATCGACTCTGATAAGGATCGTGAAAATAAATTTTATTCCCAAAAGCCGACCGCCTTAATCCGAATGCGTAGCTCTTATTGGTGGATGCGTCCAAAATTTATGACAATAATTTTTGCAATCTTTAAATTCTCATTTTCTCCATTCAGACCCTTCTGATTTCAAAATTTTCAAATACGAACAGCGTAGGACATTCTCCGGATGGTCAGCAACTGAAAATCAATAAAGTACGACATTTATTGTTGTGTGCGAACGAATTACGAAATTCGGTTAGTTCCGCCCCCGTAGACATACCAAAACATCACACGTAGGTAATCTGCTGCGCAGCAGGGTACGCAGTCGGTAAAAATGCGACACGGTAAAATTACATTTTGATGTCGGATTTTTTTTTTTTTTTTTTTTTTGTTGAAGTACCGACTTCAAGATAATATAGGCGAGTTATGCGCCATCAGGCGAATGGATGAAAACGGATTCGTGAAATCGGAACGCCTTCTTGAGCAGGCAAAACGGAGCGACTAGCCCAGGCTTGGCGCTAAGCGACGCCTCACGGCTCACTCGCTTTTACAAACAGAGAGTAAAAAATAATCTAAGCGTAGTACGTAAAACGAAAGAAGCGAATGAAATAAGAATTTAACTTCGAATTTGGAACAAGCCACGCACTCGATACTCGCACCTACTCCTTACGGAGAAACAAAAAATCAAAATTGTAATTCTCGAGTACAAATGACGGAAATTCAACAACAAAAGATATTAATAAATTCGACGTCGATAAAATTATTAAAATTATTTTATTTATTTTGAAAATCCGTTCCCCGCATCAAACGCGGTAAGTGTGCATTTTCCAAAGGTGTCAAATTTTGTAATCGCTGCCATTAGAAAACTAGCGGATCGATTTCGCTCGAATTCAACACCAAACCAGTCCCTAATAGTCTCCACCGACATAAAAATTTGAAGCCAGAATTACTGCGATGACAATATGGCGGTTTTGCGAAACTTGGAGAGCCCCTCCCTCCGAAACTAGCGGATGAATTTCGAAAATTCTAGCACAAATGTGCAGCCCACGACTGCTTCCAACATTACCCCAAGTTTCTACCATTGGTTAAACAGCGGAGGTTCTACAGAATTTCAAAATGTGCCAAAATAAGCAAAAAGTAGGAATATATATACCTATATATTGTGTACATAACGCTAATACCACTAGGTACGTGAAATTTGTATTATGGTATTGGCCTAAAGCTCAGAGCGCATTCTGAGCATGTATATTGCTCAATGTAACGGTATAATTATTACAAAATGATACACGACTCACGACTCACAACTCACGACTCACGTACTACTTTTTGTATAATGTGTATTTTATAAGTACATGAAAATATTAAGATGTATTGAATTGTATAAGAGAAGTATTAAGAATGAATTGGGCTTAAGAATTAAGTGAATGAGTTCGAGTGAAATTTACAGCGGTGTTGTGGGAGATATACAATGTGATTGGTTCATAGAATCTATGTAACTTAGAATAAACCAATAAGGAAACATATTTATGACATAACTGGGTGTAGTCATAATTTTAAGAGGAACTGAAAATAGTACAAAATTATGTATAATATTCGTGGAATGAATGACATTAATTAATTCGTTAAAGAATTCCTGCACAATTAACGTCATTAAATCGTCGATGAATCCAAGAGAATTCATCGACGAATCCCTTCGTTTCGTCAACGAATTTGTATTAATTATACGCTTTTATTTAACTGCATTAATTCGTCGACCAATCGAAGAGAATTCATCGACAAATCCCCTTTGATTTTTCGACAAATTCGTATTAATTAAACCTACGCTTTTACTTGACTGCATTATAATTCATACATGAATCCGTGTTAATATAACGGTATTAATTCGTTGACGAAATTTCACCGACATATTAAAGAAAATTTATCAACTTGTCTAACTTGGATTGTTTTGATAAAATGAAAATGTTTACCACATTAAATGCGCCACTTTATACAGACATTGTTGTCCCATTATTTGTTGTAGGGTAACACAAAAATGAAAAGTAAAGATTCTTATGGTAGCTGACAGAAGTAATCCAACAAGTACTTCTATCTTCTCTCTCAATTTTCTCAACTTCTTAGGGCTCGGACATGGTGTTCTTCGTTTCATTACAATCATCAGAGACTTCTCTTCAATTTAATATAATGAAAACGCAGTTAACTTTAAATCAAATCGAATTATTAATGAAAATTTGCAGAATGAAACAAATTTCATATGCTTTTTAATACAAAATCCAGTGACTGATAAGAGTTGATCCCTCTTATCTTAGTTCCATGAAAAATCTGCCAGATGTTAGCCACTTTACTTAAAAATCCCAATTGGAATTTAAGATGGAACTAGATGGCGCTGCAAACGCTCCACAATCACCCATTCACAGACAATTCCCATTGGTTAAAAAGAGGATAACAGGTGACAATAGGAACCTTAATTTAATTTCTGTTTTAATCATTAAATGTTGAAGATTGAATTTTTTTCTCGTAAATTTGAAGACGAATGAAGTCTACATAAATTTGAAAAAAATTAGTGCAAGCACTGAACTGTAAATACCTTAACTTCAGCTTTGATTTGGCTGTATTTTGCATAGGATCTGATCACCCATCGTTGGTTCAACGAATTTCTTCTATAAGTCAGCCTCTTTGATCTTAAATCCCAACAGGAAAACACACTCTGAACAATTTTTACTCATCTTTATTTTCTTTGTGACAGGAATTTTAGACTTAAAATGATTGATATACTCAAAACACTTTGACAAAATTACAGTGCACTTCGATGAATTCAAAGTAACATTTGTGAAATACAAACATACTATTTATAGTTTAACACAGCAGACCCAGAAGATTGAGTTCCTTAACATATAATGGTTACAATAGAAGTGAAAATCCACTGATTTTTGATTAATGAAGTTGACAATTAAGTTGGTGAAAAATGAATATGAGAGTTTATTTATGATAAGTGTTAGGATGACCTGATAGATGATGTCACTATTGACCGATGGCATGATAAAGCGCAACGAGGTGACAACATAATTTGTACAAAATAGTGCTTTTAGATGATGACTGAATTACGTGTAATTGATGTCATCAGCTGTATTGATTTGAGTGTGTATCTGTAAATGTTATTGATGAGGATGGCACAGGTCAAGAATGTGTAAGTGAGAGAGATAGCGATAGTATGAAACATGAGAAAATCCTGCACCTGAATTATGTTCACACAAATCTTTGGTATTCATAATACTATGTGGCTAACAATTTAGGAGCTTGCTAATATATGAATATGAAAATTATCTAGTAAAAATATATTGTTATACTGTCCATTCTTACTTATTTTTAAATTATTTCTAAATTTTAAATTCATTAGAGATTACCGAGCAAAAAAAAAGAAAAGAAAAATTGAAAAATTGGCACTATTTTATCCTGAAATCAATCCAAAAGATGACAAACTCCCAATCCCATACAAAAAGATCCTGACCTCTTCCACAATCAATTATTTCAATAATTTTTGTTCCTCCAAAATGAAATCATTCCTACAACCCTGCTGAAGTACCTACACAAAAATATGTAATATAAAAATTTAAGGTCTGTCTTAAGTTTGCTAATTACCATAGTTCCCCCCATAGGTTTTCCATGAAGTGTTGATGTCATGATGTGGAAATGTATTTCAAAATACTCATGGATTAAAATACTCCTCTATTAGATAATTTTGCATGATGTCACAACTGAAAGTTTTATCTCATTGGGTAGGTAAAACGCGTGAAAAGCATTATGAATATTTGGATTTTTGGTCATAATTTTCTTAAAATAGGTAATAGCTACTTATTCGACATAAATTAAATTTAATAGGAGGTATCAGAAAATAAAATAAGCTGAAGATAAAGAAATTTAAGCCTTCAGAAGCTAAGAGAGTGGAAAAAGAACATGAAATTGTGTCTCTAATTGATTTTTTGAGCTGTATTATTTGTTGTCATCAAGGTTAATTACACTCACAACATCAATTTAAATCATTATCTCAGTCTCTAAGGATTTAAGTTTCTTGTTTTAGTATATTTTCCAGAAGAAAATACAACTACTACATTCAGTACAGTGGTGGGACCTGGAGGTGGAACCTGTGAAAAAGCTCCGATCATGAGTCATAGATCATAAATCGCTCCAATTCTTCTGTACACAATATATATTAGCACTTTTAGCTCATTTTGGCACTTTTTGAGAATCTGTGGAGCCTCTGTTATTTGACATATGGCAATGAAACTTGGGGTAGCGTTAGAAGCTTTCATGGGCTACACATCGGTATTGAAATTTTTGAAATTCATCCCCGAGTTTCGGAGGAAGGGGTTTTCAAAGTGTTACAAACCCACCATGTCATTGCAATAACTACCCTAAATTAAAATATTTTGGCTTGAAATTTTTATGGCAGTTGGAGACTCTTAGGGACTCTTTTGGTATTGAATTTGAGAAAAATCGGTCCACTGGTTTTCGAATGGCAGCCATTACAAAATTTGACACTTTTAAAAAATACACACTTTCCACGGTTGATGCGTGGCAGAGATATTTTGGCTTATTTTATTCCTAGGAACTGGCTTTAATAAAATAAATGAAATTTAAATAACGTATTTTTCGCCCAGTCATAGACAAAATATGTTTAGTCAAATATTTGGCAGACAGTTTACCACCGTTCTACTCATGAAAAGGGGTGGTGAATGATGTATTAATGATCATTATACTTCAAACTACATGTCAGAAAAACTAAATCAGTTATGGTATTATGGTTAGTACCTAGTAATATTCAATACCAAGTTAGCATATTAATGTAGAAAAGGCCATCGCTTGCGTTGCTCAGTAAAAGAAAAGTTGTGATGTTTATATTTTTCATAAAAGATTGTAACACTTCAATTTTGATAAGAAGCAATAATTCCAAAACTTGTTTCATATCTTTTAGTAAACTTTAACTTAAATCATTTTAGTAATTCAACCATTGGAGCAGTTTTTTTTTTTTTTTTAAATATAGTTTACTCTTTTTCAATTTTCGTTGGTCATTCGTGCCAGGGCACGAAACTCCTCGAAGTGGCTCTTAATAAAACACAAGCATCTGTGAACAGACAAAGATGATGTTCTTCCAGGTTTTCTGGTTGCATCCATAAACAGACGAACAAAAAGAACTTAAGAGAATTAAAGACGTCTGTCTGTTTCAGCTTTTTTTCAAAATGTATTATTGAATGTGACACACATGAAAATACCAAAATGTAACGACTATCCTTCAAAAAAAGTTACATTAAAAAAATTTAGTAGACGCAGGGGGCTTGAACACGGCTTAACCAGCTACTAAGTCATGACTTACATCCATACAGTCACGGAGCAACTTCCAAATCTTCAGTTTTCAATCCCCTATAGTACACAACTGTAAAATACATATAATAATACAAATAAAAAGTATACTCTATGACTGAATGTAGACCCTTCTGAATAACGCAGATTAATTTACAAAAATTTAAAACTGAATATCTCTGCCACGCATCACCTGCGGTAAGTGTGTATTTTCTAAAAGTGTTAAATTTTGTAATAGCTGCCATCCAAAAACCAGTAGGCAAATTTCGCTCAAATTCAATACCAACCCAGTCCCTAATAGTTTTCAACTGCCATAAAAATTTCAAACCAAAATCTTTTAATTTACGGGAGTTATCGTGATGACAACATTGTGGGTTTGCAACACTTTCAGAATCCCTTACTCCGAAACTAGCAGATAAATTTCAAAAATTTCAATCCGAATGTGCAGCCCATGAATGCTTCTAAAACTACCCCAAGTTTAATTGCCATAAGTCAAACAGCGGAGGCTCCGTACAATCCCATAGAGTGTCAAAATGAGCAAAAAGTGGAAATATATATATATATATATATATATATATATTGGGTACAGAAGAATTTAAGATACGTATATATTGGTGATCGATGAATCAGGATCGGCGCTATTCCACAGATCCCGCCCCCAGGTCCCGTCATTATACTGAATGCAATAGTTGTATTTTCCTAATATAAAAAATTTTCGTAAAGTGAGAACAATTACGGTATAATATCATTCAGGGTATGGGGATTACACCCACAGAGTCTGCGTATTCGTTGTATGTATGCGTTAACATATAAAATATGGCTACGAATGTGAGATACCGTGATCGAATCCCGGTCACGGAAACTCACACAGGTATTTTTGAGAAATAAACAACAAAATCGAAATAAACTAAAATTTGATAATACGTATTGCTATAAAGATGGAGAGTCAAGTAGAATTTCTTCAAAAGCTTCAATATTTCAAATTCAACAAAGTAAAGCTTCCTAAAGTTGCGTTAATCTTTTGAAATTTCACTACGTTTCTTTAGGAACAAAAAACACGAAAAGTTCTCCATTTTCTAGTCGTGGTTCATGTAATATACTTAACACACGGATATCTTACCAAAAATAATACACGATTTTGTTCGGAATCCATTTGTTGTAATCTCCCTTGAATCATAACGTTATAAGCCTGAGTCAAATCTAAATATCCAGCAGAATAACCTTGTCGTAGTTGCTGGCGAAGCGTATTACAAACGTCTGTTTCCAAAATTGTACAAACATTATTTATGATAGCGCAAACTGCATCGATATTGCCGCTACTGTATCCACGTCTGAAATAGCCGTTTCAAATTAAATTAATTAGATTAAAATTCAAAAATATTACGTTCGAAATTACCCATCTGTTATTTATCAAGAAATTTTTACTTTTTCCTCCCACAAAACGATTATGAAGTGATGATAATGGCATTTTATTTAGAAACGTCAGTCTTGACGATTATTGTTCCTAAAGGTTAAACGACAGTACTTCAGAATATTATTCACATATAGTCGAGCCATAATGCAAATAAAAAGTAACAATTTTTTTACAAACGTGTATTCGGGACATCGAATTGAGCTACCTCTTAAAATGGGAGCATTTTCTTATAATACTGCGATACGGCCCAAGGAATTTTCAAGATAAATTTGTTTCTTCGAATCTCTCACCCTCATTAACTGTCCGGAAGATAGATCGGATAAGGATGGTGAGAATAAATAATAACCCAACTGTAATTACTTCTCGATACGAATTACCTCAATTTGTTGACACAAAAAAAAAATGTTTTAGGCACTTAAACACAACGCATACAAACCTAATACTTTTTTTCACTATAAAGAATATATCATCGACCATACTGGAAATAAGAGCATCCTTATCGAAAGTATCCATAGTCAATGCTTTTTTTATACTCTGCTCCACGTAATAACGTTCCAGAAGCAAATAATCCCCGATTAATATTTGCATCTGTTTTGCCAGATTACTGTTGAGCATTATACTCTCCAGTTTAGCTAGAATGCTTTCAGATTTCTGAGGATTTAATTCATCGCCATCCACATCTTCCTAAAAATAAAATAAAAAATAATTCTGTTTTATGGTAGAGACAAAAACGTAAAAGAAAATAATTCCAGATTTAACTAACTTGAATTCGCGCTTGAACGAAACGTAAATATAGGCCATAACGAGAATGGATCACCGTGATCTCATTAAGCAGCAAATCGATTTCTTTGGGTTCAATATGTTCGGTTTTGGAGGAAGCAGTTCTAGAAAGTTCATGAATCGTGTGGATTTTTGATGCGATATTTCTATAATTTCGAAATTCAACGATGATCAACTCACTGAGCAGATCACACTCTTTTTGTAACTCTGACACTATAGATATAAGACTTCCGCAACCTACAATATAAGAAATTATTACGTTATTATTGAAAAATGAATAGGCGACTAATAGAACAAATTCTGACCGTAGTACGTTTCGATGAGCGGTTTATTTTCGGAAATAAGGCGAGCAACTTCTTCGAATAAAAATGTAATGACGTCGGCAAATACGATGGCGCGTCTTTTGTCTAATACATTGCTAGTTTTTGCAGAATTAAGTTTCTCCGTTACTGTATTTTCAAGCTTAAAATACAAAATAAATGATTCATAATTTCGAGGCGTGAAGTTAATATCATCACCAACTGTTCCAGTCTCGTATTCTTGACTGATACAAGAATAATACCATTTTTTTCAACAACGAAGAAAAGGTTTCCAGCCCATAATCGTGCATGTTCAACAGAGGAAATAATTTAAAAAATCGTTTCACAGATTCTAAATCGGATACAGAAATAGCTTCTTTGAAATGCAAAGATATTTTATTGCGTAACATAGCAGCAGCATCACGCAACAATTTCAAAGATTGGGTAACGGTTGCACAGTCTAAAACAATTGGGAATAAAGTACATTTTCAAATACATCAACTCAAACAAAAGCCTTATCCAATTGGTTACACACCTTGAGCCATATCATCCGCAGTTTGTTTCAATAAATGCTGATCCATAGCCAAAAATCGGTGTATATGAACGGCAGCTTGCTCGTAATTTTCTTCTTTTAACGCATTTTGAACTCCATTGCTGCACAACTGCAGATCGAGCAAATCTTGAACCCGTTTTTGGCATTCCGAAACTCGGGACTACGAATTTGGTCGTAAAAAGAAAGGAGTAGAAAAATAAAACGTATAAACAACGAATGTCTCTGATGGTTTACTTACTCGTGCTACGTCCAATTCTTGAATTTGTACATTTATTTTGGTGGACAATGTGGAAGAATTTCTAAGAACGGCATATAACTGTTTCGCATCATTATTCAAGACGTAAATATTTTCGTTTACATTCAAAAGGTCTACAAGACTGCCTTCCAGTTGCTCAACATCGCCGATTACGTTATCCAATTGCTTCTTAATATTTTCCTGCAGTTCCAGACAACAGATAAAGGTATAGAGAATTAAAAAATCAAAATTGAAAATATTTTTAAAATTTTGACTTTGAATATTCAAGTGATGAATATTACAACTCGACGAATACTCATGAGCTTGATAAACAAAATATTAAGACATCATTACCTCTTCAAAACGAAGTTTTTCAAATTCTTCATTCCAGTTTTTATTCAACGCGTCATTAATTCCATTTTTTAATGACATTTTTAAAAGGGAATAATATGGGTTCCTGATAGAGTTACAATGCGGTAGTCACTAACCAGTCACAAATTCAATGTTTTACACATCAAAAAACTTGTTCTAACAAGCTATCAAGAATACGAAAAAATTCATATCCCAATTTCCACAAACGAAACTACCTAAACCTGGGGGGCGTTCTATATTTATAACTGTAAGAATAATATGTGATGTGAGGTGTGCAGAACGAGGATCGAAAGAACTTGAGACTTTTGACTTTTAAGAGGTTTATTTCGCAACTAAAATGTATTTGACAAACGAAAATGTAAATGGTGAAGCAACAGCGATATACGATTGAAAGTAGTAGGGGAAACACTTCGTGACTAGACTGTACGTATGACATATATATATAGAATGTTGTGATGATGATGATGAAGAATGAGATGAGGTGGGATTTCGTATCAACACCCCCCTGAAATTTTACCGAATAATTTCTTCATCATGTTCCCTGAAATTGAATTATTAATTATTATTTAAAAAAAATATCAAAAAAATATTAAATATGAAATACAAAAAAATACAAGTACAAAAAGAATATATGAATAATAAAAAATTTCGAAAAATATTGACATTGTTTGTTCACGATTTTTGGTAACTTGAATTTCAAAAAAAATTTTATTGCGCTGTGCTTCAATAAATGTAAAAAAAATAAAATAGTAAAATAGAAATTAATAAAAATATGTAAATATGTGTATAAATATGGTAACATGCATGCAATAATGAACACTATCGTGTACGTAAATATTATATGGTATATGTATATAAAAAAAATAAAAAATAATAATAAATAATTAAAAAAAATGGTAACATGCATAATTATTAGAGTATATCGACTAACATTTAGATTTCCGCTCGTATAATTCGAGTCGACAAAAAAAAATTCAAAAATGAAAAAATATTCACGAACATATATACGAATGAATAATAAAAAAAATAAAAGAAGGTGATAGAATAAATATGATGAAAGGTTTTTCCTATTTACGAGTTCAATGAATTCGAGCGTACGTTGCGTATTTTATCTTAAAAGTAACATGAACAAGATTGCAGAATAATATTTGTTGCATCGTGTATTATCTTTCGTACGTTGTATTGTATTCGAAGTGGCGTTTAATATGTTTTCAGATAAGGCAACGTTTTTCGGTTTATCTTAATTTGCGGTCATGTAATGGGTTTTTATCTTTTATTGTATTTATTGTTGAAGAGTTTCCTTTCATACATGCGTGTGGGAATATTTCGTGTATTTTTCTCACGCTTGTTGGAAAGTGTATAGGGTTTTTATTATACGATTTGTAGGGTTTTTTCTTGCTCGATTTTCCAAATTTTTTCTTTGTTATAAAATTCGAGAAACCTTCGATTTATCTTAAGCATGTATTTTCTAGTAAGTGGTGTTATTGGCTATTCTTTTTGACAATAATTGAAGGTTAATTTTTCTGCAAATATTTTCGTGTTACGACTTATTTTTGAACATTTTACGACTTGTAATTGAAATGGGAGAAAATGAATTTATGGACTTGTACTAATTTTGACTTTAATTTCGTATTTATGTGTATATATTCGTTTCATTTAATATTTTTACAATTATGTTTTCGAATTTTGATCTGTCTAATGATTTTGTTAGGATATCTGCCAATTGATCCTCCGATGTAACTGTTCTGAAAAATATTATTTTATCTTCATAAGCTTCCAAAATTGAATAACACTTGATCATTAGGGCTCGTGACTTTCTCTGACTTCCCCCGGAACATATTTTCTGTGTTGAAATATTGTCTTCCATAATATCAACCATTAATTTTTCCCCAAAAATCTCAAAATTCATGTGTTGCATTACTTTAATCGTATCAAGGGTATCAAAAACTGCAATTATTTCAGCCGCGGTACTCGATGAGGCGTGAATAGTCTGTTTACAACAATTCCACTCCACCAAGTCTCCATAGGCGAATAGCATAAATCCAGTTATTGACTTCCCTTTATCTAAATTATTTATTTCTATATTTTTATCGTCAACCTGGGGCGCATAAGATGCATCAATATATGCCTGAATTCCATCCCCCTTTGATGTAAATTTTAGATTGTAATTTTTAGTTGTGTTGACGTACCTGAATATTCTTTTTACATAATTTTTTAAATTTTCATTTGAGTTATTCTGGAAGTGGGAAAAAAAGTTCACAGGGAATAATATGTCCGGCCTTGTCAGTCTCGCTAAATAAAGTAGTCCCCCTATCATGGATCTATATTCCGTGTCATCTCTGCCATTTTGTATTTTATCAATTTTTAGTCCTGTCTCCATGGGTGTATTTGTATTTTTGAGTTCAGAAATTCCAAATTTTTTGATCATTTTATCTATGTGTTTGTACTGAGAAATTATTATTGTATTATTTTCGATGTCTCTCGTTATTTCTAAGCCTACAAAAAATTTTGGGTTATTCGTAATTGTAATTGTAAAATCTTTTTGAAGTTCTTCATTTATTTTCGTGATGGCAGATTGTGAATTTGATGCTACTAAAATATCGTCTACATAACTCAAAAAATATGTCTTTTCATTTTCATTTTTCATAACATATAAGCATCTGTCACTTTTAGTCTTTTCAAATCCCATTTCTTTTACTTTCATGTCTAATAAGTCGTACCACGATTTGCTTGAGGTTTTTAAACCATAGATTGACTTTTTTAATTCGAGTACTTGGTTTCTATTAATATTTATGCCTTCAGGTCTTTTAACAAAAATTGGTTTTATAATGGGTGAATTTAGGTAGGCTGTTTTTACGTCGTATTGTACCATTATTAATTTTTCTTTATTGACGATTGATAGTAATAATCTTATGGTACCAATAGATGCTACAGGTCCATGGGTTTCAGCAATGCCATATTCCGTTCTGTCTTTAAAGCCACGTGCTACAAGTCTAGCTTTAGGTTTTGGATTTCCGAATTCATCAAACTTTATCGTAAAAATCCATCTGGTATCAATTAATTTTTGGCGATCATAGTCTACTATTTCCCACACTTTCAAATCATCAAGGGAATTAAATTCGTCATTTATTGCCTTTGTCCATTCTTCCCTGAAGGGGTTTGTGTCTATTTCGGTAAAAGTTTTTGGGACATTATCTTCTATATATGCTTTATTGTACCTTACATTTACATTCAGGATTACTGGGTTCACTATTCCTAAATCATACTCATAATCCATTGATTTCATTATTATAGGTTTTTTATTCGTTAATAGTGATTTTATATTTTGACTTTCGTCTACCTTGACATCACATGAAATGTACGACTTTGTGTTATATGGATCTCCAAGACAATACCCTGTATTCGTATAACCTATCATTATGTTTTTTTCAGCCCTGTGTGCCAATTTTGGGTCTATTTTTTCTTTCGATTTAGATTTTGCTTTTGTTGCATTTTGTTTTCTGACTTCTATGGGTATGTGTCTATAAGCTAATGCGCCGAAAACTTTTAAATTTTTTAAATTTGGTTTCTTTCCATAAAATAATTCGTACGGTGTTTTAAATTCTTCATTAGCTTTGGTTGGGGATCTGTTAATCAAATAGGCTGCAGTAACAACAGCATAGGACCAATATTTTATGTCAAGGTTGGCATCAATTAACATGGCCCGTACTCTCCTCATTAAAGTTTGATTTTGCCTTTCGGCAACACCATTTAATTCTGGAGAATATGGCACCACATAATCTATTGTTATGCCAACCTCATTGCAGTAATTTGTTATTTTATTATCCGTGTATTCTTTGGCATTGTCACACCTAATAGTTCCTATGGGGTATTCCGGAAATTTGTTTTTCATGGATACTATAATATTTTTGAATTCATTTGTTACTTGGCTTTTACTAGCTATAGGCATGACAAATGTATATTTCGAGAAATGGTCTATGAATGTTAGAATATATTTTTGATTGGCCATGGAAGGTGTAAACGGACCCATAATGTCAGACGAAGTTATTTCTAGTTTTCTAGTGGGTTTAGTTCTTATCCCTGTGTGGCCCAACTTTGAATTATTGGCTATACAACATATTTGACAGTTTACGAAATCTTCATCTCTAAAGTTGATGTTTTCGGGTATTCCTATTGCTAAATTTTTTAATTTTTGTAAATATCTAGCATTTAAATGTCCTAGTCTTCTATGTATTATTAATTTTTTATTAGTATTATTATTATTAATTTGGGATTTATTATTATTATCATTATTATTTTTAGGATCTGTGAGTATTTCGTTATCTTCACCCCCCTGAGATGATTCAGTATTATCTTCTTCAACTATTTCTAATTCTACTGTAAAGTCATCCCATTCATCATTTGTATCCTGGGTAACTGGGGCACATATTATATTTTTTTCAGTCTCATTATTATTAATTATTTTTTTATTCTCTACATTATAGTATATATAGAATATTCCCTCTTCTTTTCTTGCAGTTATTATAATTTCTGCAGTTTCTATAAAATAAATGTTGGCAATTTCTTTTTGTTGGTCGATGTTTATTATCCCCGTATTTGTTATTTTAATTGCTGAAATGATGTCTAAATTCAGATCTGGTACATAATGGACGTCTTTTAATTCTATTAATGATTGGATTTTGTTGGAATTTTCGACTTTGATCACCATTTTTCCTGTGTGTGTGGCATATAAAAATGTATTTCTTCCTGCGCATTGCAATTTTATTGGTGTTACGAATTTTTTTATATTTGATAATTTGCTAAGATCGGAAGTTAAGTGGACTTCTGCAGCTCCATCAAGAATTGCTCTATTATTTAATGTTTCGTAATTTTCATCATTATTATGTTTATTATTATTAGCTAATTCGTTTAACAACCACTCACTATTATTATTAAATTTTTTTACCATGCAAGACATCTTCACTTGCTGCTCAGAACTATCTTTTTTATTATTATTTGATGGATTTAAGTTTGCCTTTGGTGGGTAATTTCCTTGATTATTATTATTAGTATTTCCATTGCTATTATTTCCTTGATTATTGTTATTCATACAATTTTGGGCTATGTGTCCGAATTGGTCACACCTATAGCACTTGGGATTATTTTGGTTATTGTTTCTGTTATTCCCTCTGTAATTATTTCCTCTATAGTTAGGGTTTCCCCTGTAATTATTTCCTCTATAGTTACCACCGTTATTACTATTACCATTATTATTCGTATTATTATTATGGCTTTGTTCTGATGAATTACCATTACTATTACTATTTTGACCATTATTATTGAAACCGTTTCTATTTCCATTTCTAAAATTATTATAATTATTTGGGTTTCTATAATTATTTCTTCCTCGATAGTTGCTATTAAATCTTCCTCTATAATTGTACCTATTATTATTGCCATTATTATTATTGTTTCTATTCGTATTATTATTATGGTTATTACCATTATTATTCTTTTTTAAAATTTGGTCCCTATACTTTTGGTCTGAGTCCTCCCTTAATATTCTCTTGAAATTATCTAAATTCTTTTCGTTAGGGGGTAGACTTTCATATTGTATTTTGGCAATTTGTTGTTCGTAACATAATGCCAATTGCAAATTTTCTAATTCTTCATTCTCGGTAACCTCCTTACCACTGTCTCTTACATCGGTTACCAATTCATCCCATTTTTTCAAAAATCCTTTCATGTTTCCGCCTGGCTGAAATCTAAATTCTAACCATTTTGCTTTAGCCATATTAGCCGTAACTGAAGTCTTGGTCCCGTAAATATTATCTAATTTTTTAAGCATTAATATAGCGGTATTACAATCTCGTATCTGTTTTGTTATGTCATTTGATACTCTTTCTAAAATAAACGCTTTGGCGTTATCCTGCATTTTGCAGTAATTTAACATATCTTTATTTGGCCGAAAGTTTAAATCATCTATGTTTTCTATATATGACTGTAAAAATTAGTTTTCCCCAAAGATGTCATAATATCCCGCACCTCGGATGGCAGATATTATCATTCTGCGCCAATCTAAGTAGTACTTTCCGTTAAAAACTTTTCAGAGTGGGGCTTGGATGGGTTTAATTTCGTTCGGGGACGCCATTTTTTCTTTTATTTTTTCAAAACCTAACAAATTTTTCTCTTTATTACAAACAGGTGTGTATTTTTTGTTTTCGTTCGATTCTCTTTCTAATTTTTCTATTAAATTTTTCTCTTCACGATTTTCCTTTTTATCCAGTTTTCCTAAATTTATTTAATTAAAGAATCTGTTCATAAATTTTTCTTTCGATTTAGCAGAACTATAAATTCTGTTCGAAAAATAATTTACTGAAGATTCTGAAATTACAATATATTTAAGGCTACTAATTTCTTCTATTCTCCCGGATATATCTATCACAAAGGATTCTAATATAATTTCACCTGTGAAATATTTAACGTGGGGTAGATTATAAATTTCAGTCTTTAAATCAATTACTCTTTCTCCCTCGAATTTTTTAACTAATTCCTCTAAATCTTCTTTTTTAATATTGTATTCACCAATTTTGCATTCAGATAAATTTATTATTTGGGACATATAATTTTTTCTTTTATTCTTTATTCCTTGACCTCACTTCAAATACAATTACAAAGTACGAAAAAATAAATAATTTCAATAAATATTACCTTTACAATGGTTTCACCTTATAATTTCTGCTGTGCTTACTAACGATTTTATGTTTTCTACGCCGTTGACCTTGGTACTTCCTGCCTTAATTTTGTTGTGGGTTGTCCGAAAAAATTGGGTCTTCGATGTTGGATCTCCGGTGAGTCCTCGATGACGGGAGCAGGTTTCCGTTGGCTGTTCTCTTGATCTCGTTGGCGGTCCCTCTGGATTTAGCGTTCGTTGACTTCCAGTATTGGCCGTTATTTGAGTCCGGAACTTCAGCTATTCTTCAAATTTGAATTTTGATTTTTTCAAAATTAATTAAAATTCGAGATACTTTCTCGAAAAACACGATAACTTTTCGTGTATTATTCAATAAAAAACATAAAAAATTTTACGCACAGCAGTAAATTAAATTTCAAAAAAATAATTATTTCATTAGTTTAAAATTTTCTAAGTCTCTCCTCAAAGTTCTACCGTAGCGATGGCTACCATGATGTGAGGTGTGCAGAACGAGGATCGAAAGAACTTGAGACTTTTGACTTTTAAGAGGTTTATTTCGCAACTAAAATGTATTTGACAAACGAAAATGTAAATGGTGAAGCAACAGCGATATACGATTGAAAGTAGTAGGGGAAACACTTCGTGACTAGACTGTACGTATGACATATATATATAGAATGTTGTGATGATGATGATGAAGAATGAGATGAGGTGGGATTTCGTATCAACAATATGTACACAAGGAACTATATGAAGTGAGGTTGAAATCCAAGGAAAGGAACAAGTTAGTGAGAGATACTTTAATGCAATGATTTAAAGTACAATTTACAAGCAGGGTTGCCAGGTTTCAAATATGAAAAGTCCGTACTCTGTCATATTTCTACATTTTTCAACGGCCAAAAAATCTGTACAAATCCGTACAGTGTTGTAAACTCGTTTTGAAAGAAAAAGTACCTTCTTCTTTTCTTTTTTTTTATGTTTTGAGACTTTTGAGGGATAATATTTCAAGTATTCGCCTTTTTTTCTGAATTTGCAAAAATGATTTAAAAAAAACACTATTCCTAGTTTACCAGGAGAATTTTATTAGTTGTGAAGTGAGGTTGAAATCCAAGGAAAGAAACAAGTTAGTTAGAGATACTGTAATGCAATGATCTAAAGTACAATTTACAAGTTTGAGGAAGATGAACGATCTCCCTCCATTACAAGTTCAAAGTTTGAGTGAGAAATGAGTTTCAGCGTTCTCGGGCAAACGAATGAAAAAAGTCGTGTTTGTTCGCACAACCTGAATATTGTTAGTACGCATTATCGAGAGTAGTTGCGCTAAGTGTTAGAAAGTGAGTGCAGGTGGAGTGTAGAACAATAAGTTGAAATGTAGAAATACATCATATAAATAGGTTAAAATTAAGGCTGTTTGTCATTAACGTCATTATAGTCTTTCAATATCTGAGTTTAGCATTTCATTTCCCATAAAATGAGGAAAAAAACTAGGGTATGATCTTAACTGTAGCTCCAGGCGTGTTTATGGCTGATTCTAGCTCAATGATATTGCAGCTTCATTCATAATCAGGTTGACTTGAAAGAATTCCTATTACTCAAACTCAATATAGATTCTAGTCACTCCTGTGATCCTGTTATGTGTATATATATTTGAATTTTTTTTTCTATAAATTTTTGTTGACTTTTGGGATTTGGCTTCTCTTATCTGTTTTATCTCTTCTCCGATATTCTTGACATTATAAATTTATACTCTCGATGGCAAAAGCCAACAAACATTGAAAATTTGACTTTTTATTCATCAGCAATTAGGGCAACTAAACTGTGTGATGAAAAAAACGCTTAATTATAATTTATATTGTATTTTTGCTCAAAAATCTGTACTAGTGGCAAGAAATCCGTGTGAATCCGTACCCTCTTACAATATCTGTACAAAATCCGTACGCAGATTTTCATACCTTGAAAAATCCGTACACGTACGAATAAATCCGTACCTCTGGCAACCCTGTTTACAAGTTTGAGGAGGATGAACGATCTCCCTCCATTACGAGATTACAGTTTGAGTGGGAAATGAGTTTCAGCGTTCTCGGGTGAACGAATGAAAAAAGTCGTGTTTGTTTGCACAACCTGAATATTGTTAGTACGCGCTATCGAGAGTAGTTGCGCTAAGTGCTAGTAAGCGAGTGTAGGTGGAGTGCAGAACAACACCCCCCCCCACAGTCCAACAAAATGAGCGAACATGATTTATCGCGAGAACGAAAATTAATTTTGAATTATTATATTATTACACATTTATGTTCATTTCCCAAACAAAATAAATAAAATAAATTACATAAAATTAAATAAATGATTAATAATGACTAGATTATAACATATATTTCGATGTATTTTCGAAATTATTTATCGACATATTGTATTGCGTTAACGGGTTTCGATTCGGATATTTTTCCGATCTTTCATGCTGTTTGAGAAAAGTTTTGTTCAATTTTGTTTAGTACTTGTTGAATAAGGGTGTTCCGAAATGTGATAAACTAATATCAACTAAACGTGTGAAATCATGTTGATGATTTGTATTCAAATCTCTGTTCATTCAAAAGTTGAATTTGCAGAGATGACAATGAATATCTACACGAAAATAAATTTTGTTTCAACTAGTATTTTTTGGCCTAAAGAATATAATATATTATTAATTTTGTTTGAACATGTGATTTTTTCTTTTCTCGAACATTATATTTTCATGTACTATATTACAAAAAAACGAGATTATTATATTCAGCGATCTGTGACTTGACATATTATTAACTTCAAATATTTGTATACCTTCCCTTTTTGAAATAAATGATTTTCCCATATAATTACTCTGAATTTACTTTTGTTGGTGATCTGTTTACTAAATATGCAGCTGTAGCTATTGCATGTGCCCAATATTTAATATCCAGATAACCACCAATTAGTAAACTTCTTACTCTTTTCATCAAAGTTTGATTTTGACGTTCAGCAATTCCATTTAATTCCGGCGAGTAAGGAACTACATTTTTAATTTGTACTCCATTTTCTTCACAAAATTTAACCATTTGCTGTAGTTGTCAATGAATGTTAATATATATTTTTGATTGGCTATTGCGGGTGTGAATGGTCCCATGATATCAGATGTTATAATTTCGAGTCTCCTTTGGGGTTTATTTCTAACATTATTATGACCTAGACGTTGGCTATTAGCTATTTTACAGATTTCACAATTGATGAAATCATCATCTTTAAAATTAATTGTTTTTGGAATTCCAACTGCAACTTTATGTAAATATCTTATGTATTTTCCGTTTAAATGACCTAATCGTCTATGCCAAATCATTTTTTTATGATTATTTGTATTATTTTGGATTATTTCTAACGAATTATCTGAAATATTATTATTATTATTTTTTTTTATTATTATTACTGTTATCCTCATTATTATTATTTTCTGTTGTAATATTATTATTTTCATTATTTTCTTCTAAATTATTATTATTATTGGGTTCTTCTTCCTCTTCTTCTATTTCTAATTCGACAGAAAAGAAATCCCATTCATCGTCATCTTGATTTTGAGTGACGGGCATACATTTTTTTGGTATATTTATGTAATCATAATTTACTTGAAAGACACCATCGATTTTATGAGATGTAAATAAAATGTCTCCTGTTTCTACAAAGTACGTTTGTATTTTTTCTTTTCCCTGGTCCATATGTAGAATTCCAGATTCTGTCACTTTAATTCCAAACATAATATCTAATGACAGATCTGGTACATAATGGACTTCCAATAACTCAATTGCTGTTTGAATTTTGTTTTCATTTTCTACTAATATTCTCATGTTTCCCATATGTGTAGCATATAAATACGTGTCTTTAAGTGCACACTGTAATTTTACTGGAATTTTAAATTTTGTTATATTAATTAACTTTTCTATATTTGATGTGAGATGGACTTCCGCCCTCCCATCAAGTAACATTTTTTTTTTAGGTGTATATAATTTTCATTTTTTGTATTATCTTTAATTAATTTTTTTAAAAGTCAATCTTCATTATTGTTGTATTTTTTGACCATGTATGATAATTTTATTGGTCTTTTTTCTTCTTTTTTATCTTTATTTTTTGGTTTTTCTTTATTTTTTTCTTTATTTTCTGGTTTATAATCAGGGCATTTATTTTTATAATGTCCCGTTTGGTTACATATGAAACATCTTTCTTCTTTATTTTTTTTTCTAGGTGACTGATCATTATTTCTGTTATTATTTTGGTTTTTATTATAATTATTTTGATTATTATGATTATTATTTTCATTTCTTGGATTATTGTTTCTATAATTATTATTATTATTTCCATTATTGTTTCCATTTGTATTATTATTTCGTCTATAATTATTATTTCTATTCCATCTATTGTCTTTATTATTATTATAATTCGTATTATTATTTTTAAATTTATTCCCATTATTATCATATTTTTTGTTAGACGATTGGTATTGTAATTTAATTTGTTTATCTCTCATTTTTTGATCACCGTCTTCTTTTAATATTTGTTTAAATACTTCTAGATTTTTTCTGTTTTCAGGGAGGTTATCAAATTGCATTTTTGCAATGGTTTGTTCGTATCCTAATGCCAATTGAAGGTTTTCTAATTCCTCTTCTTCAGATACCTCCTTCCCTGCATCACAAACTTCTTGTACTAATATGTCCCATTTATTTAAAAAACATCTTATATTACCACCTGGTGTAAATCGAAAGCCATTCCATTTTGATTTTGCCATATTTCCGACTATTTTTGTTTCAGAACCGTAAGTTATGTCTAATTTTTCAAAAATTTGATCCACTGTTTTACATTCCCTAATTTGTATTGATACATTATATGTCATTCGTTCCATAATCAATGCTTTTGCACATTCTTGTTTTTTAAAGTATGCTTTAGCAGAATTCGAAGATGGTCTGTATTGTAGATTATCAATATTTTCAATATAAATTTTTAGTTCAGGGTGTGGTCCAAAAACATCCCAATATCCCGAAACGCTTATTAAAGCTATTATCATACGTTTCCAGTCCAAGTAATATTGACCATCAAATATTTTTCCACTTGGACCTTGTATCGGACGTATGGTTTCATCTGCTGGCATGACATAATGTACTTGAGGGTGTGTACTCCCAGATCCTGATCCTCCTTGAGGGGATGGGGTAGTGGTTCTCTCACTTGCCGTATTCATGCTTTCTGGAGTACTTGGTAATGTACTTAGTTCCGACAACTCAATTTTGAAAAGAAATAATAAAATTTATTTTCAAAAAAAATTAATTGCAAAAAAAATTTATTTTATTTTTGAGAAAGTAAAAAAATTTTTTTTTTTATTTAAATTATTAATTTTTTGTAATATTATTCGTGTGTAATTTTGTGTTTTAAAATATGAAAAAGGAAAAGAAGAGAAAAATAAAAAATATTTTAATTGAGAATATATTTCAGAAATAAACTTGAAGAAATCTTGTTTAAATTTGAATCCTTGTGATTATTTATAACAAAGGATTTGTGGGTGTGTGTGTATGAGTGCACACGACACCACACAAATACCAATAATGGTCTGTTGCGTGTACTGCGAGGAGTGTGTGCGGGCAGAGCCCAGTAAACAAGTTTAGCTTCACAGACAAAATGTATAGCCGTGAGCACAAAAAGATAGTTTTTGGGTTTTACCTCACTGGCCCGCTAGGTGGTCGACGAGTTTGTAATACACACTCATTCCTCATTGACCACCCATCGTCACACCACTCTCCTCCTAGTAAGTTTCCAAGGAAACTTACGGTGACCTGTGACGCCAGTCAAGTGTGGCGCAGCGTTCACTACTATGCTCACGGATGTCGTTCACATAGTAGGATCGCCAGGTCTCTTCGGTTTGGGCTTACCAAAGTTGGCTGGGAGAGTGGGATGGGAAGGACATGTACGGGGTGCTTGAGGCTGTGGAGTGGGGCACACTTGAGTTTGGGATCTCATGAGCAGAGTCTGGGGACAAGACGTGGGAATGCTCATGAGGGGCGGCGGGTAGGTTATTGGTGGAGCCATTAAAGGTGGCATAACCAGGGCCAGAGAGTAGACCGGTGCCGAGAGTTGTAGATGTGGGAGAATGGGAATTCCGGGTGAAGGCATCACAACTTGGGGAAGTGGCATCGGTGTTGTCGCTAAGGCGAGCGACAGGGCGTTATGTGTTGCAAGTACGGCGGCGGTAAATTGCTCCCACAGCTGCAGTGTTTGATTCTGCGACACAGGAGGTACCACCAGTTGCAGTACAGGAGACTGTACCACAGACAGGGCAGGCTCCTGCATGGTAGCCGGTGATGGAGTGGGGGTTTGGGACCAGATTTTGCCGCATCTTTTGTCCCGTTTGAGTTCCATATAGGAGAGACAGCGAGTGCGAGCTTCACGCCAGGCGCAGCCACATGCCTTACGGTTCAAACAGGGATGCTTCACCGGTTTGCCATCAGCTGGGGGACTCTTAGCACAAGAGGTGGATGGCTGAAGCTCGGGGACGTTTTCCGGCAAAGGTGTTGCCGTTAAGTCGATAACGGAATGGTTATCGACGGCAGCACTTTCTGTCGGTTCAACCTCTTTGTGAACTGGTGAGAGTACGCATTGAGGGACCAATGTGGGGGTTGGGGGGAGATGGATGGTTGGAGCCGGAGTTTTGTCAACATCCATCGTCGTCTCTTCCTGGGTAGTTGGTGCAACCAAAGGGTGAAGTAGAGGCGACTTGCCTTTTGGGACCGACAATGCCTTTTGCGTGGCTACTAGTGCCTCCGCGACTTTGGAAGTCGATGGTTGGAGGGATTGCTTTGTTGCTGCAGACGGATGTTTAAAACCGCTGGTACGCAACGTGGCAGTTGCTTTTGCTCGGTACTTCCAAAGAGGAAACGGTTCAATCTGTTTGGCCATCTTGAGCAACGGGAATTCTCCAGAGGGGAGGCCCGCCGAGGAAGACGGTTGAGGACCGGGCAAAGGTCCCTTAGATTGAACGCGTTGTACGACTTCGGCAAATGTGCGGGTGTCGATCCGCGCATTGCTTAATTGTACAGCGGCCCAAGCGTGAGGTGGCATCTCCAACGGGTACGTGGTCTTCCTGGGGAGCAGCACAAAAACCCGAGAACGAGAGCAATGGACAAGGCCACGCTGTACAATCTCAGAGCCCCGCGCTGCCACTCCAGGAGCAGGCTGGTACTGTCGGAGGGGCGCACCTTGACCCCTGGCAGCAGACTCCACCCTTTGCCTCAGCGTCAATCGCCATTGCGGTACTCGAGAAGGAGTACGGCTTGTACCCTCTTGTGCAGGTCTGACAGAGGTAGGCATCACGGATGACGCCCATACTTGATCAGACGTAGAGGATACAGGCGATGTCTGCTTCACCGCTGGCGAGGTGGCAGTAGCCGTGGAGGAAGGAGATGGGGCAACATCAGCTGGTGACATCGGTGGAGAGAAGGACGGAGAGGGGGAGCGATGGTTGTCTGCACAAGGAGACGACGGTGCATCGCCGTTACCACCCTCTGTTGGTAGAGGTGTAGCCCTTAAAAGGGCTGTTTCTTCATCTTCCGAGATATCGGGAATGCTGGGAGAAAGACGCTCTTGGGACATTTCACCTGTCTATTACACTATGTGACATATGATTAAAAGCTCCTGATGGGTAGCATTTGATGAAGAGTATATAACAACCGGACGCATCAAGAGAAGAGTGAGTTTCTAAAACACGAATTTTACTCGTTTTCTTGACCGTAACCGTCGTTTATTTTAGTCTCGTAAACACGAGCGAAGATGCGGTTGCGTCAGCTGTTGTTGAACGTTAATATTACCAGTTCGTTTTGTAGGCGGGGCCTGTTTGTCTTCCAAGGAGGAAGACGCGTCATATTTATGCGACTGGGTGGCGCCACGAAACAATTTTTGTAATACGTCGTCGTCTACAACGCTTGACTTGTCGTCAGTTGCGTGTGCCGACTCAGACGAGTGCGGGAGAGGAAAGGGGATCGCAATCGGTTCGTCGTCGAGCATAGTGTCAGCTGTTCGACTAGAAGACTGACCGATGGGGTGCGATTGGGTATTTTCCTTCGATAACGCTTCGGGAGGCGATTCTTTATTTTGATCGTGTGTAATTACGATCGGGGAAGAATCGAGCGTGTCGTCTATGTGTGAAGACGACGTCGAAGGTTGGGGTGAGGCATTCGGGGGTGAGTCGTCGTTTTTATGTAAGACGACCTCAGATGACAAGTCAACTGTCAGTCCCAAAGGATCATCGACGGAAGTTGAGTCATCTGGGTCGGCTTCTATGTCTGTGTAGACATAGGCCGACTTTAGGCGATCGATTGATACGCGTGTGTGTCGTCCTTGTATGTCAATCTCGAACCATTTATCCGTACAGTTGAGGACTTTGTATGAATGTTCGTTTCCTTTTAAAAGATTTTTCAAAATCATACGTAAATGAATCGGATGATAATGTTAATCTGTGGCATGCATGGTTGGGGCATCCAAACTTTGGAATAATGAAAAATATGTCAAAGGCCCATATTATAGGAAACTTCAATTATGATAACGTAGATTTTTGTAAGTCCTGTGTGGAAGGTAAACAATGTAAATTGCCTCATAATAGTTCAAGAATTGAAACCTCTCATCCTCTCGAATTAATTCACACCGATCTGATTGGACCGATGAAAACTACCAGTTTCGATGGAAAACGTTATGTGTTAACATTCATTGATGAATTTACTGCTTTTGCAACAATTTATTTGCTTAAGAGCAATAAACAGGTTTTTGAGTCCTTCCTCGATTATGAGGCCAGGGTCAGAAACATGTTTGGTCGAGGTATTAATGAAATTCGATGCGACAATGGCACTGAGTATATGAACGTGTGACTAAAAACACAATGCAAGCTACTTGGCATTGTTATTGGTAAAACTGTCCCATATTGTCCGCAGATGAATGGCCGTGCTGAGCGTTTCAACAGAACATTGGTTGAGAAGGCTCGCACGATGCTGTTGCATGCTAAGATGGATAACAAATATTGGTCGGAGGCTGTGAGATGCTCGGCATATCTTTACAATCGAACATTTAACTATAGGTGCAAATTTCCAGCGAGGCTTTGGTACAATAGAGAAGTCAATTTGTCCAATGTTAGTCTTTGGTTGTGACGCCTATGCTTTAATCCCGAAAGAGAAAAGAACTGATAAATTTAATAGTAAAAGTATGTCTATGGTTTTTGTGGGATATAACCCAGAAGGCTATCGCTTGTTGAATACCAACAATGACGAATTAATCATTGCTAGAGATGTAACCTTTGATGAAAGTAAATTTATTAAAAATTCTAGTATAAATAATAAAAATGTAGAACAGTTTGCATCTACAAGTCAAGAAGGGACTAACGTAAATGGAAACTCAAATGAGGTTAACGTAAATAAACGTAACGTAAGTCCAAGGGCATTGAAAATATAGAAAATATTGTTATTAAAACTTTTCAGGAAGCTACTGCCTCAAATAATAAGTCCGATTGGGAGGTGGCAATTGCCAAGGAATTGGAGGCAATTCGTGCTAACAATACTTGGACATTGGTCGACCGTCCACGTAATGTGAAACCCATCAGTAGTAGATGGCCATTTAAAGTAAAAGAGGATAGCGATGGTGTTGAATTGTACAAAGCTCGTTTGGTTGCCCCTGGCTTTGAAGTAAATAAGATATTCGATTTTAAAGAAAATGAGTACGCTCCGCACACTTTTATCTTATTGTAATTTTTATGGTTATATTATTTCACAAATAGATATTAAAAATGCCTTCCTTAATGGAATAGTGCATGATGAAGTATACTTGGAAATTCCTGAAGGTATTTACCTTTATGTAAATCGTGATAGAAAGGTCCGAAAATTAAATAGAGCTTTATATGGACTAAAACAAGCTCCTAAAGCCTGGTTTGAAAAATGGAAGAAGTTCATCACTTCCATTGGTTTTGTATCGTCTAGACATGATGAATGTCTGTATCTTAGTCAAAATTCAGAAGGTGCTGTTTTCATCCTCGTATATGTTGATGATATTTTGATATGTGGACCAAATGATAAGATAATATCAGATATTAAAGTAAAACTCAACAGCACTTTCAAGACCCACGATATGGGCAATGTAAGATCGTATTTGGGGTTGCAAATTAGTTATAATAAACACAGTAAAATATTAAAATTAAACCAAAAACAATTAATAAATAAAGTAGCCAAAAAATTTAAAGTACAAAATTGCAACCCAGTCTACACACCGATAGAGGAGAAATTGTATCTATCTATTGATGACAATAGGGAAAAGGATGAAACGTTGTGCACTCGTTACAAGGAGCTACTTGGGTGCTTGATGTACATTATGCTTGGGACACGGCCCGATATTTGTTATGCCGTATCCTACTTTGGACAATTCCAGTGTAATGCTGATAGGGTTGCCTATTCGCACTTGCTCAGAGTATTGAAGTACCTAGTTACCACTGTTCATTTATAATTGGTTTATCAAAGTGTTCCTAATTGTGAACAGATTATTTCATATGTTGATGCTGAATGGGCCAATTGTCCGACTACTCGTAGGTCAGTCAGTGGTTATTGTACATTTGTTTATGGCAATTTAATTCTATGGAGAAGCCGTAAACAATCTCTCGTCACTTTATCTACCACCGATGCAGAGATTGTGACTCTTTGCGACTGTGTACTTGACACAGTTGCCATACGTAATATATTATTAGACATGTATGTAAATGATTCGTCTCCGTGCCTCATATTTGAGGATAATGATAATTGTATCAAATTTGCCAATGGCTCAATTAGTAAGAAACATCTTGACGTAAAATTTTATTTTGTTCGAGACTACGTTGATGCTAAGATCATAAGTATGAAAAGAGTGCCAACCCTGGACCAGTTGGCCGATGTGTTTAATAAAGGATTGGGTTGTACAAAATTTTTGAAGTTTCGAGACTTGTTGCTCAACTGAAGTTGCTTAGCCGCGCATTTGAGGGAATAACCCTAAAATGCCCAATGCCTTAGTGTCTGGTAATAAACACATTTGCCCTTGTACATACGACAAGTTGTGCACATAAACATTTATATTTTAACACATTTTTAAATCGTCTTTCCATTTGTTAGGAGTGTTGTATCAGATTGTGAACCACAAAAATTTTAAACCTTTGTGTTTGTGTTTTTATATTAGTTACCTTATATATATATAATTTTAAACTCGTGATATTTTTTATAGCATGTCGATTCATATTTTGTATACCTTTTATATATTTTGAACTTGATACTTTTTGTCGAGTCTGCACTTTGTTCACGTTTGTTTTTATTTTTGTGATATTTATAAATCTTTAAAAATATAGCAGGTTTTGGGGGAGGTGTTGATATACACGTCCGATGTGGCAAACCTGCTATGTTAAATCACTGTTACCAACGATATTAAGTTGTATTGCTGGTTGCGTTTGTTCTGTGATGCGAAGAACTTGTTCCTTTAAATAATTATAACCTGTAAATCTGTAACTCTGCTATCTTACTATGTGCAGCTCGTTTGGTTGTTTTACCTAAAGGTCTGTGATATGATATTCTGTCCGTTTTAATTCGCCTATCATGGTGGTTGTTAATAAAATTTGTGAACAGTGAATTGGAGTTTATTCATTATTTTTTCATAAAATGAACTTATAATTCAATACTATGGTAACCTTTTTCGTGTATGTATGGTATTATTAGTTTGGTTAAATGTGATTTTTGGGGTAATAGATATGGGGTATAGGTTTGTGTGTGTAATGTATGTGGTGGTAGGTAATTATGTAATCTGAGCATGTTGTCTTTATCTAATTTTATATGAAATTTTTTTAACATTGCGTATGGAGGTGGGTTTGTTTGTTGTAATTGTTGGAAGATGGGTTTTGTGAGAATTATAGCAAATTAAATTATACTCGTGACTATTATTCTCACGTATCATTTGTGGTGGCAACACTGTCGATATATTTTTGTGATCTGTGATTTTTAGTGTTTTGTACCTGACTGTGATATTATGTAATCATACGCCTCTAGTCGCTTTTTATTATTCATGTTGTTAACAACTCCACTACTTTTAATGTGGAAATAAAAGTTCGTAATTAGTGAATCTTGTGTCTTTATTTATGTGTTTGTAATGTGTGTGTCTAGTCTCTGTTCGATGTCGTTTTTAGTTTAGGTTCGTTTCATGCGGTTTTAGTCGTCTCGATCCGTTGATTTCTTCCTCATCTTCTCACAGGTTATGGGCCCAGTTACCTGGATGTCAACGTGGTCGCCATTGTCTTAGTTCGTCAATGTTGTGCTGTCGGATTCTGCTCGCCACACCCAAGTAGTATCATGCCTGCTAATTGTTTTTCAATTGTTTGATATGTTCTCTGTTCGATGTTCCTGTGATCTCGTTCGTGTTGAATTGTTGGTCGACGTGTCTGAAAGTTGCTGAAAATCGCTGTGTTTGCGGTGTAACTGATCGTTCGTACCTGTCAACGAGATGGAAGCGCGAAAGAAGAACATGATTGAGCCGTTCAATGGGCAGAATGGCCGTACATGGAAGTTCCGGATGGAGCTGTTGTTGGCAAAGGAGTCATTAACTAATATTATAATCGATTCTTTGCCGACTGTTCGTAACAGGGGAGATGCTTGGTCCAAGGAGAACGCGAAGGCGATGTTCCTGATAGCAAACAACGTGACTGACGAGTACCTTGAGATGATCCAGACGTATACGACGGCGAAGGAGATGTTTCATGTCCTAACGAACCTCATCGACAACGGCAATGACCAGACGCTGATGGATTTACGAGGTGATTTGTACGCAAAACGGTATGTGTCTGGTATTGATTTGCATAAATATTTGTTGGATTTTCGTTCTCGTTGTAGACGTTTGACAGAATTAGGAGATTTAACGACCACGAAACAATTTATTTTGGTATTGCTGAGGTCATTACCTGCGGAATTTCGTCCAATTAAGGTTGTGATTGAAGATGCAGAAGTCGTCACCTGGGATGGAGTTTTCATGAAATTGAATAACTTCCAGCGTGAGCTATCTTCTGATAGCAAATTGACAGTTCGAGGTAACACTCTGAACACTACATCTCTAAAACCTTCATCAGTGGGTGTCACTGGTGAGGAGAACATTTATTTCGGTAATTACAATAATGTTGGACGAAATTCTAGTAATAGTAGCAATGGAAATCGTTTTAGTCGTGGTCGATCTCGAAATAATAATAATAGTAGTGGTTTCAGTCGAGGCGGAAATAATAATTTTAATAATAATAATCAAAATTCGAGCTCAAATAATAATAATAGTAATAATTTTAATGGACGTGGTCGTAATAATAATACTGACGGTGGACATTCTAATGTGAAATGTCACTATTGTAACAAAATAGGGCACATAGCCCGAAATTGTTATGCCAAAAATCGTAACAATAATAATAGTAATAATAATAGTGAAAATCGAGTTAATGACCAAAGTTCCAATAATAATAATAGTAATAGGAGCTCGGCACAGATGTGCAATGAAAATTTGAATGCTAATGACGTTTGCTCTGATGTGGGTTACAGCTTCACATTGAATAATGACGATAATAAAAAAATTAATGACTCTTGCAATGCAAAAGAAAATTTAAACTTGATGCCTCGATCTACATTTATAGTTGACAGTGGATGGACAATTCACATAGTAAATGATATAAATTTGTTCAGTGATTATATAGACTTGATCAGACCACATAGTATCTGTGTTGCGAAGAAGGGTGTCTCTCTGTCTGTCACGTCGGTGGGTACTGTAAAATTAAAACTTTTGAATGGAATTGTAATCGAGTTGAAAAATGTAAGGTATGCTCGGGAGCTGCCGCAGAATCTGCTTTCGGTTAAACGTATGAGCAAGTCGGGATTTGACACTTTGTTTCGGGAAGAGTCTGTTGAGATCATCCAACGCTGCAGTGGAAAAGTAGTTACCACTGGTGTTAGCGTAGACTCGGATTTGTACACAATTGACTTTGTGAAAATGTCAAGTCAATCGTGTAATCTGACGTTGGGAGATGAATCGAGCCCACTGTTCGTGTGGCATAAACGACTTGCTCATCTAAATGTGAACGATGTTAGATTGTTGTCAAGTAGGGGTTTGATACCTAATGTTGACTCCAATCGCAGATTGCTGTGTGAGCCCTGTGTTATGGGGAAACAGAGTCGAAAACCATTTCCAAGGCATGAAAGAAAAACAAATAAGCCGTTGGAGTTGGTTCATACTGATCTCTGTGGACCTATTAACCCTCCTGCATATAAAGGAGCTAAGTATTTCATGACTTTTATCGACGATTATTCCAATTTTTGTTGTGTTTACTTGCTGGCGAACAAGACAGAAGCTTTTACAAAATTTAAAGAATATCACGAGATGGTCTCGAATAAGTTTGGCTATAATGTAAAGAGACTCCGTTGTGATCGCGGCACAGAGTACTTGAATACCACCTTCCAGTCATATTGCACTGAGAAGGGAATTGTGGTTGAACCTACTGTTGGTGGTTGTCCTCAGCAGAATGGAAAAGCTGAGAGAATGAACAGGACACTGTGCGAGAGGGCAAGGACACTGTTGTTTGAGAGTGGTCTTGGGAAGATATTTTGGTCGGAAGCCATATTGTGCTCCACCTATATCGTAAACAGATGCCCCACAAATAAAGATTTTATTCCATTTGAAAGATGGTTTGGTGAAAAATATAACTATAATAAATTAAAAACGTTTGGATGCGATGCATATATGTTATCGTTCAAACATGACTCTGACAAATTTAAGAGTAAAAGTGAAAAGCTAGTAATGGTAGGTTATTCACCATGCGGCTACAGGTTGTTGGACTTAAGTACTAAGGAGATACGTCTGTCACGTGATGTTGAGTTCTTTGAAGGTGCAATAAGTAACTCTGAATATAATAAATATACTAAAAATGATGAATTGTTTAAAGAAGTCACTGAATCCAACTTGGAAAATATTGAAGTTGATGGTGATTTAAATTTAGATTGTCTTTCACAGGAGGCGACTACACGTGATCAAGCAGCAGGAAATATATACCTGGCTGAGGATGGCATTCCTTTGACGTTTGAGGAGGCGAGTGCAGCACCTGATAGTCTGATGTGGAAGGAGGCTATTTCATCTGAAATAAGTGCCCTGAACTCCAATCAGACTTGGAAGGTGACCAAACGTCCAAAGGACGCCCCTACCATCACGTGTCGTTGGATATTTAATAAAAAATATGATAATGAAAATAATGTCTTATATAAGGCTAGGTTAGTTGCCAGAGGCTGCCAGCAGAAGAAAGGCTTCAATTTTAATGAAGTATATGCGCCAGTGGCGAAACTCTCGACTGTGAGGACCCTCTTGGCTGTTAGTAATAAATTAAAATTTTATATAGAACAAATAGATATCTGTAGTGCGTTCTTGAACGGTATTCTTTCTGAGGATGTGTACCTCGAGATACCTGAAGGTATTGAAACACAGGTTGATAAATATAATAATGTATTAAAATTAAATAGGTCTATATATGGTCTTAAACAGTCGCCAAAAGTGTGGAATAAGCTATTTAATGAGTTCCTGTTGTCACTTGGCTTTGTACAAAGCATGGCTGATGACTGTCTGTATGTGTTCAAAAATAAACATGATGGAACGATAGTTTATCTACTCACTTACGTTGATGACGTTCTCATTAGTTCAAATAATAAAGAACAAATTATATTTTTTAAAAATAAAATTAATAAGAGATTCAAATGTAAGGATCTTGGAAAAGTTAGTAAATATTTAGGTTTAAACATTAATTACAGTCGCGAAGAGGGCATACTGGAGATCGAGCAGAAGAATCTCATCGAGTCTGTTGCTAGGCGGTTCGGTGTTGATAAATGTGCACCTACCTACACACCTATTGACCCCAAACTCCAATTGGACAGGGACCTCAATGCGTGTGATAGTGTGCTGAATAATAACTATCAACAGCTCGTGGGATGTTTGATGTACTTAATGCTAGGATCACGGCCTGATATTTGCTTTGCAATATCGTACTTCAGCCAGTTCTCCAGTTATGCCACAGATGAACATTTCAAATATTTATTGAGAGTTCTGAAATATTTAGTGACTACTAAAGATAAAAAACTTATATATTCATATGAACACAATAATAATGGCAATATAGTCGAAACATATTCGGATGCCGATTGGGGTAACTGTGTTAACACAAGACGGTCTATCTCGGGTTACTGTGTCTTTGTTTATGGGTCGCTGGTGTCCTGGTCTAGTAAGAAACAACCAACAGTAGCTCTGTCTAGCACTGAAAGTGAGTTGATCGCCATATGCGATGCTACCACTGAATCAATTTGGTTGAAATATTTATTGAGTGACTTTTGCATTCAAATTGATGACAGAGCTGTAATTTACGAAGACAATCAGAGTTGTCTGGCTATCTTGCACTCTGGAAAATGGAACACACGCAGATCAAAACATGTGGACGTAAAGTACCGTTTTGTGTGCAATCACGTAAATTTAGACTTTAAGTATTCATACGTGTCAACTTCGCGACAGTTGGCTGATGTTTTTACGAAGGGCTGCCCGAGGCCTAAATTTGATGTATTCTGTAAAATGTTAAAGTTGTTGTAACTTATTGTATATGTTTACCATTCATGTAGTATTTGTTGTTGTAACTTTTTGTATTTTTGTTGACCTTTGTCATTTGTGTTTTTAATAACTTCATTAGTTTAATAATTCGTTTTTACCATTTTACCGTAATCGTATAAG
Source organism: Ericerus pela (assembly GCA_011428145.1). Lineage (NCBI taxonomy): Eukaryota > Metazoa > Arthropoda > Insecta > Hemiptera > Coccidae > Ericerus > Ericerus pela. The sequence goes on along the minus strand of WOFM01000444.1, from coordinate 1,588,137 downwards.
TTTAATTTGAGGAGGCGTGTGAGAATTATAGCAAATTAAATTATACTCGTGACTATTATTCTCACGTATCATTTGTGGTGGCAACACTGTCGATATATTTTTGTGATCTGTGATTTTTAGTGTTTTGTACCTGACTGTGATATTATGTAATCATACGCCTCTAGTCGCTTTTTATTATTCATGTTGTTAACAACTCCACTACTTTTAATGTGGAAATAAAAGTTCGTAATTAGTGAATCTTGTGTCTTTATTTATGTGTTCGTAATGTGTGTGTCTAGTCTCTGTTCGATGTCGTTTTTAGTTTAGGTTCGTTTCATGCGGTTTTAGTCGTCTCGATCCGTTGATTTCTTCCTCATCTTCTCACAGGTTTGCAATATTTCTCTTGTTCTGCATTGATGAAGATAGTTAATATTTGAAAGAATTGGTAATTTGTATGGAGATATGGTGTTGTATAAGATTTATTTTGGGCTGTTTTTTGTCTAAATTGTTTCAATGCTTTTATTGTAATTTGGAAGGTTTTGATTAGTTATTTAGTAATGTCTAAATTGAATGGTGTTAAGTTGTTTCCATATATATATAGGTTATGGGTATGTGCGTATTTGAGGAGGTGGAATTTGTAATTATTTCTTCGTGGTCTATTATTTCTTCATTGTCTAATTGTGGGTATGAATGTTGTGTTTGTGGTGTGTTATTGATTATTTCTTCGTTGTCTATGTCAAGACTTGTGTTGTTTTTAATGATTGTTTCTGACATTTGTTTGTAATGTGGAATTTTGTATGTTTTGGATTGTGTTTGTCTGTGTTTACGTGTATATGTGTGGTCATTGTATGTATTGTTTAGTATTGTTTCGTTAATATATAGTAGAGCGCAGTCGTGTAAGGATTCTGCTATTGTGCAAAAGGTTTGTTCATGTTGTTCTTCTGTTTGTATTTCTGCTTTTTCATCTTGTAGTATTAGATAAACAGGAGGAGATAGAACAGTTGTTAATATCTTTAAATATGGATTACGATATGACAAGGCTGGAGTTTAATACGTTGAGCCAGGACCAAAAAAAAACAATAGAAACACTCTATGCCATGTTAATCGAAAGGTCAGATAGACTATATGATGAGGAAAAGTCAAAATTCAATAATAAATAATAAAAGCCAAAGATTTCAATAAGGTGGAAATTACAACAGATTTAATAATAATAATCGAAATCAATACCACAATCAAAATATAGATCTTGGGAAAATAACATATAATAATAATCAACAACCTGAAATGTCTCTAGCTAATAATAATATATATGAAAATAAAAAATATAACAATAACCAAAACCAAAATACTTTGCCAAATTCGAATATTATAGTATGCTTCAAGTGTCATGGCAAAGGACACATTGCGAAGGTCTGTCCATCAAATAAAGAGGGTTTAAAACCCCAAGATAAATTAGCTGGTCCTGCACAAAATACACGATACGGACGAAATAATATAAATAATAATAATAATAATAATAATAATAATAAAAAAGAAAATGATGTTCAGTGGACTATGATGCTAAGATATAAAAACTCTGAATTGGAAATAAGCAAACACGATAATAATTTAATAAATTTAATTACATCAAAAGATAATGGACAGGAGCAATTTTCAGACTATGTCCCCCTCACCAAAGGCATAATGTTGGATGGTGGTGCTGTGGCACATGTGATATCAGACTTGTCGAAATTATCCAACCCCATCATGTTAGATAAACCTATAGAACTGGAGTGTGCAATCTAGGACACCTTATTAATTGCCACACATATTGGCACAATGTTCATAAAAGTAGAAAATTCAGAAAGAAAACAAACTGTAATAAGACTCATGAATGTACATTAGGTACCATTTTTAAACATTGACCTTCTATCAGGGATTAAAATCACTGAAAATAGAGAGCTTGGTATCAACCAAAATTTCTCCATAGCACACATATACGTCCGGGGGATGGACGAAGTAATTTTTCAGCCCCTAAAATAAGAGGTGTATACATGGTGAAGTATGAAATTGTATCAGAAACAACTGTTAATATCATAGAACCACAAAACGAACTAAACAAAATATGTCCTTATTGTAATAATAATAATACCCAACAAAATAGTAATAATGATAATACTTATAAAAGCCAAAATAATTACCCACCAAAACCAGTCCAAAATAATAATACATCAAATAAAAAAGAGAACCCTGAACAACAGGTAAAGATGTCCTGCATGATCAGGAAATATACGAATAATTCAAATGAATGGTTATTAAATAAATTAATTAAAAATAATGAAATAAATGAAAGTTATACACACCTAGAAAACAAAGCAATTTTGGATGGAGCTGCGGAGGTGCATCTAACAGCCGATATAAATAAATTAAGTAATATTAAAAAATTGTCACCCCTGTAAAACTTCAGTGTGCGGGTAAAAATGCCTTTTTGTATGCCACCCACACTGGTCAAATGACCATAAAAATTGAAAATTCTAACAAAATACAATCATTAATAGAATTAAATGATGTACATTACGTACCTGACTTAAATACTGATATAATTAGTGCAATAAAAATCACAAACACGGGTACAGTAAATATCAACCAACAAAAGAATTGTGCTAATATATATTTTATAGAAAGTGGGGAAACTCTAATAACTGCTCCAAAAGAAAATGGAATATTTTATATCCATTATAATATATATAATAATAATAATGAAAATATAAAAAATAATAATGATGATGAATACACAAATACAAAATTAGATAGCCCTACAAAAATATGTCCAGTAACCCAAGAAAATGAGGACGAATGGGAGGATTTTTCAATCGAACTAGAAATACAGGAAGAAGTCGAAAACTCCTTAGAAAATAATAATATAGATTCACTTGAGGGGGGTGAAAATAATAATAATAATAATAATAATGAAGAAAATTTACCAAATGATAAAAAATCAAATAACAATGATAATACTGATGGTATAAATGATATTCCAAATAATAATAATAATATATTAAATAAAAAAATGATTATACATAGGGTCACTTAAATGCACGCTATATACAAAAATTAAAAAACTTATCTGTTGGTATTCCAGAAAATATGAACTTTAGAGACAATGATTTTAAAAACTGCCAAATTTGCTGCATTGCAAACAATACGAGACTAGGGCATAATGGAATGAGAACAAAACCGTCTAGAAAATTAGAAATAACATCTTCAGACATAATGGGTCCATTCACACCATCGATCGCAAATCAAAAATATATTCTAACCTTCTTCGATCACTACTCAAAATACACATTTGACATGCCCATAGCAACAAAAAATCAAGTGGCAACTGAATTTAAATTTATAATAATGTCAATGAAAAATAAATTTCCAAATTTTCCCATAGGAACCATCAGATGTGACAATGCAAAAGAATATACAGATGTAAAAATAATAAATTATTGTCAGGAAAATGGTATAACAATGGATTACATAGTTCCTTATTCCCCAGAATTGAATGGCGTAGCCGAAAGGCAGAACCAGACACTCATGAGGAGAGTAAGAGCTATACTCATTGATGCCAATCTGGACATTAAATATTGGTCATACGCAATTGTTACATCAGCATATTTAATAAATCGTTCACCAACTAAAGCCAACAAAGATTTTAAAACTCCATACAAATTATTTTATGGCACAAAACCAAATTTGAAAAACTTAAAAGTATTTGGCTCATTAACATATCGTCACATTCCCTTTGAAGTGAGAAAACAAAACGCAACCAAAGCCAAAACGAAATCAAAAAACAAAATAGACCCAAAATTGGCTCCAAGAGCGGAAGAAAGCATAATGATGGGATACACAAATACGGGATATTGTCTGAGAGACCCATTTGAAACAAAATCGTATATTGCATGTGATGTAAGGGTAGATGAGTCTCAAAATATTAAATCATTGGAAACATCCAATAGAAAGTTAATAATTCAACCAGCAAATTACGAACAGGATCTGGGAATAACAAATCCAATAATTATGAATATCAATGTCAATTATAATAAATCATACATTGAAGATTGTGTCCCAAAAAACTTCAACGAAATAAATAATAATCCTTTTAGAATAGAATGGGTAAATGCAATTAATGATGAATTCAATTCACTAAATGATATGAAGGTTGGGAAATTGTGGATTATGACCGGAAAAAATTAATAGATACTAGGTGGATATTTACAATAAAATACGATGAATTCGGCAACCCCAAACCCAAAGCCAGATTAGTAGCGAGAGGATTTAAAGACCGAACTGAATATAGTATTACCGAAACACACGGACCAGTTGCATCAATAAGCACAATTAGATAGTTGCTCTCTATAGTTAATAAACTTAAGTTAATTCTTGTACAATATGATGTCAAAACGGCATACTTGAACTCCCCCATTATAAAACCTATTTATGTCAAAAAACCCGAGGGGATAAATATTAATTCAAACCAAGTCCTAGAATTAAAAAAATCAATATACGGACTTAAAACATCAAGTAAATCTTGGTACGATCTACTAGACTACATAATAAAGGAAATGGGTTTCATAAGAACAAAAGCTGATAGATGTCTATATCAAAAGACTAAAGACAACGAAAACACATATTTTTTAAGCTATGTAGATGATATTCTAATAGCTTCAAATTCGCAAATTGCAATTACAAGAATTAATGAACAACTAGAAAAATCATTTACTATAACAATTATTAATAATCCAAAATTTTTTGTGGGATTGGAAATAGAAAGAGATATAAAAAATAAAACAATAATACTATCCCAAAATAAACATATAGAAAAAATGATTAAAAAATTTGGTATTTCGGAAATAAAAAAGACAAATACACCAAAGGAAACTGCCCTAAAGATTGAAAAAGTTGAAAATGGAAAAGATGATACAGAATATAGATCGATGATTGGTGGATTGTTATATCTAGCTAGGCTAACCAGACCTGACATATTGTTCCCAGTAAATTTTTTTTCACATCACCAAAATAATTCAAACGATACATTAAAAAACTATGTAAGGAGAATATTCAGATACATTAGTTCCATAAAAAATTATAGTATAACATATAAATCGGAGGGAGATGGAATACAAGCATATATTGATGCTTCATATGCCCCTCAAGTAAACGATAATAATATTGATCTAAACAATTTACAAAAGGGAAAATCAATTACTGGTTTTATGATTTTTGCAAATGGGGATTTGATAGAATGGAATTGTTCAAAACAGACAATCCATGCTTCATCTAGTACCACTGTAGAAATCATAGCAGTTTTTGACACTCTCGATATAATAAAAGTAATCCAACACATGAACTTTGAAATTTTTGGGGAAAAAATAACTGTGGACGTAATGGAGGATAACATATCAACTCAAAAAATTTGCTCTGGTGGAAGCCAAAAGAAATCGCGAGCTCTGATGATAAAATATTACTCGATTTTAGAGGCAATGGAAGAAAAAATAATTCACTTTAGATCTGTCAATTCCGAAAATCAGCTTGCAGATTTACTTACAAAATCTTTAGATAGAACAAAATTCGAAAATTTAATTGTCAAAGTTCTAGAAAACACGAATATATACACATAATATTATACACATTTATTTGAAGAAGAAAATACCCGTCCAAAACAAGTCAAGTCGTACCAAGTCAAACACCAAAGTCCAAACTTGAAGCATATTGTACAAGAAAAAATACTCTTACATTGTTCATAAATAGTACTCAAAAGAAAATACACACGAAAATACTTGTCAAAAGTAAATACTCGATTTTGCTGCAAACCCAACAATGAAAACAGAATTAAAATCGAGCAAGCATAAACCCTATAAACGCAAATAATAGAAATAGCATACAACTTTATACAAGTGTGAGAAAAATACACGAAAAATTCCCACATAGAGTATGAAAGGAAAATCTTAACAATATACGAGAGATAAAAACTCATTACATGACCTCAATAAAGATAAACCTAATAGCCTGCCTTATCCAAAAATAAACATGTCAAATGCCACCTCAAACACAAAGAGAAACGTAAAAGATAAAGCTAACGGACAACATATATTATCGTTTCATACTATTGCATGCCAACGTATTATGATAAGATTGTTAAACGTAACATTTCCGATGCACGATCGTATATCTTAAAAACCTTTTGTTCATTTTATTTCTTTTCATTCAATTTTTTTTCTTTTTCTTTTTCATACACTCGTAAATGTTTGAGAATTTATTCGAGCACACTTTTCAATGAATCATTTATTAGTCATTTATATATACGAAATATTTCTGCATGTTACCATTTTATTATTATTATTTTCTTTCTTAATCAATATTTTTTTTACAGGTTACCATTTACTATTTTTATATATATACATATTATACATATGCATGTGATTTAATTGTTTATTATATTCGTTTAATTATTCTCGAAGCACAGCTACCAAAAATTATTTTTGAAAACTAAAGTTACCATATTTTTTTCTCTTTCTAAAACATCATGTTATTACATTTTTTTTTTTAATTATTCCTTTTATGTGAATTAATATATTTTCAAATAGGATGAAGAACTCGATCCGTAAAATTTCAGGGGGTGTTGATACGAAATCCCACCTTCTCTCTTTCTTCATCATCATCACGATCATACTATATATATATATGTCATACGTACACTCTCATCACCAAGTGCTTCCCCTACTATTCTCGAACCGATAACGCTGTTGCTTCGCCATTTCGTACTAAATCGTATTTTACTTGAAATTATATTTTTAGTCTGCTAATAAATTCTATCGTGAATACTTCTCTCTTACTCTTTTTCGTTCCTCGCATTTACCGCCTCACATCAACAGTCAAATGAGAACAAGCAACGTGATCGGCACAGCTAAAATCCGTCATCAGGTACAGAAAAAGTTCCACATCATCCATGGATGTAGTACGATCAAAATATATGTAGGAGCGCTAATAGACGTAGCTTGGTTTGACGGTAAAAAGGTAAACAAACATAAATAAAAAGGTGTAGGAACAACAATTTCAAAATGTATTTTCAGTCTGCGAATAAATTCTGTTGAGAATTAAAGTCTGGAGTTCTTTTTTGGTCCTCGATTACTCTACCTCACATCAATAGTCAAAGCTTTACACCAAGTTTTACTTAAATATTTGTAGAATATCTCTACTGGTGTAGGTTGGTGTAAGTTAGTGTAATCCTATCAAACGGAGCTATTGTTTCATTCATTTTCGTATTTTGATTTTCGATTTCTTTGAAATCCTCTGTTCCGCTTGTTATACAGCTTTAATGTCGTTCCTCGTTACCGACCGCAAGCACAATATTACTAATCGAATCGAATCAGCGAAGCGTTTCTTCTTTATCTCTTCCCCATCGTTACTGTGATTCGCTTTAATTTTTAAGAGAAACTTCCATGAAATATTTAGCACGTTCAAGCCCAATAGTAATAGTCCTCCCGAGTTTTTTTTGTTTTATTTTCAAAATCAAAGAGTGAACTATGGAATCCGGTAAAAAACAGTAAATATTTTTTCGTTATTATTTCACCTCATTTTATATGTTAATCCTTTCAGCTTATCCGATATGCTGTTCTATTTCTGTAGTTATGGGTTGCTCATACCGAAGAAGACCTCAGCTGTTATCGCACCCGTACTGAAAAAACCCTCCGCATTTAACAGCGATTCCGATGATGAACCGAATTCGATCGACTGGATCTCTAAAACGGCGAAGGTATAGGGGTATCAGTCATTCTTTCAGCCTTGTTTATTTCATAAAACATTGAAAGTTAATCATACTAACATCATTGCCATGTAATTATTGTCTTCAAGAAAGAAACTTATGGCTCAGGAAAGAGTCGACAAACGAAAGCTGATATTGAGAAAATAATGAAAGACGACCCGACCGCCTACCAGTATGATGAAATTTACGATGAAATGAAGAAGAAAAAAGATGAAACCGTCGCAGCGTTGAAAAATGATAGAACAGTTAGTATGCTTCTTATCTATAAATTATTGTAGATGGTATAGGGCAAGAATACCCTTTTTGGTTATAATTTGGAAACCTATATGCATTTCGGTATTTACAGCCGAAATATATGACGCTGTTGTTGAAGCAAGCTGAAAGAAGGAAAAAGGAAGATGAAAGGCGAAAAGAACGTCAAATACAAAAAGAAAGAGAAGCTGAAGGCGACAAATTTGCCGACAAAGAAGTATTCATTACTTCCTCGTACAAGAAAAAATTGGAGGAAATTCGTAAAATGGATGAGGAGGATAAACGAATGGAAAGACTCGAAGGTAACGATAAAATTCATCGAATATTTTTTCTTCATAATAATTCAAATTCAAATTTTGGAGCATTTGACGTAATTTTCCGTCTTCGCGATAAGAAGTTCGAGATTTTGAGAATGTGATTATCGTACACCCTCTCTCTATGGCAGAATTACTGACAGTTAGTATTGATTTTACTATACCTATGACCGAATCGAAGAATGATACTTGAAAAATTCCTATTTGTAATAACTTTCTATCATAAGAAGTTGCGATTCTTACCTAAGAAATACTTGAATGGTCGTATCGATAAAAATTTCATCTTCCTGATAGGAACATTAAAACTGGTGAGAGCAGTATCGTCGTCTAAAGTATTTCTGAGATTTTTACCCTACGTAACGTTCTCGTATACCAAATTTTGTGAGAATTTGTGAAGTCATAGTTGATTCCTACCTGAATATCGTTTTTACATTCAGTTCTTGTAGAGATACTGTGAAATTCATTATAGAAAAACGAAGCCTAAATTTTCTCGAGTGTTTCCAAATTTCACATAAAAAGCTGGAGAATCATCGTCTCCGCTAAAGTGGCAGTTAAATTTATTCGTTACTCGAGTAGATTGAATCTGGACAAATTCTTTGTTGAAAACTGGTAGCTGTTTGACGTATTTTTACCACCGATGAAGTAGCTAAAATTGTGAAATGAAAAAATTAATTTGACACTCCCACATATACCGACGAGTGTTTTTTAGAAAATAATAATTCAATTTTTTTTTTAGCAATTATTTTGACTGGGTCCTCCCAGAAAGTCGTGGCCGTAGGGGAATCACTCTATTTCCCCCTTTCTCCGGGCTTGACCTGCTCTACTGTGCCACTAAGTGTCAGTGAATTTTTACCTTTCAGACGCCTGCTTATATATGCCCTGTTGACAGCTCTTTCCGACATTAACCCTCGAACCACTGCTGGGGATCCGCTGGGTTATTTGAAAAATGCTACTTACGCATATATTAATTTAGTATCAGTCACTGTGGCAGCAAAATCAGTGATACATCACAAAAATTTTTAATCACGAATCAGATAACTCGCCAACAAGAATATCCTATTTCACATTGACCCATCAACAATGAATACATTTATTAGACATCTAATGTCCAAGTAATATGAAAAACTCTAGTCTAGTTAATGGAAATAAATAACAAATTTCTGTAGGAGCACTCGATTTTTTCCTCTAATAGAAATACTGGAAAAACAGTGTAGGGATAATGAAAATACGAGAAAATGTTATTCATTCTATGGTAGACCATTAAGTAGATTGTTGAGGCGTACTTATTTTCAATATATCATAACTTCTTAATTCTTGAGATATTGTCCTATCACCCAAATTTATATCAGCGAATAACTTCATACTCATTGCTAAGCCAAGGTATGAATAAGCCTTGACCAAAAATGTGTAACAGCGTTACACTTTACAAAAAAAGCAATACTGTTGAACATAGTCCTCGAGTTGTACGAATTAATAGGATTTTTTGAAGTGAAACTTTTTTAGGCGCATCTGTGAAAAAAAAAGAATAAAAATTATGATGGTGAAATGAATTTTTATGCAACGAAGTTTGTTTCACACCTCCACCATCCCACCTGTTCTACCCTGAGCCGAGAATATAGAATTAAGATCGTCAGTTGATTAATATACTTGGACTTTTTTACTACACCCAATATACTTTATTTCTTTTCTTTTTTTTCATTCAACTTCAACTGATAATTCGCCATTTACATATCATTTATTTATTATATTCTGTTTGACGTATTCTACTTCTCATGACCTTTCCTGACGACTAAAATTGCGCTACAATCCAGCTCAAATAAGGTTTTCTCCATTTGTTCCTTCTAAATTCAATTTTTTTTTCCTTTTGATTTTTGAAAAACGAATCAGTCCATTAAAGATTGCGATATACTTGAAATCCTTTTCCACAAAAATTATGAATAGTGAAATGTTTTTGCTTTTCAGTTAAATTTTATAGTAGAATTCATTCGTGGGAATCTCATCCTGTTCTTGGTTCATTCATAACTCCAAAATATGACTGTTATTCCATCTATTTTGCCATTCTTCCAAATCTGAGTTGGATTGCTGCTGTTCGAATATCATCATGCCACGTTATCATCAATCGATTCAACTTCTAACGAACAGGATCATCAACCTTTGATATTCTTATTTCATTTGCCAGCCATAAGTGTCCATATTATTCTTTAATTATGTAACGAGGAGTAGGAGTTATTTTCAGCGCCACGCAATACAACTATTAAAGGGAGTATAATGAAAAGGTAATCACTATGTTTGTAAGGGAGTCTGAGGAACTGGGCTCACACTTGTATATGCTCATGTTCGCTACTTTGTGATTCGTTCTTTACTTCCGTTAGGTAACTTTTTTCTTACTTTTGTTTATTTTATTTCAACTGTCTTACTTCTTTTTTCTCTTGGTCGTGGTGTAGCCAACCCTCCTGGTATTATGTGTTTCCCCAGATGTCATAATAGTAAACTAAAAACGGCCAAGAAACGCATCACCGTGATTGCGAGAGCTTGGCCTGTTCAACCGAAGTTGACTCTTTGAATGAAAATTAGATAGAAGCTTCGCTTCAACCGTGTGTACCATCACTCACTCTTTTTTGAACCTGAGTATTCAAGCTCTGATAAAATTGGTGAAGATTAATCGAAGCCAACTTTACTTATCAAGCCACGAAGTAGTATGAAAATCAGTTCTTGAACACAGTTGCCAGCCAGCCTCACTTTTCTAGCACATATTCAAGCATAACTCGAGAAAAAATGACAAAAACAATCAGAAACTTGCAACAAATTAAATTTTTAGGAATCAGGAATTTGAAAAACAACTGAAAAAAGAGAAATTTTGTAAAAAAAATAGGTCCCTCAAATATCAGTTTGCGACGTTGCGATTTTCGCTTCTCGGCTTGATAAAGGAAGTCGGCCTCGGATTAATAAATTCTCGATTTATATTAACCTCGAGCCTTAAGCTACGATTCCATTTGGAAACCGAGAAATTAACTTTTAAAATATGATTTCATCGTGGCGAACTCTGGTATAGCTTATATCCTGGCATAAAAAACAAGTTAAATCGTGTAGTCGTTATAACCACAATATAGAGGTAGTTAATTAATTTTTGGGTACGCGAAAGTATTGGCTATTGTGTCATCTATTTCTTTTCTTTTTTTTCTTTTTTTCCCAGATATTGGCGACGTTACGAAACAATGTGATCTCGGTGGATTTTATCGACATTTGTACGCAAGTATGAGTACTGTCGTAGAATTTCCAGGAGCGAATTCCGAAACCGTTTCCACCTCAGTGGCCGCCGCCGCTTCCTCGACAAAATTCCGCGAATTCGACAAAAGGAAGACGCGTAATATACGAAAAAGGGTGACGACGTCCGATGGCGAAAATGACGCAGAATCCGATACGGACAAAAAAACGAAACAATCGACCGGCGACGAAGCTGATACGGAAATTTCAAAATCGAATGGTACTCGAGTCGAATTAATTTCGCCACGTGTACCGGTCGTCGAATCCGATTCGAAGGACGATCCGAGTAAGAAAATAAAAACGGAATCTCGAAGCGATAGAGACGACGCTAGCGAAGATGACGATGACGACGACGCCGAAGACGAAGAAAACGATGCGAAACCAGTGAAAATTGAGTGCGATAAAAGGGACGTCGTCCCGAAGAAAAGAATCGCACCGGAAAGGCGAACCGATATTTGGGTGAAGAGAACGGTGGGCTGCGTATTTGAAGCCGCACTGCTGAGGTACCGAGAACGCAAATCCAACAAAATCGCCGCATGCTGACTGACTTTTATCTGCGCGCTCCTCGAGCATTCAGTCCATCAGTCGGTTCCACGATTTCTAATCGATGAATGCGGTTCGTAATATTCGTGATCTTCGATATCATCGCCTCGATTCCGCCGAATTTTAGTAGCCATTTTCGTATTCGATTGTAAATAAATTGTTATTCGTTCCATCAGCGTCTGTTTGCAAGTTTTACAGGTTGGAAACTGGTCGAAAATAACGTACTCATTATGAGATGTAAGCTGGTAAAATTAAATTTGCCCTCCGGAAATTCTGCATTCGCTGATTGTGAAGGGAGACGGTAGATTATTTTGAAATTGTAGCACCGGAACTCAGGGTGCACTACTAAGTAATGTCCTCGTAGCCAGTCGGATAACAGCCCTGTTGACTCTATCCGACATTGTTTAAGCTCAGGAGCTAATTAACGATAAATTGAGTTTCCATAATCTCTAATTATGACAGGATAAAGGGGGGAGAGGAAGAAGCGAATAGTGATTCACCGTTCTTCATAAACGAAAAGAAATCCATTAAAATTCAACATATTTTATTACATTGTTTTCTTCCCCATTTGTATTTAGAAAACAATATAATCATATATTCATTCTAGGATTGAAGGCTTATAAATTTAATCATTAACTTTTATAAAAGACAAATATGTAACAATTTATTTCAAATTTACAAAAAAAGAAAAAACAATGGGAAGATAATTTTGTACAAATTACAAAAATATATATATATATATATATATATATATTTACGAATACGGATAACTGCGATAAGCGCTAATATCAAAAGTCCCAAGAATAACAAAATTATGTACAATGTAAAATTTCAAAAGTTCGCAGCAGATGTTTTAAATTTTTTTCCCCTCATCAGTGTTCTCAAAATAAAAAAAAATAAAAAAAGTTCCGTACATGAAATACATATAATGTATGAATATTAGTATCTACAAACAAAACAATTCCATTTTAAATCGAAAAAGAGAAAAAACGATAACAAAAAGAAATAAAACAAAAAAGAAAACCAATGGAGGGATTTTTCAAATGTTTCAATAATTACTTACAGCTGAACAAAAATTACGCATGTGCATGAACAACTGCATTCTTTACAGAGGAAATATACACGAATATACAAATTAATAAACGAGTTAGCTACACAATAATATTTCTACATACATTTTTTTCATTTCTTTTCCAAACATAGATACATTAAAATACAAAAAAAAAAAAAAAAAAAAAAAAAAATACAAAATTGTTTAATGTAAAATTTTTATAAGAAATGTTAAAAGCGTAATCGAAGAGAGAAAACCAAAATTCGTCTTTGGTGTAAAATTCATCTTCCAACATTTATTCACAGATAAAGTATAGTTCTTCCACTAAAATTTTCTGTAGGGCATACCTACGTAACATCCATTAAAATACGTAAAAGAACGTAACACAAAAAATAGAGATCACCCGTAATTCGAGACGAAGTAAAAAAAATTCTTTCGATTAAAATACGGTATATTATAGGTAAGAAAGTTGTTTTTTTTTGTTTTTTTTTTATTTTTATTTTTATTTATTTTTTTTCAATCAAATTATTTAAAATATTTGATAACGATCAAGCAGCTGAGCAGATCTGCTGAACGATTTTTCGCACAGATTAACCGCGACTGAGCTCACAAATCGACTAAAATTTGTCGAAAAATAATATCGAAACTGGGATAATTTTACAATAATATAAACTGAAGATCGAATTTTAAAATAAAACAAATCAACATTTGATAATCGCAACGGTGAAAGTATAATAAGACTCGTGTTGAAAAACGACAAAGACAGAGATCTTACTGCCACCACCTTTTGAAGATGATAATACAGATGAGTGAATAATCGAATTGGGGGCACACAGTAATTGTTTACCTGCAACTGTAAATCGTCTTTTCAAGAAATAATTTCGAATTACTCGAGTATCCTCAAATAATAAATGCGACAGTGAAGTCCTGCATCAGGGAAACCGAACAAAAAGCTGAACACGACTAACGTTATTATTTTAGAAAATACAAACATTTTAGGCCCCCTTTAATAACGATATACGACGAAGATTAACATTCGATAAGATAGAAAATAATACCACAATTTTGTATTTATGCATCTTGCTCCTGGAAGCTTGAAGGGAGAAGAAAAATAATGGGGCCTTGGCATTTCGAATAATAAACAGAGAACACGACTTAAACACAGAAGGCGTAATGAAACGTCAAACATACACGTGTTTATGTTTTTAAAGTAATAAACATCAAGATTAGCAGCACAGTATGTTATAAGCAAGGCCGTGAGAACTGAATCCGAATCGCTAAAAGACTGGAACAGAAATTGAATTTTTAACTTAATTTTTTTCAGAACCTAATCGAAATCGAGTGTTTGCACACGAACTCGAATAAACAGAAACCGAAACTACAGTATCCAAAATCAAATATACACGTTTAAACAAAAAACAAAAACAAAAAAAACACCACTGACTGAATCTGGAATCGAAATGGAATAGAATCGTATTTTGGATGATAATAGGAAACGGATCCGGAAAATTCATTTTTCGTACAGATTCGGTTTCTCAGAATTCATCTTAGGCTGCGTCACAGAAAAAAAAAGAAGCGAAGAGTATAAATCAGTAACACGAATAGTCGGAACTTGTATTGGCTCAAGGAGTACTGACTCAACTTTAGAATCATTTTGTAACTTGGGAATAGTACACCGCCGACTAATTTTCAACATTAGAAAAGAGAAAAAAGAACCACTGTGGCGAACCGGTATGCAACCAGTTTCGGAATAATAAAAAACAAATTCTGCGATGAAAAATAGGAGTGCTCGCACTTCGAATGAAAAAAGTCATTAAAACCATCGGATAGCGTTTTGAGAACTATTTACTATGAAAAAAACTGATATCGACATCTAATTTTACTAATATTATACGCTATATTGTCCATGAGAGATAATACGTAAGCCGCACAAATATTAACGTTTTTACAAAACGGTTACAACACTTGTACAGTATGCGCACTTGTTGCCGCACATCCGAGTATTCTTAATAAAATAGGTACGCGAAAACTGAAATGAAAAAATTCAAAAACAAAATAATATTGGAAACGTTAAGGCGCAACAACTGTGTTTCGTTGGATGGACCATAATATCAAATATACACGCTAAAACTGAAATCACAATAAAAATGAATTTCACCAAAGCTGAATTATATATTGAAAAAGTAAAAAGAATCTAACCGAAAATGAATTTTAAAAAAATAAAGAAAACATTGGTTCACAGCCCGTTTCACAAATCGGCGGTTAAAACAAATGGACTGCGGTAGTCTATTAACGAGATTTATTATTTCTCGTGACTTTTTGTTTTTGACATAGACAACGCCTTCCCTCGTCCCGTCACTGCCTCAACATACACGATAAAAAAACCAATATTGCAAGACACATTTTTTGCTCACCCGACCAACAAGACCACCAGGTAACGGGCAGAATAACATTAACTTCCGTTATGGAGTGGTGCCGTTTTCAAAGCGCTATTCCGATATAAACTACGATCGAAATTAACATTCAGGGAGCGAGCGGTCAGAGGAAGAATCGAGGAGGGAAACACATACGTCTACAACGACAGATAACTTATAATTACCGTCAAACATCGTCTTTCGGGGTTCCATTAAATATCTGCGGGATTCGAAGGGTCACCATACCACAGGCAACGCGTTAAAGTTTAAATTTTTTTTTCCTTCATTTGAAAAAAACGAATAATTTTTGGAATAAAATAAAACGAAAATTTCAAAATGACTTGTGTGAAAGACTCGCGCATTTCAGACTAGAGAAAGAACGAACGGGCAGAAAAAAGAAGGATATTTAAAAACCAATTGCCGAAACGTAATAATTATCGTAATTATTCGTCACACGTTAAAATGGCTATTCGCAATGAAGGGTCGCAAAAAAGCAGTGGCAAACTATTCGCACGTTTTCCAAAACGTGCGACGTACATTTCCCCTGGCCGGAGATCAAGTCACGACTTTCGATTTTTGGTTCGACTATCTCGAAGGAAACGGATGCCATTCCATTTCCACATCACACGCACGTCGTACTGTCGCATACATGCGTATGCGCAAGACGTATTCCCCTTGTTCACAACGCACACTATCAAAAAGTTTGATTAGGAGAAGGAGGCCAACTAACGGATGTGAGGCCACATGTTAATCTTCGTCGGAGAGGGGTTCGTACTGCGACGATAAAATCGGAGTCGGTTCCAAAACTTCGACGACCGGCTTGGGGGCGGTTATGGTGGGCGCAGCATGCGCCGAGACCGGAACCTGCGAGTTTATGTTGAGCGCCGAGTACGGATACGCGTAACTGGTAGCCGCAAGGTACGGTTGACTGGTTGACTGCGGCGGCTCGCTAGAGCCGCTACTGCTGCCACCACCACTTCCATTGCCCTCCTCGGAGCCACCGCCAACGTTGCCGCTCTTAACGCCGCCGCCGCTACTTCCGCTTGATTTGGCGCCACCACCGTCGTCGTCGGAATTCCGATGCATTTCTTCGACGATTTTATTCTTTACGTAATCGAATGGCCAATTCTGTAGACCAGGTTTTTCACGCGGCGACGACGGCCTTTGGGTGCCGGCGATGCGCACGATATTGCGGTCGGCCGGCTGCGACATTGAAGTTTCGCGTGAGAGCTGTAACTGCTGCTGCTGTTGTTGTTGTTGTTGTTGTTGTTGTTGTTGTTGTTGTTGTTGTTGCTGCTGCTGCAGCTGTTGTTGTAGCTGTGATTCTTTGTGCTGCAACGCTTTGCGCAGTTTCAGAGCGTGCGGCTCCATGTAAAGGTGGGCTTGCGACGAGGGCAGCAGTCGACTGCTGCCGACAACTGCACCGCTCGCTTCCGAATGATCGATGGGTGAATTCGAGGATGCGGATTGCGACTGCGCCAAAGACTGAGAAGACGTCGGTGTCGGCGGCTGCTGTTGCGACGATTGCGACTGAGATGGCGAATGCGATGGCTGCGTCTGGTGTTGCGATTTCACGTCTGGACTGGCGCGCGCCTGAACCACTGACGAGCTCTTCATGGGCGACAATTTGCCGTTGTCCGACTCGGGGAATACCTGAGTAAAGAAAATTTAAAATGTTAAAATAAGACAATCATCTTTCGAGGTTTATCGCCGAGTAAGAGAAGAAAATATGTCTACAGGAAGATCCTCAAGACAGACGTCGTTCGATGCTAACGTAATACGTCCTTAGAAAAGGCCTTTCTTATTTGACAAAGTAGAGAAAACTGTATATCCTAAATTCGAACTTTCATAGCACCTACAAACGGCACCTCTCATAAACTAAAATTTGTCCAACGAAATTCCACAACCGAAGAACTTATAACGAATGGCTGAAATTCGTAAACTGTGAAAACTTAGTCCCTCGACTAAAGAGCTGTTGCCACCGCGATACCACAGCAACGGTTGAAGTAACTGGAATTGAGAAAAAAAGCACATTCGTAGGAGGATAAGTGATACCAATCATATTCGATTTTAGCGCCCTCAAATGTTAGTACAAGAACTAGTTACAATTCCTCGCGTTAGTCAGTTACTGACTGCAACAAAAACATATCATATTCTATCCTTCCTACACTATAATACGAATAATAATTGTACGTGTGTACGTAAACGCGTTATGAAGAAATAGACCAACAATGTTACTGAAAATTACAGTATAGAGGTATTTGGGTATGAAAAAACGATCTACATTGGTCTCAAGTTTGAAAAAATTCACTGAACAGATATATGAGAATCTCGATCTATTCGTCAGACGAGAGCTTCAATAAGTACCGAGCATTTTCTTAGGACCCGTGATTTGTGACGTCATTATTTTCTCCTTTTTTTTTGTCATTATTGTTTCACACTAATGGGCGATGTTGACTTTCAATTTATTGAGGAGGTAAGCTATTTTACAAAATTTCAATTTAATGTCGCCAAAAAATTTCACCTCTGAAACTAATGGTTCTGATTTTGGAAAACTTCAATTGTTTCGACGGAATTTACATTATTTATTGCACGAATGATAGACACCTTCATCAAATTCAAAAACTTCAACATTCCTTAATATAACTGAGACACTGAAAATTTAAATATTATGTTAAATGAATATCTTTGTTGTGAATTCAAAGCACTCGCCTCTGAAATTAACGGGATATAGATATTTGAAGAGAAACATTACCCACAATTCTTAGGACTTCAGAGGTACAGAACTAAGTTCTTATTCTTTCTACATTTAATTAAAGTTATCGTAAGGAATTACGAGAGAACTGTTGGTTGTAGAGAGCTGCAAATTCGTAGAGATATTAAAGTATGTTAGTGGAGGATTCTGTGAAAATTTGGCGGGAATCGTTCATATGATTTTTGAAATGTTGCTGAAATTCCGAAACTAAGTTGAATTAATTTTATTAATATCATTTGAATCACTCAATCTGTATAGAATTTCAGCAATATCTTGAAAATCGTAAGTTCGACTTCAGTCAAATTTTCACAGAATCTTAAACTAACATACCTCGGTGTCTGTGAAAAATTTCAGCTCATCACAATGAATGGGTCTCTCGCAATTCCTCTCGATAACTTTGAATTCCCAGAAGTTTGCCTAATTTCAAGGGCTTAAGCACCAAAAATACTAATATTAAGTTTTTGTTTCGGAACAGTAAGTTGATGATGTAAATCAGTATAAATTTTCCAAACTTCTCACCAACATTCAATTCCCATTCGGCCATTTAATCCCAATATAATTTGTACCTTCCAATATATACCATAATATATTTCAAAATAAAATATTTCAAATGTCAATGGGCAAAGAAGCGACGAATTAAAATAATCACCAAACTGAATCATTATTGATGACATAGTTTGTGGAGGGGTGAGGATTTCCCTACAACATAGAATATGGCTATGTGGACATACAAAAATTAAATTATGAAAAAAATTATAAATAAAAATAATGACGTCGCAGATCACGAGTCCTAAGAAAACGCTCAGTATTGAAAGTTGAAACTCTCCTTCCATCAGCTGCAAGTGATAACGAACTTTGAAAAATTGATTAACCCTAAAAGTAACGAATAAGAAAGGTTTTATTTACAAATTTTGCTAAGCTTAAACTGCGTATGATTATTATGATTTATGACTAATGACGTATGAGTTAAATATTGTGATATTAATTCTCGAGATATACGAATACGATAATACCGAAAGATATGGCTTAAATTCTGCAGCTTAATTAAAATTAACAAAGTTTTTCATTTTTCACATCCGGGCACAGTTTGGCGAACCAGATTAATAATAAAAACAGCCGAGCACACTTTCTATCGCTTAAAGCCCGATTACGAATGTTCATTAGGTTTAGTTTAAAGTGACGTACACTATTTACACTCTGTTCCAAATAAGAAGGACAGGATAGACCGATGACCAGGTTCACCACAGCCTATCCAGCGGAAAAAAACTAAGAAATAAGTCATCTATCTGTGAAAATACGTTACTCGAGACAACTACTCTATTTGAAACAATATTTTTCCCTTTCTGCTAACTTCCCGCAATTCCAAGAAAAATATTGAGCTAGATTGGTATTTTTTTGGGCTTATATTGCATCATTTGACGACTATTCATTCTGATAATGGAATTATCACTTCTACTACTAAGCTATTTAACAGGGAATATCAAGTTCTTTTAAGTGATCAACTTCCTCAAGTACTTGCGTTAATTCTAAATCCTCAACTATACTGGCATCGATATGATGAACCACTTTTTAAATCAGGTACCTTTACTTTGTAATCATCAACATTTTTCACTAGTTAAAATCCCATTTTCTATTGTAAGTTCTCCTAATTCTTTAATCAGAAAAAGTTCAAGAAAAAAGAATAGGTCCCAATTAAAACATTTACCTACAATTGTGTAAAGAAGCTAATGAAAATGAACACAAACCTCCGAATATTTGGTCTATTTTAATTTAATTCATTAATTTAAGGATCAAATCTTTCCAAATTAATAATTCATACCTTCATCTAAACACAGTCTTCTTCTCATCTCACGTGTTTATATATACTTCCATATCAATATATAAAAGTGTTCCGTATGTATGTGTATAATGGGTAATCTTTGAAACTACTACACCAATTTTTATTTATTCCTCTATCAACACCAAGCGCATCTTCTTACAGGTAAAATAGGGTATTTATTATCAGGGCGGCAACTTTTCATTTTCCCATGTGTAGCGAAAAAAAAAAAATTTTTTTGGTGAAAATTTTACATATAACAAAGAAAATTTGATTTTTTTCAGATACAAACATATATTATAATATTAGGTTTATGGACATCTCATTTACGAAGTAACATATTCTTAGTTTTAGTTTTACTTAAACTAAATGTGCTTTTTCGGATGATTCAACATTTTTTTTGTTGAGTAGAATGAATAGTTGTGTGTAAACATAATTATTTCCCATGTGTAGCGAAAACCACTTGGGAATTTCTCGTGTGTAGCAATCGCTACACACGCTACGCAAAACTTGCCAGCCATGTTTATTATTATGATCCGATCATAATTACCTGAGCAGTACTGTAAAAATGTATATTTTTCATTATTTTCATTGCGTAGTATTTCAACTGTCCTCAGTTGAAGAATTAAGGAAAGATAAAACAACAGAGAAGTGGAAAAAATATTGCTATCTCTATCTCACCTTTCACTACACTTTGTCTTTTCTCCTCTTTCTTTTTCTGTAATCATAGGGTGTTATCTCATTAATATTGAAAAACTGTTTCGAGTTTCCAGAACAACCACCTGAAGCATTGCTAGGCAAAATTTGAAAATAATTCTTGTTATTGTTCTGTAATATTATCACTATCGAGAATTCACGAATCATAATTATGTCAGAATAAAATTAATAAAATACAGATTACTCTAATTTTTGTGCAATGTGAAGATCATGTTCTCTCAAATATTGCAAATTAGAAGTGAACTTCTCGCTAATATGAAAATATGTTCATTTGCCATTGATTTGAATGTGTTTATTGGTCTCCCCTTCTCTCTAATCAGATGTGCGAAATATCCTTATTCCTGTGCTTTATTAATCTTCGCCAACATTCCAAAGCTGACTAGCGGACATTTAACAGATAGTCCATTAACAGGCATGACATTAAATACAGTTCAAGTTTGCAGATTATAATATAACGCACTTCGTAGTCATAGATAAATAATGCTCATAATTGTGAAGTTGTCTAATTATTGAATAAAGATAAATTAATTTTTTAATGTAATCAAATTTTATCTTTGTGTCGACTATGTAGGTAGCCAGTAAATTCTAATAATAGTAAAATAAAAAAGTAAACAACAGTGCTGTTAGTGTTTGTTCTGTTCTTTAAACACTTATCAAAAAAAAACAAAAAAAAACACGGATATATGCCTATCTATTAACGAAGTAGTATTTTATTTATGTCTATAATACTGCAGTTTGAATTTGGTATTTCTTTTCAAATTAAAGAAACTACTGGGTAGAATTTGATGGCCAATATTTTCTCTCCAGATTTTTAGTAGAGGGATTTTTCATCATTCAGGATTTAATATGGAAGTAGATAGCACAACAATTGCTGCAAATGCAAATGGGTGATTATTCAGGTTAAAGTAAGACCCACATTCCTCATTGGCTTAAGTTGAAGAGGTGATAATGGGTACTTTAATTTGATTTCAGTTCAAATCATTAAATACTGAAGATAACTAATTTTTTTTGTAAATTTGAAGACAAATGAAAAAGACGTCTAAATAAATCAGGAAAAAAATTACTTATCACTGTACTGAAAATACCTTAATTTCAGCTTTGAATTTACATTAGATCATAATATACGTTAGAATTTTATACTTTTTTATAAGAAAATGAAAATAAAAAAATAGAAGAAATTATATTGATAAAATGGCTCCCTATTCCCACTCCCATGACTGAGCCAAGCAAAGCTGGCACCAAGGGTAGTTAGTAATCAATATATTAAACATAAAACCCCATTTTTTCAGTTTAAACCAAGGAGCATATGAATTATATTAGAGACATAATATGCTGCATTTAACATGGCATTCAGTGGGGCCAGAAACTCCTCTTCCATAAACCTTAGCCCACACATTGAAAAGAATTTTGGCCTTCTTTTTCAGTAAATTCATATCACTTTTTCGTTTCATGTCATTTGCTATAAAATGAACCAAACTTCATTTTGCATATTTTGCATATTTGGGTACAAATTCATACTTTTATCATATTTGAGAAATTTTTCCGTGAGTATAGGAAAGGCTTCAAATTTTCATTTGTAATTGTCTGAAAACAAAACATAGCTATTTGTTCGAAATAAATTATATTTTAAGAGATTTGAAAGAATAAAGTAAGTCAAAAAACGAGTTTCAGTCTGTGGAATACCTTGTCGCAAGGAAGATATTCTCACCAGAAGGTAATTCAACAGAATTATGTTTGTTCAGCAACTTCATATTAAACATATGGGTAAGCCAAAACCTGGGCAAACACTGGCAATTTTAGAGCTGGTTCAAATGGTTTATATACTGGCTTATTTACACGCACACAGACACACATATGTACGTATACATATGTATATGTGTTGTAGAAATCACGTCATTTCTTATTCATTGCTAAATCAACTGATAAGAAATGACATAATGCGTGTACTGGTCCAAGACATTACCGAGATCTTTATCTATCATTTTGTCATCGGCCAAACATTGCATCTTACTTGCCTGTGTGTGCAAGTAAGAGCATACGAACAAACAGTGTATATAATATACTGTTGAATATAAAACACCTGATAAGGAATGACGTGCGTACGAGATGTATAGTCCCCACACAGTCATTATAAGCTGAGACAATTCAAGAAGATTAAACTGTGCATCAAAATTCAAATTTGCTTAATTTAATATCATCAATAAACTTTATCCTAAGAACAACTAATAAAAACTGCTTATTTTTACAAAATCATTGTTATTGAGCCTTATCATTAGTCATTTTTAAGGAAAAGTTTACAGATAATATTAAATTAAACTAATTTTATATATGAACTCATCTTCAATGTTCTTGGGTTCTTATGGCTCAAACTTCTTGTTCTTAAACTCATTTTATTCCTCGAGGCCCCCCATAAAATTTCATTTATGTCAAAAAAGTAGCTAACTCCTCAAACAAAAGAATTAGGACCAAAAATTCGTGTTAACGATCATATTTCCTACGCATTTCAAAGGTTTAATGGAGTGGGGACAGAGACCTCACTGAAAATGACCGAATTGTACCTTTAGTATAACTTATACGCTCGTTTTGTTGTTGATTGTAGGGTAACTTTTTTTTTTTTCTTTAAATTTCTGGGCCTCTAAAAATCTCAGACCTGGGGCGGATTCTCTCTTTCCACCTCTCACGATACGTCTGTCTATTACGAAGCGCAGAATGTCAAAAGTTCAAAACAAAAACTACACGACTGTAATGACCACTGTGCTCCGTAACAAGAAATCCTCATCAAAAACATAGTGCCAGAGTAGTGCAAAAATAATATTATTCCATCATTTTTCTCAATGAAAATTTAAAAAAATCAAAAATTCATGAAAGAGGAAAAATTCCGAATATTTCAGCATTTTCAAAATTTCTACACAGTGATTTGAGCTGCAAAATACCAAACATGTTCTAGTTTTTCCGGATGGATGGTAATTGGTAACATTAGCTGTTTGACTGACTAACGAATACTAACGGCAACTTCAGACCATTCGCTAACTTTTTGTTAGATTTCACCACTAAACGAACACTAAAAAAAAGTTAATAAAATTGTCAAGTTTAACGAATGTTCACAATACGGCTATCGACCAGGAAAGTAACTGAATAGCCCTTTAACCTACCCACTTAAGCAACTGCAAACGTCAATTTGTTGAACAATTTACAACAGGGTTCGCATGTAAAATATTATTCAACATTTTACAAGTTATTCTACATGTAAAATGATGTACAACAGAATTTATCAAATAATAACTACTTTTCATTGACAAGTTAAGGCGAGAAATCTGAAAATGTAAAGTGACCTGATGTAAGATATGAGAATTAACTAAAATAAAAAGTCAAAAATCAAAATACCTTAACACCTATACTTGTAATTATCTTCATGTTTCAGATTTTAAAACAATAATAATACATTATTCTTACTTTAAAAAAATTAACAACTATTCGGAGTTTATGATTTTTATTCAACTGTCTACGCATGTATTACTGGTATTAATCAATTATCGTTTATTCAAAACAGCATCCAAATGAGGAAATTAAAAAAAAAAAATCAATTAGCACACAAACTTTAATTACCAATATAGGGTTGTTGGATGGATCCCGTGAATTAACATACTAAAAGTTGCAACTTTCCCATCTCCAGAATTTTTGGAGCGGGGGTATATTTATCCCCTAAAATTTGGTTTTTCCCTGTTTTCTCCGCCAATTTTGATTTTGTGATGAAAATACGTCAGTAAAAAATTGTTCAACATAAAATTTGCTACAAAGAAAGTCACGGACAGTTTTTTGTCCGACGCCCCCTTCCCACCGGAGAGTCTTGAAAAAACCATTCTTCACTGAACATCTCCGATAGAATAAATTAGGTTAAAAACGAATTTTTAAAAGATACGCTTTTTTTATTTTTTGGCTTTAGCTTCATGCGAAATAACCAGAAATAAACATTATTTTGTTGCGGAAGGTTGGCTGCAGTATTGGTATATTTTAAAATTGCAGTAGCGAGTAGAATAAAAGTTTATAATAACCGTACAGAAATAGCGCGAGAGAAAAAAAAAAAAAAACTGATAAAAACGGATATACGAGTATGTGTGCGTGTGTCGCAACGCGTGAAAGCAGCGCTGAAGTTGGTCATCCGTGTACTTCAACAAATTGAGTGAGTAGAATAAAAGCGTATAATTATGTGGGAAAAATAATTCGTAATCATTATACTATGTAGATAAATCGTAAACCCAATACTTATTTGCTACCCATCCACTCCCCTTCCATAACCTTTTACCATCCCTTCCACCTTCAAAGTTTTTGCCTGACTCCCCCTCCCTCTCAGAGAGTCTTAAAAACAACTATATTCACTGAATTTGGCTGTTTTTAAGACTCCCGGTAGGGAAAAGGGGCGTCGAAAAAAAAAATTGTAACCTTTTTTGTTGGAAGAGGTTAGGATGGATGCTTGGAAAACATCTACTGGGTTTACGAATTAAGTAAACCGTATGATAATTACGAATATCTCCCATATAATGCTGTTAAATATATTCACTATAGGATGGTTTTTTCAAGACTCTTTGGAGGGAACGATGTGCAAAAAAACTTCGAATTACCTTTGTTGTAGGAAATTTTATCCTTATTGATTTTTTACAGGCTTATTATTATCATAAAATTAAAATTCGTGGAAAAAAAATGCAAAAAAAACAAATTTCGGAGAACAAACACCCCCTTCAAAGAATGTAAGAGTTGAGGAGGGTGCTACTTTCAGTATGTTAATCGTGAGGACCCATGCAACAACCCTAGTTAGTTAAAGTTTATATGCCTATTTTATTTTTTTTGTAAGAACTGACTGGACTATTTAATATCAAACTATTTATTTTTCATTAACTGTCGCGAGATGACTTTTTTTTAACTCATTTTAAATAATATTTCAAAAATTGGGATAAAAATAAAATCTATTAAATAATTATCTTAACCAAATTTTAGTGATACCAAATTGTCCAACAATTTTTTTAATTCGAAATAAAGGAGAAATTAAGAATCATCATAAAACATATCCTATGATGTAACAACACACTGTAATATAAGGAAAAGTTATTTTTACTCCATATTCGGTGGTCCCTCTTCAACTATTGGTTCAATCAATAATTGAAACCAAAATTTAAATTCAACACCCTACAAAACAAACTATACCATGTATCAGTGGATAGCGTCAGAAAAAATTACCGTGACCACATTTTTGTGGTCCCAATGGGAATAATTAATTAAATCCAAAATTAGCCCCAAAATTTGAATTCGGCACCACAAAAAACAAACCAACTATGTATCATTAAAATAATAACTAAAAACTTTCCCTTATCCCCCTTTTGTGATCCCAAAGGGGGTGAATAATAAATTGATTTAACCTAAAACTGGACCTGAATTCAAATTCAACTCCCCAAAAAAACGTATCACAAAATGTATCACTCTATGTCACTTGAAAAAATTATCTTGACCCATTTTTTGTGTTCTCAAAGAGTTACAATATTGGTAAGCTTACCATACATCTTAGTTCGACTGAGACTGTCCCAATTTGAGGAACCAGTCTCAAGGTCTTCGCTGGTCCCGTTTTTTATTTTTCTTACTTTTTTCTGAATTTATCAATAAAAAAATACTTAGGTTCAATGCCTTATTTTAAATGTCCGATTTTAATTCATGAATGTTCTAAAACATAATCTACACAATTATTTGGAATTTAAATAATGGCTATACCTGCCCTTAGATTCACCAAATAATTTGCTTAAAGAGCAAATTGATTTATTTTTATTCGTGCAATATATAGTATTTCAGGAATTTTACTGTTTTTAATGAAAATTTTAGGATTTGGAAAGGGGATCATGAGCTCATTATATTTTTTCAAGTTATTATGAGTACAGTTTTTTTTTTCTGTTTTGTATTGAGCTTTCACAAAATATTTTAATAATTGCGTAATTTTACCAAATTGAACCATAGGATAGCATATGGGTTTGTTCAAGAAGGCAAAAACTGTAACAATTTTACCAATCCTTTATTTTCTGAGAGGGAACAGCTGTTTGATTTAGAAAAGTGTGGCCCTTGAACCTAGTAGAAAATAGGAATTTTTCAATTTACCAGGGTAGAACGTAAATAAGTTTACGTTAAAAATAAGTTTTTAAAAGATAAGCTTTTATTTATTTTTTTTTTTACTTCATCTTCAAGCGAAATAAATAATTTCGTTGCGGAAGGTTAGCTGTAGTACTGGTATATTATAGAATTGCAGTAGTAAGTAGAATAAAAGCTTATAAAAAATGAAATTTTATTTTTAGAAGTACGTCAGCTTTACCATTTTTTTATCTAAAAAAAAATGACCGTATGATTTGTAAAAGTGCGGCACTTAAATTTTGAAAGATCAGTTTGATTTACTTCCATCATCATAAAACTAATGAATATAAATTTTATTTTTTAAAAAAACGCGCTCTAGGGTGTCAGCGAACTAGAACATTTAATGTGGTACACATTTCATGAAAAAATGATAACACAATATAAATGAAACACATATCGATATATCGATCAACACCAATTCCTTCATACTCTTATGATAAAACATTACATATCGATATTAATTTAATTGATAGTAGGAATTTGTATTCTTTCTGTGATTGGCTGTAGCACCCTTTTTTAATGAAAATTTAACCAATATAATTTTTTCCAAATTTACTCTGAATTCACCGTAGTGAAAATTAAAAAAATCACAGGTTTCACACTTTGTAATAAGGGGAGGAGAGAGGGCATTGAAAATGAATAAAAATCAAAAAAAAACTTTAACGCAGCAAGCCTCGTTAGAAAAAGTAGTTCTTCGAGAAAAATAATTATGAATTTTGATGGTCATATTAATTGTCTGTAAGTTTATACGCATTGATGGTATGTTATGACTGTATGAGATGAGTTAGCTGTAGACGAAATATTAGACACAAAAAAAAAAAAACCACGAATTGTAAAAAGAAAAGTTCACGCATATTAGAAGAAAAAAGAAGGAAAAGAAGGGCTTACCGGAAGTACCGTCCGGTTGATCTGCACCAAAATCGGTAGTATGCTACAATAAATTATAATAAATATTCGTTTCAAATTTCGAACATATGTTTCTAAAATTTTTCAATGCTAAAACCAAATGCGTTAATTTTAATAAGTAACTCTTATTAGTGGATATACCCAAATTTATAACAATATTTTTTTCAATCTTTAAATTCTTATTTTCTTTAATTACAACTTTCTAATTTTTTAATTTTCAAGTGTGAATAGCCTAAGACATTCTCCGGATCGTCAGTCACATTTCGAGCCTACTTTCATTAAAATTTATAAAGTAAGACACTTGTTCTGAGCTAACGACTTTATTTTACAATCAAGTTATTACGAAGAGTTATTTCTATAAACTTTTATTCGAAGATATAAACGTGATTGTAACTCATGCTTTTCTTGTTTAAAGGAAATGAAAAAAAGAAAAATTGGTTGTATTATTTCGCTTTATTGGTTTTTGCCTCTCAAAATTGATACCTAACCAAAACCCAAAAGTAGAACTTAAAATTAACCTTCAATTTCGACGTATTAAAAGACAACTAATACCTATTTGATTACATCATCGTGATTTATATTCTCAAAGGGATAAAATACATACCATTTTTCAATTTAAAAAATAAAAATGGAACGCCTCATCTGTTCCACCTCAAATAAAAACATTGAAAGGGTGAATTTTTTATTTGAAGAAAAACAATACCGAAAATAAATAAGTATTGGATGGGATTTGAACTCGAACCCACGACTCTAGTAAAACTCGAGCATAAAATGATAGATAAAATCATTGCCATTCTTTTTCATTATACACATAAATTCGAAAGGTTCATTCGGAAAATTATTAAGTGAATCTGGGGACACTTAGAAACAAAACTTGGAAAAAAAAAAAGTAACACAAAATATTTTAATGTACTCATCCATCCTTATCCTATTCGGAACTTCATAATTATAGTAAGCCTAAAATATATTGGGAACACACATACACACTCACTTGAGTAAAGTAAGAACACAGACACAATAATCCAAAGCATTGTGTAAAAATGTTAAATGTTCTGTGAACGTAGTACATGCAAACAAAAACACCTGTAAAATACACAGGCTCCGAACTTTTGCTTATTGCTTAAAAATCACTCGAGTTTTCAAGATGAAAATAATCCCATTTTTCTATTAGGCATGAGAACTTTCTTTAAACTTCATATCAAATGGTGTAGTAGTTATGCCACGATTGATTCCCAAATATTCACACACACTTTCACATTTATAATACAAGTGAGAATAATCATCATCTATGAGTAATATTCAAATAGAAGATCTTCAAAACATTTACCTACAGGTTTAGATATTTTGATTTTAAAAAATAACAGTAATATTCGAGTGTTCCATCACGGTTCATCTCGTTCTACCTAACTGTTATCTATCAAATTTCGGTCTTTTGTTAAACTCCCCTTCATTTTACATTTTGAATGCTACTTTACGTAAAATGTAAAATACGTAATTTTACACGTAAAATGCCATCCCTAATTTACACTTGATATTAATGTAGAGCTGAACATTCCGAGGTGGTCGGAAAGAACTTGAGAGGATCAATAAAACCTTAATAAACAATTTAGCTCAAGTTCAAGACATAGGAGTAACACCAAACAAAAGGCCTAATGCAGGGAAACCAAGGGGTGCTCCGCAATGGGTCTCGTGTGAACTTAGTGGCCTTTTAGTTATAAGTGAACAATATAAAAAGTAAAAAAAAAAAAAAATCAGTAGGGAAAACTGAAAGGCATTCGAAACATTTACGTTTTCAAGATATTATGACAAAGAAATTATTGTTTCGACTGAGTAATTACGAAAACAAAATCTTCTTATGGTATATCAATCATTCAGTGAGCTAGTGAATGTAACTTCGTGAACGTTTGACTGACGAACTTACCTGGAATAATTTATCTCCGAGTTTTTGAGCGGGTATGCTATGAGATGAGGAGCTGCTAGAAGATGGTGCTACAGCCGGAACTCCCGCTTCAGTCGGTTGATTAATTTGGTGCGTTATGATGGCGTCGATGAGGCTAGCCGCCGTCATGGTCGAGGAATCCGGCTGTCTAGCACAACTCATCAACAACTTCGGATTTTCACGCGGATTTTCACGCCTAAAAAAACAATTATTAAGAAATTCGCAATTAAGACCGTCGTTGAAAACGAATTCACATCAAACACAAAAAAACAAAAACTGTTCTTCCCTTCTTCGGAATGCTTGCGCAACATAAATTCAATTCAAAATATTCTGCCCCAAAAATTCTACTGGTCTGTAATTTTCTTTATCAGATCAAATGTGAGGAAATTTCGTACAACTCCCGTCGGGACTTAAAATTTTGAGGAAATACAATCGTTACTTTCGAATCTTCTTCCAGAAGAATAAATAGAAGGGAAACATTTGCAGTGCAATAAGATTTGGCCAGACTTCGAACCTGATCAATTTAACCTCGCGGAAACGGTGGGAGGATATACACAGGGCGACAAAGTAAGATGGGAAAAGTGTAGACGGAGAATGGCGACGCTTACCCGGAGTCTGATTTTCCAGAGCTGGTTGATACGGTTGGCTGCATGATACGACCACCGTCAAATGATTGGTCCAAGGGAATGGGGACTCGATGGCTGGGATACGAGGAAGGCGGTAATGGAGAGGGTCGTAAATGCGAGTCCGGAGGCAAACGAGAGCCAGCGGACACGGAAGAAGGACGCTGGTACGGATGCGGTTCCATTTCGCGTTGCGACGGCTGTTGTTGAGGTGGCTGCGGCGGCGCAGGAGGCTGATGGTGAAAGTGGGGCGAGTGGATATGATTTTCGCGCTGAGAGGCTGCTACCGTCACCATCGAACGTGACGGCAGTAGTTCGCGCGTCTTGCCTTGGTCACGCAGGCGTTCTTGTTCGCGCAACTTTTGCTGTAACTGTTGATGCTGTTGTTGGTGCTGCTGTTGCTGCTGATGCTGGTGCTGTTGCTGTTGTTCATGGAAGAGTAGCTCTTGTTGCCTTTGGTCGCATTCGCGTTGCTCGCGTAGCCGCTGCTGCAACTGATGTTCTCGATCATGTTGAAGAGATTGATGGTGCTGCATTAAGCTCTCGCGGGAATACTTGTCCACCTCACGAATGTATCTGTCCAAGTGAGAGCAAAATAAAAAAAACTGCAGCGTCGCCGAAAATTATAAATCATCGAAATTGTCAATATTCTAACAATTTCCAGGACACTTCTCGCAGATAAAAGAATGAAAGAACACAAGGGCCATAATCGTACTATAATTCTGCACCAAACAGTTCTGAAGTTTCTTCAAGGGGATAATCTAAATGAGATGCTCAATAAAAGTATTTGAAAAATAATCTAATGGTTGATAATGTTCCAAAGACCAATCTACCACTAGTACTGTACAACAAGCGTCCAAAAACGATGGAGACGGATATTGTCAAGCAAAAACAAGTCTTCGAGTTCCGCAACTGATTTTGCACAAGTGGTGGTACACTTAATGCAATCAATCGTTTCTTCGTCTAATACAAAGAGAAGTGGAGAAAGAAAATTATTTTCACTTCCCGCAATGGAAATATGAAGGTTTGTTCAAAACTAGATAAGACTATTATTTTCTAAAAATGACAATCCTGTGGAGTGAACAGCCTAAAGTTATATAGACGTAGATGTAGACTATCGGACAGGTTGACGCACTCGCATAACAATAATGGAATAAAATTGGTTCCAGTCTTGAATTAGAACAAATTATACCACAAACAGCACAAGTGCATAGCGCTTTAAAAATGAAGAGAATCTTAATTGCACGTGTCACCAGCGTTTACTTGGTGAGATAAAATTTTCCATCTAACTTCTGGAACAATTTTTGTTTATCACAGCGCTTCAACTTATTCAATCGCCTATATAACTTCAGAATAGCCAGACTGACTGAATATCCGTATAGAGTTAGATACGACACTAATACAAAAGCAGAACATGGAAGTCAGGATTTCTTCAAACAATTGTGTATACGAGTTTAAGAAACCAAAGAAGACAAAATGGTCATAAAAGTGTAAGAAAAAAAAAAAAAAATCGAAAATCTGACTTCATCATTTCAATTACACACCTTCAAATTTTTTTTACTAGTAAGGAAGGGATGATTCCATCACCTCGAAAGTATTACCATAAATACAAAATTAGTTTGTTCTACAAGCTGTGCGAGATTGCTGATCGAAAAAATTTTCTTCCGCAAAACTTTGATGTCAGATGATTCATTAGAAGAAAATAGTCAAAAAAAAAAACTTTTTCAAAGGTAATAACAGAGAAAAAGGCTCCGACATTACCATATGACGATTTATGCGCACATAGAAGATTCAGAAATTTTTATTCAAGGTGCAGTGAATAAAACTGTACCACACAAGAAAAATTTCAAAAAATCAATAATTGAAATTTCTTGAAAAAATAAAAAATAAATAAAAAAGTGAAATTTTAGCATACCTACGAGACTTTTCAATTTTTATATCCTCATCATTTATTCTGGATACTCAGGCCGAAAGAAAAAATATTCACCTACACATTTTTAAAAAGAGTCTGCACCACACGGGAAGAAGGAAAGATGCCACCCATGATGGGAGGAAAACAATAGCTGAATAAAAATTTGCCCAACAAGGAAATATTTTTCGGAACGTTTTCTTCGATTCCGAAACATGGGGATTTGGCGATACGTTCTCTGGCACTGAATTCGAATCCGAATATCCAACATATTCACAAACGTCACTTCATCCTCCCCCACTTAAATTTCACTTGAAGAAATTTTTTGACATAATTTCGTACTTAAAAATGTGAGAACATTGTATCTCTTATGAGAGTTCCAATGTAAAAATAAAATGTTACCACACTCTTAAATACAAAATGGTGCCAAAAGTCATTTTCAAGTGAAGTTTAAGTAAAGGGAGGTTAAAGAAATGTTTGTGAATATAGGCCTTAGTCAATTATCGCTATTTTTTCAATCTATGATTTTAAAGCGTTATTTTCTACATTCATTTTTTTTCCAAAAAGGAAAATGTATGTCATAAATTTAAGTAGCTAAAAGCTTCCCTACCATTAGGGAACAATACGCGGTAGGACATAATTAAATCAACATACAGTATTTCATTTCTTCAATAAGGCGGAAATCGAAAAATTTATTCTTGAAAATGAGAGTGATTCATCAGAACAAGTTGATGCAAATTTTTTCTCATTTTCATGAAATTCAATTCACTACAAGTGGCAATTGCCTAGTTTTAATCTCAAAATACTAAAATATTCCTAACAAGGAGTCATCAAATTTAAAATGACAAAGTAAACTATCAATCAGAAAAAAGTGAGGAATCAAGATGATTATTGCGACATTGAAAGAATGGAGCATTACTCTCTCACCGCTGGTATTTGATATCACAAAAGTAAATCGTACAGGGAAACTTACTTAGTAATTCGTAAAAACGACAGGTAAATGAGGGGCGCGACTCATAATCGAAGTGGGCTTAGGCTGGTTTAGGACAGTCGAAATAGGTATATTTTTCTATGCAATAATGAACGAAGTCGTAATTTACACAGTGGCGGATCCAAGGGGAAATGGAGAAATTTCCCCCAATGTGAAAGAAAAAAATGAAAGAAAAAATATGAAAGTACGATACGGTATCCAAATAAAAACTGTCCAAATTTGGGTAAGAAAAAAAAATTGGCATTTTCCCGCCAAATCGACGCTCTGAATCCACGATTAAATTAATTTTTGTGTCAACAGAATGGGTTCATTTTATATAAACTTCTACGGAATTAATGGAAAAAAGTGAAGTTTAAACGCATTTTCTCGAAACAAGGTTTAGTAAACTTGGTCCATCCAAACTCTTAATCACTCAATTTAATCTTCTAATATATGACACGTGCAAACTGATGTTGTAAATGTTACCGAACAACTTTTAAATCATCGTATAAAAACGTGAATGAGAAAATTTATTTTTCTGAAAATATTGATATTTCGGGTGTTTTACAAAATACACATCTACGGTTTTGAAAATTAACGTATTTTTTCCTAGAATTATCGTTATTTATCCCAACAGTGTTTGCGAAAACGACAATGCTAGGAAAATATGCCACCTAATGGTTCAAAATAACGGACCTTTTTTACAAAATAAGTTGCGTCACTTTCAGGAACTAGAAGGCATACTGAGAACACACTTTTTCACATTGGCGTCGCGATACTTACCGATCTTGCGGTAGCACCTCTCGGCCGAAATAATCGCCTAATCCCTCTTGGATGATAATGCACTTCTCCTCCTTGTGTTGAGTGACATTGGACGAAGAAGCGTGCGAAAGCGGTACTGGTAGACTGGGCTGTTTCACGGCAATATCCACCAACGAGCTTAGAGCTTCAAGGCCAGGTGGGTGCGGATGAGGAGGAGAGGCCGGCTTGGTGACCGGAGCGCTGCTCGGATTCGTATTATGCCGGTGTATCACACCTGATAAGCGCAACACACAATGAGCGAATTAAGAACGGTGTTTATGAGCAGGTCGTAAAAGAGAGAGGCATCGGAACTGCACCAAGTAAAATGACCAAGTCGATTTGTTACCTTGTCTTGGCGGATAGTAATAGGTGCTTTTCTCTCGATGTATAGCGTCGTTCATGTCGCACAGACGTTGAGACGTGACGTAATCGTTCAAAATTATTCGACTACGCTGGTCGGCGTTGTACGAATGCGGTTGCGAAGGAAAGAAGTTCGACGTCGTAATGGTCGCGTTACGTTTCGCATTCGACGGCGGATAGTACTCGGCCGACGAATTAGAATGGGACGAGCCGCGTTGAGGAACGGGTGTACCTGAAAATTGTTGACGGAATTTTGAGTTTTAAAAAGTCATTTGTTATCGCATCGAAGGACCACTCATGAGCAGTGACATAACCAGGGAAAAACATCTTTCGAAGACGTCTGCTTCCATCGTGAATAGGCAATTTTCTTAGGCTATGGTCAGTTAAGCATGAAAAATGGGCCATTCGATTCTAACTGATCGATTTTTATACGCTTTTATTCTATTCACTAGTCACTAATGCGATTTTAAAATATATCAATACAGCAGCCAACTTTCCGTAACGAAATAATATTTATTTCGCATGAAGCTAAAGCCAAAAAATAGTAAAAACTTATCTTTTAAAAACTCGTTTCTAACTTAAACTTATTTTATTTTTTAAAGGTTGCTTTCGGGTCAACATTCCATTTTACCAAGTACCAATTTCGAAATATTAACAAATTCATGCTGCGGAAAGTTTTTGAATTTTGTAAAAACGTTTTTTTCTCTTTAAAAAGCGACTGTTGTGAATTACACAGAATTGTAATATGATGCAGAGATACAAGTACAAGATTTTTTTTGTAATTTTTATTCTGCAAAAAAGTGGAAAAGAACGATCAAAAATTAAAAAATTAATTTCAAAATTGGCTGAAGGAAGGGGAGGAAGGTAACTCATATATTATATGAATACATATTTGTTTTATTTCAATTTTTCTATTTTCAAATAATTCTCAATATGTGTTCGTACAATGCATATAAATTTTAAAAATGTTTGATTGACAGACATGTTGAAATTTCAATAAATCTGCCCAACAATCTTTAAAATTCATTAATATTTCAACGTATCAAAATTTTGGCATTACAAGATTCACTTATTAGCCGGAAGAGCAATTTATCAAAAGTAACGAAAGTTTCTTGAATTTTAGAGTCATCAGGTTTATTTTCAGCGAGAAACGAGAAAATCATAGCCTCAGAGCAATCTCCGAGAAAAAAATTAGCCGAACTGACTCAAAGACATTTTTTTCATGCATATTCAGTTGTAGCCTCTGACAAAAAGCACAAAGAAGGCTATGTCTTTTCAGCTCCTCCCATGACTACGCCACTGTAACAAAAACGCGCGCATCTTGATACCTTGCGTTATCGAACCAGACTCCTTCACCATCGACGCATTCTGATGGGACGGCGGTGTTAATTGTCTAAGCAACGGAGGGGGATCGTAGCGACTTTCACGCAAATTCAATGGGTACAGGTTGGCACTAGTCACCGGGGTACCTTGCATTATTGAACCGCTGATTTTCGTTTGCTGATTCAAAGACACTGTTGACAGGCCGGCGTTGGAAGCAACACCGTTCGGTGAAGGTTTCGGAGATAATTTAATATTTGGATTTAATTGGTGCGGCGATACCTGAACAATTAGCGGCAGAAGTTAAAATTGGTACAACAAAAATACTTTACTAGCGTTTTCTGAAACTTTTACCAGCGAATACAGTGGAAGGAATGCAAAACGTAGACACGTTTTTTCAAGAAAAACAGTTAGTCATTTACTTTGAATGGAGAACCTCGAAGACAAGTACGCACATATTCCACTTGCTGCCCAGGGAGAACTGTATGTAATTTTGTTTTTTGATCAAATTTATCAATTTTAATTCATTACTAGTTGTTGTCACCGGCAGGTTTCCCTCCGTGTAGTAATTTGATTTGAGACTTATAATAATCCTAAGAGAAAATCTTGTGTGTGTGTCTCTGTGTGTTTGTGAGAGAATCATAGGGGAAAAAAGAGAGCAGTTTTGTTTTCACCATTTTCTCTTTTGGTTTTTCAGTTTACAAATAATAAAGAAGTGAGGGATGTACTTTGTAGAAAATCTAAATCTTTGCACTCAAGGGAGCTACAGATTTCTACCAATGCTCAAAACCTTTAGAACAGCCCAATAGCTAAGAGTAATCAACTTCTTAACATAAAATGGCTCATTTCCCTCCTTCATCTCCCCCACCGTTTTCTTCCTTCTCTCTTATTACATTTTCACACCATTTATATGACTGGACCGTGTATAAAGTAGCTATAGTGTACTTACACTTCTATTTTGTAACTTTTTGGCGCTCCATATCTCAGAAAGGAAGTGATATAGAAGTATGAAATTTTTTGGACTTAGAAATATAGTAAAGAAAATATGTTAAGAGAGGAAAAAATGTCAAAAAAATTTATTTAGGGCATGAGCATGTAGAAATTCACAACTTTTCCCACGGAAGGCTATAGACTTTTTCTCTTCTGATAGCACATCTACAGTGTATTTCATTTGTAGAATTTCAGTTAATTTTAACCGTTTCTAAAACTTAACTTGTGGTAAAAATCAATTTTCTTTTGCGGCAAATGAATTTTATCATTTGGGAAAAAATCAGTATTCATTACCGGCAAACCAAAACCGACTTTACTTCAAGCCGTGAAGTGAAAGTCGCAATATTGCAAAAACTGATATCCGAAGAATCGATTTTTAAAATCTTTTTAAAAACGAAAGTTTCAAGAACGGTTTAACACACACACACACAATTTTTCTTACTACTCTCATTCCTTCTATTCTTGCGCCAAAATCTGCTCTGAGATTTGTGCAAGCCAACTTTACCTTTTAGTTTTTACCCCAGTAGTGAAACTAGAAATGTGTACCACATTAAAAACCTTATAGAAATTAAGCTTTAGATTCCACTAAGAAATTATTTTCAATTATCTAAATAATTTATTTCATGAAATTAAAATAATCCATAATTCGTAATAACTATTGTGTTCACACACCTCACATTGAAATAATGTACAGTTGCGAAGCAAAAATTAATATTGGGCAGAAAATGGCGAATGCGTTAACACGTCTCGAAGGCTTTTGACAACGTAAAAATCGAGAGGAATACTTATCCTTAGTCAGAGTAAATCTGTGCTCTTCCATTCGAGTAAACCAATTGTTTTTCTTTTCACATGACAGAATTACTCTTTCTTTATACCCCTTTAAGACATGCAGGTAAGATGTTCCAAAACTTGCAAACATATTTTCGGAAAAAGAAATTTACCTTTTTTGCAGATAATGAAGTAGGTTGTTGCTTTATCGTAAGTAAAGGATGCTGGGGTACAATCAGCGTAGGTTGGGTTGTTGGTATCTTCCAATAAGGCTGTTCTCTAGGATGAGGTATTCTCGTAACTTCTACCAACTGAGCAGAAACAGAATAATTCAACACCAAAATATCAATTTAAGAATCAATAAATGAAAATCTGCACTAACATGTGGGGAATAATAACTGCTATTAGTCGGATCGCTCGGATGTTTATACAAATGCGTAGTCTGAAGTGGTATGACGGATGGGTGTGACGAATGAGAACCATTTTTACTGATGGACGGATGCACTGACTGAGTACTGTGAACTAAGTGATTATTGATAAATTCCGGACTACGTGGCCTTTTCATACTAAGATCTAGTGTACCGGATTCCGATTCTTTAGACTCGTTGCTTGGCGTCTGGAAACGAATGCAAAAGTCAAAAGGTAAGACATAACCAACGTGTGAATTCACAGGTAGTGTACGAATATACGTACTTGTAAATACGCGGCACTTTCTTTGTTAATTTCGTGCAGCGACAACCGATGTGGCGTTGACGTAACAACTGTCATCGAGGCTAACGAATTCTCACGAGCTTTCTGTTGGTGCAAATCACTTTCTTGAAGACTTTGCTCAACGATAGAAGATATACTGTTCGAAAGCTGACGAGAAGCAAAATGAAACAACAAAATTAACTGATGAATAGAACAACCCAGACACTTCTCGAGGTAATCGCATTCGATGTTTACCCGTGTTGAGTTCGGCAGTTGACTAGCGGGTTTGTTCAGCTGAGCAGTGATTAAGCCGTTCATGATCCTGTCCCACGGGGATACTTCACGCTCGTCGTTATTATTTGATGAAACGAAATTCGAATTGGCTGGTTGGTGATCAGTGGACGAGGATGCATTATCGATTTCGGTACTACCACCAACGCCTTCGTCAGCCGTTTCCTGAAATCATCAGACAAACTTTCAAGATACTGCATTCAAGCCACGCAGCAAACAAGACTATATGAATTACGCATTGCAATTTTGAAAGCGTTTGGATAACAGCTATTGGCTGAACGTCTAGAACATCGAACTGACTACAGACGATAATAATTTGAATGACTAAAATCAATGCTAAGGCCCGAATTCTGTTCACATTCCTTACAGCATTGATGATACCCTGAGAGGCGACATTAATCTTAATAAACGAGGAAAGGGAGGAGCGAAGGAACGATTAATGGGGTATTTCATACAAAATATAAGACTACTGATAAAAGATGCCAGCTGAAAAATCACCATGTTCAAGTGTAGTACGCAATATTCAATTAGAACAGTTATTTGGTCAACCAATGACTAAATAATTACATTAATCACTGAAATTCTGCCAGGTGCTAGATATCTTTATTCAACTCCTCCTGATCTTAGTTTCAAGTCCTCAAGATTCAAAGAAGAGATTAACAATATCATTTTTTATAATAACAAACGAATTGATTTGAACGCAGTCCCTCTCATTTAAAATTTAGTTTACGATCATATCCTCGTTGAATTGCTAAAAACTAGGCTACATTTTATTCTGAAAATTTTCGATTACAATTGGTGACTTTAATGAGAATACTAACGACAAATAAATAAGTTTACGTTAAAAATTAGTTTTTTAAAGAGAAGCTTTTATTTTTACTTTTTTTTGACTTTTGCTTCATGTGAAGTAAATATTATTTCGTTGCGGAAGGTTGACTGCAGTATTAGTATATTTTTAAATCGCAGTAGTGAGTAGAATAAAAGCTTAAAAAAAGATGGAAGTAATAGAAAACTTACCGTTGCTGAACTATCGTAATCCTCTTTGCCCATTAAGGTCGAAATGACGGGTGGAGTACATTTGAGCGGACTTATGCTATCAATAGTTGATGCGGAAATCGTTCCGAGAACACTATCCGCGCATGAATTGTCCATCATCGAATTTTTCGTTATCACAGCCGAACCTGTAGCCACCAATAATTGTTACATCCCCAAAGATAGAGAAAAACGTAACTCGAACTGAAGAGTAAGCTATTGATCACAAACCTGAAGCGTCATTATTTAAAGAAGGTGAAGGAGCGCTAGCCGTATCACTATCATCGGGAAGGGTATGATCTAATTCATCACAACTCGAAGTCGTAGAACCAGATTCCTCTTCATCCGTGGATAAAGTTGGTTTACGTTCGTCGCCAAAGTGTCTCTAAAATATCCAAACAACCAACGATGGAATTCCCGTATTAATTTTACCCACCAAAACACATACACGTACAACTCCAGTCTCCAATTAAACCTTCAATCATTTTTCATACTTCCCACAAGAAAAAGTAAAAACTTTTCAAGTAAAGGTGTGGAACTACTAGCTACTCATACAAAACCAATTTAAAAATAGAAAATTATCTAAAAACTAAATAGAAAATTGAACAGCAAATGAAATATTTTCAAATTTTTACACTTTCCTATTACAGCTGTTGAAAAATCCCTTGAAATTTATCTGGATAATACACAAAGAAACTTACAGGAATTTTCTACCTCAGTATTATTCAAACACAAAAATTAATTTTTATAAAAAAGAGAAAAATAGTTCTTTTTTTCTGTTTTCACAATCATATCTGGGGATACCATGATGATTTTTTTCACATTCGGAGAAGAAACAATTATAAATTAAAAAAATTCCAATTGGATAAAGAGACTTCACGAAATTTTTAAAAACCTTAGTAGAAATCAATTCAAATTGGAAAAAAAAGTATGTAAATGTGCGCGCGCGTGCGTGCGTGTGTGTGTGTGTGTTTGTGTGCGTGTGTTTATGTGCGTGTGTGTTTGTGTGCGTGCGTGTATGTGTGCGTGCGCGCGCTACTGGGCACAGAGTAATTTCAGATATTCTGCGGTGATATTATTGATAGACCCT
The DNA here is from genome assembly GCA_011428145.1 of Ericerus pela. NCBI lineage: Eukaryota > Metazoa > Arthropoda > Insecta > Hemiptera > Coccidae > Ericerus > Ericerus pela. Next base: position 1,547,386 of record WOFM01000444.1, on the reverse strand, counting down.
CAGAGAAAATAAGAACTGAAGAATATAACAATAACAAAAATGTTGATAACATTAATAAGAATTTTAATACGACTTATTACTTTAGGATACCGAAGTATCGACAATAGTATCAAAATTCCTATTAACAGATAAAAGAAGAAGTGAATTGTTCACTAGGATGAGGAGTGCAATTTGAAAATATGAAATAGATAAATTTCAAAAAATTTGTGATTTCATATTTCCTGTTATCTGCATGAGAGAAATATGTCACATTATACCACTGAATGGACTTTCAAGAAAAATTTTATTTCATTATTAGTGAGGAAATACACAAATTTTTAGCACCAAATTTTCTAAATCTCAAAAATATTAATTGTTGATGGTTCATTCCCATTTCCCCTGTAATCTTATTACCAATATACAATAGTTTACAAAATTTTCACAAATAATGGGCAGAACTGATCCCAAAAATATTTCTGTGAAAACAAAATTATTTTGATGTAATAAAATTTATGAACATGAAGCAAACGTGGTATCCAAAATGTTTGACTAAATTCCTATTTTTCAACTCGAATTACGTAATTCTATAAGCGTTTTTAAAAATTTAATAAAGTCTCTTTGTCCTTTTGCAGGTTTTTTCATCAACAATTTTTTCTTCTCAGAATGTTTTTGGTTTAATATAACAAAAAAAATTATCAAGATATCAACAGTTTTGATTTATAAAATAGGAGAAAAACTATTTTTCTTTTTTTTTTTTTATAATTATTAAATTTTTGTGTTTGAATAATTCTGTGGTAGAAAATTCCAGAAGGTTTCCAGGTGTACTATGCAGATAAATTTTAGGAAATTTTTGAACAGCTCTAATAGGAAAATGTAAAAATTTGACAATATTTGAAAATTAGTGATTTACAAGTTAGTTTAATTTCCTATTTGGTTTTTAGAGAAATTTCTGTTTAAATTGATTTTGTATGAGTGGCAAGTAGCTCCACACCTACACTTCAGAAGTTTTTACTTTTTCCTGTACAAAGTATAAAATGTGATATAAAAGGATTAAAATAGTTAAAATGTTCACCTTATTATATTCCTGCAACGCGATGTCTAATCCTAATTTTTTGCGATAAATAAAAAAATATGTGCGACACTGGTATTGCGTTTTAGAGCCAACAATTTGAGCAACTTCGGACCACTTGGTGCCGTGTTCGGCGATACCACGTTTCAGCGTTTCCGCTTCTTCGTCCGTCCACTTGAGCATTTGGGAGCCGGATGTCGGACTAGTACTGGTGTCGTCTCCTGGCGCAGGCACAACTCCCATAGCGATTAAACGTCTTTGGATGCGATTATAACACGCCGAACAACATTTCGTCGCGTTGGTTGGAATTTCTGCACGAAACACAATAATACATGAACATACATCAGTTAGCGAAAACAGTCGAGCCTAAAGGTAATTAAGTATACTAATATGCACAAACCTCTTCTCTTACTTTCCTTTATTTAAAAAAAAAAAATAATTAGTACAGGCGAATGACTGACGGACTTTGTGAAACGCTGGCTGAGTAGCATCATAGGTATATAAAATGTTTTCTCGAATCTATAGCTTTGTTGGAGGCAATAAAATTTTGCAGTTTTAGTAAAATGAAGAGGGTTATTCCACTAAAATAAACCTTCCTCAGGACGCTGACTTGAATGACTTTAAATTTTCAGCGGAATATCTCCCTGATTTTACACCTATTGTAAAGAATTTCGCCAGTAAAAAAATATTGCCACGTTTGGAAACAGGTCGTCCAGGTCAAAGTCTAATTCCACGAGGCATTGTAGATAATTTGAGATAAATAGTTTCTCCACTCATTTCTGTGACAGTCGTAATTCCAAAGGAATAATATCTTATGCGTAGAATTTGTGCATGTATACTTTTCATCATATCTCACGGATTTTTTTTCTTCTGTCCATTATATATCTACCCTAGCTGCGCAGTACTGGTTTACTCTTTCAGTACGCAGCCAACTAGCTTACTGATCAATCGTTGACTATTACTCACGTCTCAATTTTGTATTGTATATATTTTTTGTGATATTTATATTTAATACTTGCATCGTCTACAGAAGATGATGACGACGACGACGACGACGACGACGACGACGATGAGTCAATTATTCATAACAACGTAGCCAGTACGTATCATTTTAGTAATTAGTATACGGTTTAATTGTTTCTTGAAAATAAGGGTCAAATTGTGGTGTAAATTGGTTCAAACTAACACCTAGGCTCTACGAACGATATGCAGGCCAGAAACGTTGAAGAAATATACCATATATAAGTAATTTGGGGCTGCAAAATAAATATGTAGTTTGATTGAACTCATGAGTGTGTTTTAGTCTTTAGATTACGCAAACCACAGTGGTTTAACCGTGATAACCGGAGTGGCCATCAAAAACGAACGAGAATTAAGAATCAAAAAAGTAACGCCGCGTTTCCCAACCCACCAATAAATAAAACTGTCGAAAATTGTGTACTTACGAAATTCGACTATCACTGGCTGCTTCACTAGCTGCGGCAGATCGGCCCATTTGAAGGGCAGCGATCGCAACCGTTTCACTCGATTTCCTTTCGTGTTCGGACAGGTTGGCAGCGGGCAATGCGTGAATCGGGATCGCACAGCCTTGCAGCGACATAAATTGCACACCCGAGCTCCAGCTGTCACCTCTTCCTCTTTCAGCCCGTACTGCTGCGCATCCGATTTTGGTAGTGCACGCGACGAAGTGGAGTCTGTTTTACAAACCAGGCACGGATGTGTCGTCAATCCTTTTTCGTTACCTAAAACAAGATAAAATATAGGTACCGATTAAAAAGACATAACTATCAAGCTCTTTCGAGAGAAAAGGATACATGTGATTTTAGAAAAGATAGCAAACCAACCATGTAAAAAAACAAAAAAGGAAAATAGGAATAAAAATTATCATCTAACGTCTTATTTTTCATCACGTAATATTTGTCACTCACGCTTTTCAGCTATGAACTTTGATTATTCCGAAATAGCACTTTTTCCTTTTAAATGTAACATGCTTGAATTTATTTACAGAGTTACTGAAAAATTATATACGACAGTCACATGAAATTGGCAATACTCACTGGCGCAGAGAAATACAAATTTTAAGAAAAGATTTCAACGTCACTGAATTTACGAATACTCGTTCTTTTGCTATTACTGAGGGAAGGAGTTACTATGAGGGTTTTCTTTGCTCCCTCCGTTACGACACTGGTAATTGTCACAAATCAATTAACATCTATCGACTCTCGGTGTTTACGAATGTAAGCTTTATAAAAGTATTGAATTTAATTCTGAATTCTTTCGCGTTTCGAAGAAAAAGTTTTTATCGAAAATAAGTTAGTCTCTGATATTCGTGGGCACTTTTTCCTAGTATCGATTTATTCAATAATTTTCATTCACTTATTATTATTAGTACCTGATTCAGAGAGCTTTGCTCGGATGTATAAAAATAGAAAATTTTGTTAATTTCTATCAAGCTGGAGAATTTCAGCAATATATTTATGAGGTATATCCTTCGGTATTATCGTATTCCTATATCTCGAGAATTAAGGTCGCAATATTTAACTCATTCTTCTATAGTCATAAATCATAATAATTATGTGCAGGTTAGGTTTGGCAAAATTCGTTAATAAAAAATTTCTTATTTGTTACTTTTAGGATTAATCAAATTTTCAACGTTAGTGTCATCACTTGCTGTTAAAGGATAGACTGGGATTCTCATATATCTGTTCAACGAATTTTCTCAAACTTGAGACCAATGTAGATCGTTTTCTGAGCACTGCTCGGATAGCAGTGTATCAATTTTCAGGATTCCCAATCTATTAAGGTTACGCAACTTTTTTGACATAATTTTTGTTTCATTTTCAAGACCCTAATACCTGAAGGTTGTGCAACTGTTTTCTCATAATTCTGGTTTTTGCCCTATTGCTTCCCCCCACAAAAATCCGCAGCTACAAAACTCTCTTATTATCAATGTGAAACCAAGAGCTATATACCATTGTACCCTTATAAATGCTGGATAGTAGGTGGTTTAGGAGAAAAGTGGGTACAAACAGACACTATTTTTTATACATATATATTGATTATTATGAATTATTAATCATTATCATCACCATCCATCATCATCTAATTATCCATAATCATCTAATCATCATCACCATCTATCTATAATCTATCATCAAATCATAATGTCATTATTATCATCATCATTATTATTACCATCATTATCTTCATTATATTCATTATCATTATCAAAAAAACAAAATTTTTTTATGGTATAATACATGATCAGAAAGGCAATGTTCATGAGAGTATTTTGTGAGTGAAAAGTAACTTTTATCAGTAATGAATGTAATATCAATGAAAAGTGAACCCCCTTCATGCGAAAATGTGAAGCATCTTTTTACAAGGAAGCACATTCACTTTACATGGAGGTACAGGTTACACTTTCTAAATGAAACATTAAATCTACCGCAATGAGGTTCCATTTTTAAGTAGGTTTCCTTTAGAAAATCTACTTATTATGCTTGGTGCGATATTAGCTCCCAGTGTTGGGGATGGGTACATTTTTTGTTCCATGATATCAGGAAAATTTTGGCACCAATAACACTAATTCATATATATATATCAATTTCTTGTTCCTGCAGTACAAGTCCCAAATTTTGTCTGATAATCACAAAATTAAGTACTAATGTTTGTACTAAGCCAAGGACCAGACCTATTGATTTTGGCGGAGATTAGCTGGATGGTACTTCTGGTATCACCATTTCTATTTCAATTTTGGCTATAAAATGCTCAATTTTGCACCAATAGACACAAAATTTGGAATAAATACTTATTTCAATTCATTGCAGTATGGTACCAATTTTGGCGCAGATTAGTCAGATGGTACTTCTGATATCACTATTTTTATTTATATATTGGTCATAAAATAAGAAATTTTGGAACCATATGTACAAAATTTGAAAAAAAAAACTCATTATAATTTATTGTAGCATGCTACCAATTTTGATGGTATTCTAGTAAAAAATTTTTTTCTTTTTTTTTTCTAATTTGCATGAACATTTTCTTTTTTTTTAAATTAATCGTATGTTCATGTTTTCTTTTTTTTTATTTCATAACTTTATTATATTTCTTTAGTTTTATTTGAAATTATACGATTATTCACCATACTTCATCATCCTAATTTATTTTTCCTTTTTATAAATTATGTTTTTAATTTCCACATTGTGAAATACTTTTCAGAAACAAACAAATTTCATATAATCATAACATACCAATAATGCATATAAACTTATAGACAATTAATCAAAGTTCATAATTCTTATTCTTGAAAACCTATTTTTTCTAGTGACGCTTGCTGGGCCAGAGTTTTTTTCATAATTCTTGCAAGACTCATTATTATGATATAATTTTAACGTTTTGCTGCTTTCTAATCATTAATTATATAAAATATTTTCCTCAACAAGGTTCAAAAATGTGTTTATAAGACTCAAGAATTGCTCCCTGCTTCACTCATTTTTCAAACTTTCCCAACACATAAATGCTCACTTTTATTCTTGGTGTATAATATACTATTTCCTGGTTCTTTGGAGAACTGCTTTTTTTTTTCAAAAATGAAGCCACCTATTATTAAAAATCAATGAAAGTTCCATTAGCAGGGCCTAGTCTAGCATCAGCCATCAGCTAATTGCCTAATTAGCCAATACTAACTCTTCTTACTACGATACAACATTGTCCTAAAATTTTATCAACACCTAACAAATCTGGGTGACTCACCTAAATAAAAAAATTGAAAAATTCTTTGAACTTTAATATCTAATAATGCTCAACATTGATTTACTGACTTTAAGAAAAAGGGGTAATCTAAAACATAATTTGTTTTCTCAATTTTAAACAAATTTTTCAGGAAAATTTAGTAGTGGATCAAGCTAAGTAGCTTCTATGTGATGAATTTTGCATTTGTACATTTTTACAATTGTCTTCACCAAAATTTATTGAAAAAATTAGGCTATAAGTTATCTGATAGGGTTGATTTTTACAGCATTAAGTTTGTTCCATAAATTCTTTTCAAATAATAGTTTTAAACTGAAAAAATCTCTCAAATATTTGACCTACTCTTCACTCCTAGGTGCTGTAATGTTGATTTAGACTCCGTTGTTTAGAAAACCTGCTCATTTCATGTAATCTGGAGGCAGGACATCATGATTAGTTGTTCTGTTATTTGACTGTGATGTTTCACTTTTATGTGCAGCCTGTTCATTTCTTGGTGCTTTAGTGTTGATTTAGACTCTGTTGTTTAGAAAACCTGTTTATTTCATGTAATCTAGAGGCACAGGACATCATGATTAGTTGTTCTGTTATTTGACTGTGATGTTTCAATTTTATGTGCAGCCTGTTTGGTTGATTCACCAAACCATTTTTGAATTTGTAATTTGTCCATATAATGGTGGTCACAATAAAATTGTGTCGTCTGAAATTTGTGTTGTTCTTTCATTTTTCAACTAAAATCTTTGTTTCAATCAATAGGTTATGGGCCCAGTGAAGTTTCCAAACTATGTAATGTGTTTTTTATATTAATAGTTCATTTTTATAATTTTTTTAGTGTTAAAGTCCCCCTCTTGGCTATTGCTTCAATGAATGACACCTTGGCAAGTTTGCGTGATTGGCTCTCCTTTGTGTTAGCATATGGTTAGTTGTGATTCCCTTAGTTTGTGAACCTTGTTGATAATGGCCGAAGCCCAGCTATTTTACACTAAGCTGGATGTGCTGGAATGTGGTAGTTGTTTGAATTAATTAAATGGACACAACTACTATCACTAGAGATTTTGACTCTTCATGACAGTTTGTGGAGGACTTGCAGAGATGCCAGATTGGAAACAAGAAGGAAACATTGGACAAGATTATCATAAAAAGGCTGATAAATGTTCCTCCCTTATTGTTCGTTATCTAGGGAATTTGCACCTGTGGTACACTCAGAAAAGCACTGAGTCATACAAGATTATTGAGGAACTTGATTGTGTTTACTTGAAATCCAGTACTGCAAGCCAGATCCTGCTCAAACGTGAGTAGATGGACCAGCGCCTGAATGATGGCAGTAATATGGAGGATTATCTCCGATGCTTCGAAGAAATCCTGGTCCAGCTGAAAGCAGCAAATATAGTTCTTTTGAAACAGGACATCGTGGAGCAGATTCTAATGTCCCTTCTTTCAGGTTACAGTACAGTCTTAATGATACTCAAAAATAAAGATCCAGATCTAGAGCAAATAAAATTGTAACCCTTCAAAAATATGCTAAGCTGTGTGGATCATCAAACTTGTCAAAGAACTCTGAGTCTCAGTCAGCAATGATTGCCAACTGATATGGGAATGGTCAATGATACGATCAACAGAATTCAAACACTGGAAGTCATCGCAACTTCGATGGTAATATGAATAATAACAATAATAATAATAATAATACATATCGCAGTGGTAACAGTAATAGCAATGATCAATCGTGTAATGGTGAGTTGAATTATAGTATTTCCTACCCAATAATAATTATAGTAATAGTAAGTTAATTAAATGCTTTAATTGTGCGAAAGTAGGACATGTTCATAGCAACTGTTGTTTAAGACTGAACTCAAGCAGACTGCAGATTAAGTGTTTTAATTGCAGGTGATTTGGACATGTTGAAAAATATTATAGAAATCAAAAAGCTAATTTATCCGAAATATCTGATAGTGCTAATGCATTGTCATCTGATAGGTCGAAGTCAAATGAATCCTGTTTGTTTATATCGTTATTAAATGAAACTTGTGAAAATGTAATTGATAATGAGTTGATATTTAAATTAGATTTGGGAGTCACTAATCACAATGTAAATAATGATGATTTTTTTGTAAAGTTGATAATGTTAAACAACCTGATCCGTATAAGAGTTTTTAAAAGAGACAGCTATGTCTATGCAACAAAGGTTAGTACGATAATATGCTGGTCTTAAATGGACTTTAAATGTACCATTAATAATGTCTTTTATTCAAATAAGTTCCCAACCCATCTTTTGTTGATGAAAAAACTCACACAGTCAAGAATTTAAGTAAATTTTGATTGTGATGGAAACATAAACTTGGTCAAGGAAAATACTGGTGAGCTAGTCAATTCCTGTAAATCGCTCAATAATGAAAATTACACAATGTTAAAAATGTTTTTTGAATGAAATTCCTAAAGCTTACTTAAATTTATTGGAGAGTGATGTTAACTTGTGGCCCACTATGTTGGGACATCTAAATTACAAAACTACAAAAAAGACGTCGAAGGCCCATTTGATCAAAGATTTGGATCATAATAATGTAAACTTTTTTAGATCTTGTGTTGAAGGCAAGCAATGTAAGCTACCTCATAATAAATCAAATAATAAAACAAGACCATTAGAACTGATTCAAACTGACTTATATGGACCGATGCAAACCACAAGTTTCGATGGAAAACATTACATGTTAACATTTCTGAATGACTTCACATCATTTGTAACTGTATACCTGTTAGAATCTACAGATGAGGTGTTTGAACATTTTATGGACTCTAAAGTTTGCGTTAAAAATTTGTTTGGAAAGATCATAGATGAGATACGCTGTGATAATGGAATTGAATATATAAATGTCAGGTTAAATACTTAATGCTAGTTATTAGGGTTACAGTTAGGCAATACTGTCCCATTTTTTTCACCGATGAAAGGAAGAGCTGAATGCCTCAATCGTACATTAATAGAAAAGGCCCGTACAATGATGCTTCATGCAGACTTTAATAATAAATATTGGTCTGAAGCTGTTTTCTGTTCAACATAATTATATAATCGAATTTTAAATTACTGTAATGAAAACCCAGCTAAAATTTGGTACAATAAATAAATAAATTTATCACATGTTAAGGTATTTGGATGTGATGCATATGCCCTCATTCCAAAAGAGAAATGGAAAGATAAATTTGAAAGTAAATCAATCCCTCTGGTGTTTGTAGACTATAATCCAGACGGATATCATTTGCTGAATACTAGTACTACCAAAATAACAGTGTTCAGAGATTTGACTTTCAATGAATGAAAATTATTAAAAATAATAAAAAAATATGGAAAATGTCACATCGACATGCCAAACACATAATGTAATAGGAAATTCACAAAATAATAACAATGTAAATAATAATGAAACAGGAAATGTAAATGGAAACATAATTGAAATATTAATATAGATGATATTGAAAATATAGAAATAGTAGAACCTAAATGTTGATGACTTGTGTCATTATGCATATAACGTGTTTAATGAATTTTGGAATACTTTTGAAGAGGCAAAAGCATCAAATGAAAAGGATAAGTGGAAAATTGAGATATCAAAGGAACTGGAAGTTTTACATGCTAACAATACTTGTACATTGGTCGATTGTCCCAGTAATGTAAAGCCCATCAGCAGTTGATGGCTGCTTAAAGTAAAAGAAGATAGTAATGGAATTAAATTAGTTAAAGCTCGACTTGTAGCTCATGGATATGAAGTTAATAAAACATTTGATTTTAAAGAATGGTAAGCACCTGTGGCTAAAATGAGTACCTTAAGAACATTATCAACACACTGAAATAAATTAAGATATCTAATATCACAGAAGGACATGAAGAATGCCTTTTTGAATGGAATTTTAAAGATGAAGTTTATTTAGAAATATCAGAAGGAATATACCCACAAATAGATAAAAGAAATAAAGTACTGAAACTAAATAGGTCACTTTATAATCTCAATCAAGCTCTAAAGGCTTGGTATGAAAAATTTAAGATGTTCATCTCTTCAATACGGTTTAAAAGTAGAAGGCCTGATGGCTGCCTTTACTTCAAACAAAATTCAGAAAGTACTATATTAATTCTGGTATACTTTGATGATATTTTAATATATGGGCCTAACGCAATGATAATAAATGAAATAAAGTCACAATTAAACAGTACTTTCAAGACCCATAATTTGGGCAATGTTAAATCATATGTTGGATTACCAATAAATTACGATAACGAAAATAGAATAATGAAATTAAATCAAAAACAGTTAATAATAAATAACAGAGAAATTTAAAGTTAAAAACTGAATTCCAATTTCTAAACCGACAGAAGAAAAATTTTTCAATCGATGAATAGAAAGAAAAGTCCAAAAAATTAATAAGAACATATACAGGGCTACTAGGGTGTTAATGTATATAACGTTCAGAACTAGATCAGATATTTGTTACGCTGTCTCATATTTTGGAAAGTTTCAGTGTAATGCCGATAATGCAGCATATTCTCATCTACTTTGTGTCCTTAAATACCTTGTATCAACGATTGATCTTGAATTAACTTACTATAGCCACAACAAATATGAATTTATTAAATCTTATGTAGATGCTAATTGGGCCAACTGTCCCATCTCTCAAAGGTCAGTCAGCAGTTATTGTGTTTTTGTGTATATTTATCTGTTAATCTGAAGAAGCAGGAAACAATTGCTAGTCATACTGTCTATGACAGATGCTGAAATTGTCGCCATATGTGATTGTGTATTAGATACCATTGCAACATGTAATATTTTAATTGATATCTATGTTCCTGTTTTGTCTCTGTGTGTAATATATGAAGATAACAAAAATTGTATCAAGTTTGCTAGTGGCCTGATAGTCAAGAAACATCTCGAAGTGAAATTTTATTTTGTAAGAGATTATGTCAATGCCAACATTATTAGTATGAAACATGTGCCAACCATAGTTGGCCAATGTGTTCACAAAAGGGGTTGGATGTACAAAATTTTTGAAGTTTAGAACTTTAATGTTCTCTTGAGGAGCTTAGTGGCCCTCATTTTGACACAAACTTAAATGCCGAGTTCCCTTATAAATAAAAACACACATTGTAACGATTTGATACAACACTCTTGTTCATGTACCTGTGAATTTTATTTTATATATATTTTAAATGTGATTTCCCTTTTGAAACATTGTGTAATTTTTGTTTGTTTATTTATTTATTCATTTGCAAAGTTACTGCATGCATTTACTATTTTATTAATTTAATTGTTTGTTTTACATTTTATTACGTTTACACTTATTTTTCAAAATTTAATTTTACATAAGTCTTGCCTAATTAATTGAAAATTTGTTTTGATTGTTCTTGTATTTGTATTATGTCGACACAATACATATTATTTCAATATTTTTGTAAAATCTCACAGGTTTGAGGGGAGGTGTTGATTTAGACTATGTCATTTAGAAAACCTGCTCATTTCATGCAATCTAGAGGAGATACATCATGATTAGTTATTCTGTTATTTGACTGTGATGTTTCACTTTTATGTGCAGCTTGTTTGGTGGAGTCACCAGACTGTTTTTGTATTTGTAATTTGTCCGTATTGAAATGCCGGTAATGGCGGTTGCAATAAAATTGTGTTGTCTGAAATTCGTGTTGTTCTTTCATATTTACATATACATATATTGATATAATTGATTTGGCCCTAATACTTTTTCTCTTCGTTTTGAATTTGGACCAAATCTCATCTTTACTTCCACTCAGGGAAAAAAAACAGAACTGAATCAATCAACATTGAAAATTTTTTGTGAGTTTTTCATAAAAATTATATCTATTACAATTTTATCAATTATTTTACCATTAAATTAACTAGATTTGTAAACATATTTTATCTTACAAGTGCATGTATGTCTAAAGAATTTTTTTGTTGTTATTTCACCTACACAGAGGTTGCGTGTTCATGCATATGTGCATTAGCATATAAAATATGACTAATATGACACAATATTAGCCTGTGACAAAAATGTTGTTTTCTAGTGAATATACATAGGATGGCCAAAAACTGTATCAGCGAGTATGTAATGCTATAAATTCGATGTCCTGACATAGAGTTTCTACAGGATTCCCCCTAGTGAGAGACCAGAAAGTCTATGAGCATTACCTAATTAATGGAGATCCACCATAGATCTCTGATGTAGCAAAGTACAGTCAGCTAACAGAGCTATTTTTTTCAACTAATATTTTTTACCTTCATAGGCTGGTTCACAACTAACAGAAATGTTAATGAGAATGTGAATGATAATAAGAATGGGAGTGAGTTATGATTACAATACAATATAGAGAGGAATAAGAAGGGTAGTGGTATTGTGAATTGTAGGTGATAAGAAAGTCAACTGCTCATGCTTAGTATGAAAAGTCCAAGAGTGAAAACAGAAAAGATGAATTTGAATCATGTTTCCATTCACAAATTTGGGCACTTCTCATTTATAACCTCATGTGATTGCCTCTTTTTTTATAATACTTTTATCTTTCACATTTACATTCACATTCTCATTCACATTCCCATTGATTGTAAACCAGCCTTACCTTTTGGTGTTAGTTTCAGTTAGTTTGAGGTTGAGTAGGTGGATGTGAATTATTAGTCTATTCCCATGAGATACTAGGATGATTTAGTTAGTTGCACTTCAAACCACATAAGGTGGGGGTTTTACAATGAGTGTTACAACAGACAGTGTTGAAACTAAATCATCAGCAAAGAGGTCACTGGGAGAGAAGAAAATCCTCATTCATTGCCTCATCATAGTCAGTTGGGTTTTTACACCATTCCACAAGTATATATACCTCAAAAAGACTGTAGCAGAAACATGGATAGCAGCATGCAATGTCTGCCATAAAGTTTGAAGACAGGTTTGTTTATATTTGTAAAATGGAATTGCAGTATGTCTATAAGTTTGAATAATGTAATTAGTACCACCTTCATTGATGTCATTGTAAGTTGTGTGCGCATGAGAAAGGGAAATTGATATGTCATGTGCCATTTTACTAGGACGAAGTATGCATCTCCACAATCTTATGAGTTTTTTATTCTTGGAAAGAACTCTGGATAAGAGCTTCTTGACAGCAAGTGTTATGTTGTCTGCATAAGGGTGGGTGATTGTGTGTATATCATTTTCATCAACATTAGACAATGGCACTACAATGGCTTGTGCCATTTTGTCTTTTAGCAAGAATGTTGATGAATGTATTAACATTTTTTCATAGAGTGTAGGTTCAGTTGTTGAATTGTTGCTATTATCAGAGAAGTCTCAAGTGGCTTACCAAGATATATGGTGCCACACTTTATGTCTTCTCCAACTATATCATCTGTGAAGACAACAGTGGGCAAGGACAAATGCAAATATTTGGTAGAACTTGGTGCTTTGTCAACATGAGCTACTACTGTGAAAGTATTACTGACACAGTGAATGCAGTTGTATAAGGGGGCATGCTGGTGAATATCATGCTGCTGAATTATTCAGAGGTACCATGTACACAGCCCAGTTGAATGGGGCAAGATGGTGAAGAATTTGCAACCATGTAAGTAGGTGCTTGAGTGTAGCTGGCAGTCATATTTTAAACAGTTGGTGGAAAACCTGCAGCCTAGTTGAGAGGTATGACCGGCATCAACATAGCTGCCATTGGAGCAGTATTTGCACCCAAGAGTTGTGGCGCAGTATCTAATGCCAGTGGAGCAGGATATGTTTCCACATCTGTAGTCAGATGCAACTGAAAAATTCAAACGGAGGTTGTTCAGCTGCCAAGTTTTAAGAGAGATGATTGGTGGGTGACCACCAAGAATAATGACTCCCTCAAAGGTAGGGGGTACCAACAATAGTGCTGGGAGTGCAAAATTCTAACCCCAGTTGTTTCATGTCATTCCATGAAACAAGACCATCCACCATAGCTAGACACTAGCTCTTAACTCAGTTGACTTAAGCTGGGAGTGACAACAGCTGAGAACAATCGACCTGCTCAGTCAATTGTTTCCACTAAACTCAATAAAAGATGTGCGGCACCTGGTCTCATATAAGACCAAGGTTTTTCAAAAAATTTTCTTGAAAAAGAAAAAAATTTTTCTGAAAGAGCAAAATCCAACCAATCACGTTGAGGTCACCAGTCTGTTGGGATTCCACTTACAGAGTTTGCGTGTTCATGTGTACATGCATTAGCATATGAAATAAGACTAATATGATACAATATTAGCCTGTAACAAAAATTGTATTTTCTGGTGTACATACAAAGGATGGCCATTAACTCTATCGGTAATTACATAGTGCTATATACTCGACATCATGATACATAGATGCCACAATTTTCATTTTTTATTTTGCAATTTTTTAAGGTTAAAGAAGGATTAGGTGATGTAAGTTTAGTGAAGAAGTAAAATTTTGCAAGAAGGAGTAATTGAAAGAAATAAAAAATTTAGGTGTCTTCTGGAAAGGTAAAAAGTGAAATTTGAAATTTCACATGCCTTATCATGAACAATTGTTAGTCACAGGCCTGGATACTACTGGTAAGAATAAAAAACGTGAGGTGATTGAAAAAAATGATGGTTCTCATAGAATTTGAACTATTTGTGCTAATATTAAAAAATTATAATTCAATTTGTGCAAATTTCTAAAATTTATGTAAAACAAGATGTTCCCAGAAGTTATTTCATTGTCTCCATGCTTGAAATTCCTAGAAAATTGGATTGGTGGAAAGCAGGGATGGAAAGCCGGTTGAAAACTGAAGGCAGGACCATTTTCCCTCTATTAAGCCAAAAGCCTAATCTGAAGCATTGCAAGCTAAAACCTAGTCTGTATTCTTCTGGCTTTGACATAGGACTGAAGTTGGAAAAAAAAAAATTCAACTGTTAAAATTTGAAAATTACAACAGAAAAAAAAGAGAAACTCAACTAAGGCTAAAAGCCAAAAGTTGAAAGCTAAACTAATTTCCATCCATTAAGCTAAAAGCCTTATCAGAACCATCGCAAATCAAGGCTCAAAAGCTTAGCTGTATTACTGAAGAACATATAAGCTAAAGCCAAAAGCCTAAGCTTTACTAACCAGCTTTCCACCTGTGATGGGCAGTCCATGTAAAAACTGTATTCTCACAAATTAGTGAAAGTGTGTTTTTAAATAAAAATCAAGGAAAAAATGTAAGACCACTACTTGAAAAATTTGAAAATGTCTCAACATTTTCTGGTGTTTAATTAAATAATTAATTGCAATTGAATTATTTAATAATTTTCTAATCATTTCATTTCATCTCAAGTGTTTACATTAATTAATGGTTTTAATATGATGAAGAAAATAATAATTTTTCTTTTTGTTATCTTAATAAATTGTGTAAAAGATATTATGCAGAAATGAAGACATTGAAGCCGAAGTTTACTCTTCATCATTAGTGCAACCTCCTACGCACCAATAATTATTCGATGTGATGCTTCAGGCTTAGTGGAAATTCATTTTATTTATATTCAAATTTATTTAGTTTATTTGATGCAATTTTCTAATTGGTTTTACAAATTTCTCACAATAAAACTTACAATTAATATAAAAATATACGCACTTGAGATGAAAAGAAATGATTAAATCATGACCAAATAATGAGAAGCCCAACCCGTTTTTGTAATTTTGTCAATTTATTCACGTCATTGGTTGTTTCACTGTGCATCTCTTGTTTGCAGTATTTTCTCTCTCATGCATTTTTCGTATGTATTTTATCTACTTATTGAATTGCCGTTTTTCAACATACTGTATTCCTGTATTTCGCTTGCCACTTAGCCTAACATAT
Organism: Ericerus pela; assembly: GCA_011428145.1. Classification (NCBI taxonomy): domain Eukaryota; kingdom Metazoa; phylum Arthropoda; class Insecta; order Hemiptera; family Coccidae; genus Ericerus; species Ericerus pela. The sequence continues at coordinate 1,531,751 of WOFM01000444.1, read as the reverse complement.
TTTAACATGCATGTATGCTTTTGTAGCCTCACTTATTTCACATACTTGTTTTGGCTTGCCTATACTTTTGCAGCCCATGCAGTTGCTCGCCTGCCAGACTTTAAAAATACGTTAATTCAAATATTGCAGTGCCCAAAACATTCAATCTTTTTTCCCGCAGGTGATTGGCTGTAAATTATATCGTTTGATTTGTACAAAACAATGCGATTGGCGATGTGATTCTGGGGGTTCTCGTTTGATACCTAAGCGCAATTCACAAGTTAGGCTAGTAGTCAGTTGATGTTTAGCAGTCAGATTGGCCATGTAAGGGTTTTCTCCTTGAAAGTGCTTTTCTAATTTCTTGTCAGCAGGGCTTTTTCAGCCGGATCAACAAGGGGCGACTCCAGAATCACACCTGCGATTCTGTATTATAAGGTTTTTTATTTATTTGATTTTTTTTTTGTTTTCATTATTTCTGGGAATCTAAATCTTTTATAATAATAGCCTAAACAACTAGGCATGTGGTGGGAAGGGGGTAGTTGGTTTTTCTGGTAATTTGGTGTTATGTTGCTTGTGGTGTTTTTCCCTTTTCCCTCCCAAAATGTATTTTCCTACACTCGACCATGCGTAATTTCACCTTTTTACCCTGCCTTCTGTTGGCTTGTTTTGTTTTGTGGTTATGTGACATTTTCGGAAGTCACAATAATATGATCACAATTAATTACTGAATACCAAAAAACGTCAAATATTCATAAAATTTAATGGGAATTGAATGGAAATAAATGCTTAGGGAAACAAGAGTGATAACTGATAAGATAAAACGTGAGTAAAGTAAACATGTGATAAGTTAGGCATGGATCTGAGGGAAACTATTTTGTCATCAGACACTCCTAGCAAGTTTAAATGGGAGTGATAATGTGAAGTATTTCATTGAATTTAGTCACAAATTAGATTGTTATGTTACTATGTTTATTATCTATGATGAGTGCCTTACAGTACAGTTCAATCACTTATATAGTTTTATTATTGATATTAGTTGGTCACAAGAAGTAATGGTGTAATCATTATCGTGGGTGGGAACATCCACGATCTCCTACGCACCTGGCAGGCGTAAAGGGAACTCGCCTACTGAAGAAATATGTAGGTAGGCGAGTGACTGGGCTGAGGAGGTCGCCGTAGTCGTTACGGATCTAGTGAGCGAGATAGGTGTGTGACGACGTATATTTTCATGTCCCTTGGACGTTAAACACACATTAAATATAAGTGCCAAACAACTGTAGTGTCTCTGCCACTACACGGTAGCGAGAGCATCGGGATTTCACGGAGAAACAGATACTTTTTCAAGCATCTGCTTCATATAAAGAAACTCTGAAGTCGGAAATATGAGTATTTTTAATTTCGTTTCGATGTAAACTGAAAACTGAATCTAAATAGAATCAGTTCAAACTGCTACAAAACGCTTCCACTGGCAACTTAAGTCAATATCTGTAATGGAAATTGATTTAATGGCACTTAGCGTTTGAAGTTAATCTTAGCCTCAAATGCCTAATTAATTTGCACTCAAAACTGATGGTGGCTTCAAGCACAATTAAGCATATAATTATGTACTCGAAACTGACGGTGGCTTCGAGCACATGAGTGTAATCACTAATTATGTGCAAAAATAATTTCTCCTTGCGTTCGAAACTTTAATTAGCCTCGAACACATACCTACATTGTCCAGAAAAATCCTTTTCTAGACAACATGTCTCTGTTGATAGTCAAAAGCTAAAAATTAACATTGGACTATCCACAGGTACACAATCTTCATTTCTATATAGGATCTTGTGCAAGTTACATAGGAATGCGAAACATAATCATGCATCGTATTCTCGTAGCAAACAAATTGATTCGAATTTACGGCTAAATTTGAATACAACAAAAGTTGAATTTGAGACTATACCCGGCCTCAAATACACGTCAATAAACTCAGGCCTATGTATTTTTTCTTTTTCGAATGAAGAAAGAAAAAACCTGTAGAGAATAAAATCTCGGCCGACAAAGCCTAGGGAAAATACTCCCCGGCAACATACGTATATGTGAATCTATGATAAACCTCACATATAATAAACAAAAGAGTATATGAATCAAATGGATTCGATTCCATTCGACTCTCACTCTCCAAAAAAAATATATTTTTTATTATATTTTTTTTCTCAAATATTCTTGCTTATTCATCCATAGATTTTGACATAATTATTATATCAAAAACATGTGTAATTCTAGTTGTTCATTGTGATCTGTAATTATCCAGTGAAGACGTGAAAGGCTGATTCCTTTGTTTCTCGTTAATCCGTTTGGGACCTCGTGATCATTGCAGAACGCTCTCTAGCTTTGAAGATGGAGGGGTATGATTCCAGGTCTGGAGTTTAGCAGTTCAAAGGAACTAATTATGAAAGCTGGCATTTTTGTCTGATGTTAATCATTTGAGGTGAAGGCTTGTCAGATATGATGAATCCAGACAAAGCAGATCAAGGACGTGACTACAGTAAGAGAGCAAAAAAGTGTCACATTTATTATTCGTTACTTGGCTAACTCGCATCTTGTCTATGCATAAGATGTTGACTATGCATTCCAGATCATTGAGAAACTGGACAATGTTTATTTGAAAGTTGGTACAGTAAGTAGAATTCTCCTAAAACGTCAATGGTTTGAATTTTGTTTGAAAAAAAAAAGGGAATTTAGACGACCACCTTCGCAAATTTGAAGACTTGGTTAGCAGACTGAAAGCTGCAGGTGTCAAACTTGAAGAAAGCAACGTAGTTGAGCAATTGTTGATGTCACTCCCTTCGAGCTAAGATGTGACTGTCAAAGTACTGAAAAATGACGAAAACTTGAAAGCACATATGAAGCTGTTCATTCAATCAATATGTCAAATTGAAAAGCTGCGACAAAAACAACAAAATAAATATGGTGCCTCAGTTGGCGATGGTTGCAAGTTCAGAAGCTACTTCGAATGGTAACTTGGAGCATAAAAAACGTGAGAATCCTCAGAAGTGTTTTACGTGCGGTAAACCAGGGCATATCTCAAAGACCACTTGAGTTAATACACACTGATTTATGTGGATCCATGAAAACCACATCATTTAATGGTAAAAAGTATATCCTGTCATTGTTTGATGATTTCACCTCTTTTGTAACTGTCTTTTAGAAAGGAAAGATCAAGTGTATGATAAATTCAATGATTTTGAAGCTAAGTTCATACCATGTTTAACCATAGAATAAATGAAATTTGATGTGACAATGGAGGGGAATACCTCAATCTTTATTTTAAAACTAAGTGTAAATTAAAAGGTATCACTTTAGGTACCACCGTTCCTTTTTGTCCACAGATAAACGGTCAAGCAGAAAGGCTCAATAGAACTTTGGTAGAATGAGCAAGAACCATGCTAGCACACAGTAACTTGAATTTAAAATATTGGTCGGAAGCTATTTTATGTGCTGTTTATTTTGCAAATCAAACTTTGAATATTATAGAAATGAAAATCTGACAAAACTTTGGTATGGTAAAAATATGGATTATTCAAAATTTCATATTTTTGGTTGTAACACCTTTTCTCTCATACCAAAAGAAAAATGTAGAGATAAATTTGCAAGTAAGACCGTTCCTTTACTGTTTGTAGGCTACAACACCAAAGGTTACAGACTTCTAGACATCAATTAGAACAAAGTAATCATCAGTAGAGATGTCAATTCAATTAGTCTATGTTTTTCAAAAATTCTGTTACATCTACAAGTTCTGAAACTGGTAATGTTAATGTAACAACTGATATTAACGTAAATAACACTGAAGATTTAATTATTGAGAGGGAAATTGATTATTCTATGTCATTTTGCCTTTTTCCCTTTTTCACACTTGACAAATTTCCTCAAACCATTGTTGAAGCTAGAAAATCAGTTGATTCCAAAAATTGGAACATTGCTATCGATAAGGAGTTGGAAGTGTTAAAATCAAATAACACATGGAAATTAGTAGACAGGCATCCCAACTGTAACATAATTACTTCTCAATGGTTCTTTAAACAAAACAGTGATGGTTCAAAATTATTTAAAGCAAGGTTAGTAGCTCGGGGTTTTGAAGTTGATCAAGTATTCAACTTTAAAGAATTATATACACCAGTTGAGAACTTAGTACATTACAAACATTGTTGTCAATTTATAATAAGTTTGGATTTTTCTTGTGTCAGTTAGGCATTAAGAACACGTTTCTTAATGGTGACTTAATCGATGATGTATACTTAGAAATTCCACCTTGGGAGTTAATCGTAAAGATAAAGTTTTTAAATTAAATAAAACACTTTATGCGTTAAAACAAGCGCCCAAGGCCTGGTATGTTAATTTAATCATTTTGTCGATAACTTGGGATTTAATAATAGCAAAAACGATGAGTGCCTTTACGTTAACACTCCAGCAACAGTAACATAACGTATTTCTTGATCTATGTCGATAAAATCTTATTTGCAGTTCTAATATGAACTCAATTAAAGATTTGAAAATTTGTTTAGCTGATACTTTTAAAACCCATGATCTCGGTGATGTTAACTCATTTCTGGGACTACAGATTTCATATGATAAAGAAAATGGTATAATTAAAGTAAATCAACATAAATTAATTGAAAAGACAGCTGGAAAGTTCAAAGTAACTAACTGTAATCCCACTTACACACCAATCGAAGAAAAGATATATTTACAGGACAACTCTAACGTAATGGAAGTAGATGAAAATTTAAAATCAAAATTTAAAGAATTATTAGGCTGTCTAATGTACATAATGTTGGGTACGAGGCCCAATATAAGCTTCTCAATCAGCCACTTTGGACAATTCCAAAATCAGCCTAACAATGTTTTGTATTCATATCTCTTGCGTGTACTGAAATATCTCGTTACCACTGTAGATGTTAATCTTACTTTTCACAGGTCCAATAACCAATTAGTTGTTACGTCAACAACAATTGGGCTGATTGTCCAAATACAGGAAATCGATCACTGGTTACTATATTTTTGTGTATGGCAGTCTTGTACAATGGCGCAGTAAGAAACAGTCTATCATTACTCCTTCTTCTACAGACAGTGAGATAGTAATGTTGTGTGAGGCTGCGGTCGATGTTCTTTCCACAATTAATATTTTGAAGGTAATTAATATAAATGTACAGGACCGTGTCCTATTTTCCAAGACAATGAAAATTGTATTAGGTTTACTCAAGGTTCCAGCAAGAAATCGGAACATCTAAAAGTAAAATACTACAAGATACAAAAATATGTCTCTCAAAGGCTCATTTCGATGAAACAAATAAGCACCACCGATCAAGTTGCAGACATCTTCACCGAAAGTCTTGGGAGAACCAAATTTGAGCATTTTCAAAATTTGTTGTTTAAACAGATAATGTCTCGTATGTCCGAAATGTATCCTGTAATTTATTTTTAATTTAATCCGTTTTTTATTTGTACATAATGGTTGTTGGAGAACAAAGGTTTGAGCGGAGGTGTTAGTTTTATCGATCTCTCGTTGGCAAAACTGAGTTCTGGTTTTACACTTATTTATATATTGACTCGTTGCCCTATATTTGGGATTTGTCTCTGTGATAGTGGCCACACTGATTTTATGTACAACCTTTTTGTTCGGCCTATTAACCATAACTTGATACTTTTTGAGTGTGCAATCTTCCATTATAATGATCAGATCTATTAATAAATGATCTCGTTTAATGTGTACTTATGGTGTTTTTTTTAATAACCTGACGTGAGTAATTTGGTAGAAAACAATATTAAATAGCTAAAATAAAAACAAAACCTTATATGAACTTATTAACTACTGGATATTATGTTTATTTCTTCATTCACATTTTCATCTCATTTAATTGGCTTCTGTTTGAGGAAAGAGAAAGGCTAATAGGATATTTTTTATGAAAATAATAAACCATCTTTGAAGAAGAGAAAGTTGTTAAATGAAAGATTAAGAAACATATTCCAACAAACAGCAACTTAGATGATATGCCAAGTTAAAGATCTGATTTCAAGTAACTACCATTTCAAGCTCAAATAAAGACAATACAAGGAAATATAAAAGGCGAATCATAGAATAACAGAAGTCAATAGAGAATATTAAATTTTGAAATAACTCCCGAAGGTAAAAATTACAAGAAGAACCACTCGAAAAAAATCCTTCATCAAGTATACTGTGGCGATGTTTCATCAGTAGACGAGGAGAGGATTATACACTTGTGGATCAGACATGTCCTAACAGGAAGACGTTTACAACGTGTCAGTTTATCGATATCTACAAACTTCTATAAACTTCAGCATCTCACCAATTTTTATCTAGTTTTATAGACACCTAATGAGATTTCTAAAAAACAAAATCTTGTGAATGTGGTCCACAAACAAGAATTATTAGTAGTTGTTGTTGTTTTTATTTGTAGTTGTTTTCAGTCGCATGTTTTACTCATAATCACGGCATTAATTTGTTTCATGAATTGTTATTCATTAATGATGTTCATAACATTAATTCTGATTTCTATTGAAATTTCCACCCAAGTACTTTATCAAGAAATCTTATTTTCATCACCAGTCTGTTGAATTCACCAAACTTCGCGTGTACATTCATAAAATTTATAGAATGTTTGTAAACATCTGAAAGTGTTCATAAACTTGAATAAACTTTATAAACACATCCTAAACGCCTTTCTATATACGTATATACTAAAGAAACTTCTTGTTCACGGGCTGTAGTTATGTCGAGCTGTATTTATATCGACTCAGTTTACTTAAATAAGCTTTTGAACACACACAAATACGCACAACTGCGGGAAATACCCAAATATACAATCTTCGATCATACATATGAATGGATACCCAGCTAAATACTAAAATTCAAGTCATCATTAAAATGGTGAGAACTGAAAAAGTATCTATACATGGGCATTAGGTTTTTTTTACATCTGTTTTCAAAATTCACTGGATTCACAGCAGTCTTGACATTCACAGAACCAACAGAATGAAAACTAATAAACAAAAACCCACTGAAAGAGGGAACATACCCTCTCACCACTTCAAGGTTTAAAAATGATGACACAGTGGATTAACATTGGTAAGATACAGTAGCTGAGTATCCATATTCACAATCTTAAGCCTGATTCACACTTGGCTAGTTTTGCAGCTCCTAAAGAGTTAGAGTACTATTCTGTGAACAGTTAAGTCAGTTTGCTATTTTCAACCATTTAAGTTGACTTTAGCTTGGCAGATAGTTTTCAAGAATCTCATTAGAATCTCATGCGACAATTCGCCAAGTTGAAGTTGACTTTAAAAGGTTGAAACGATAAGTAACTTCAACTGTTAACAGAATAGTACCCCAAAGTAGCTAGCTAGTAGAATGAAAACTAGCCAAGTGTGAATCAGACTTTACACGATAGACATATACAATACATCACATCATCACAAATATACAGTCATCTTTATTACAATTCTCGAATACACGAGAACAGAAAAATATTTTATTCCAACCAAACTAACTCCTCATAATTTTCAATTAAACGAAGCGTTCTCAAAGAAGACAGACAGAAATGAATAATGAAATTAAACACTCACCATCAGATGGTAACGGAATATCTTCTTCCGAAGTGTCGCCAATATGTGAACTCGAGTCGCTCTTCTTTTTATCTTCTTTTCTTCTCTCTTTTTTCTTTATATCCAACTTAGTTTCAATGCTACAAGAAAACAGAAATATTTCGGTTAGAATTAAACGAAATTATCGTCTAATAGTATACAAAATATGACGGAAAAAACAAAATGATGGTATACATTAGAAACTATTCGAGACAAACATGCGTTTTTCGAGAACCCTTACAATCGTATAAAAAAAAAAAAATCGAATAGGAAAAACAAACGACGATGACAAATTTTAAGTGTAGTTGGTTTCGTCAAAATTACACCTTTTTCTGTGATGTTTCTTACCCTCATGAAACACGTTTTTCTTCATTTTTCTAATACCAACTCGCAACAGAAAAAATTTTTTCAATATGCTTTTGATACTATTTGGCGTTTTATGAGGAGAAATGACTGTCCAACATAAAAAGAACGTTGCTGTACAATGAATATTTTTTCAACTTGAAATTGACTGATTTGAATACTTTCGATTATTCATTCATTTTAGACAGGTTTTTTGAGCAGTTATTGACAAGATTTTAACGAAAACTATGACGTTTCGGAAAACGTAAGTGAACTCAAACGAAACTCAACTTATGGGAAATATGAAAAAGTCCGATTACACTGTCAGCAGTTTTTTAATCATATTAATTTCAAGAGTTTTTCGGAAAGAAACAAGTATATTCAACAGAATGGAAACAGTGTAGGGTTAAGAAAAACAATGAAAAAAGAAAGAGGGTTTTACACTTGTGAACGTACATGGTCTTGCGCTGGCACAAGTCCACTTTTAGTGCAAGTCTTGGGCCAGAACAAACGAAAGTGGCGCGCTTTAGGGCTTGCATACAATGAAGGTATAACTTTCCTAATATTCAACTGAAACTATTGTCTTTTTTTGTGTGTGTTACTGTCCTTGTGATTGCATTCAACAAATGCACACTAATGAAATGTTCCTACCAAAATACTAAATTCAAATGTTACTACGTCAACGCGAACCGAAGTTATAGGCAGGCAGCGCTTTGGCTTGTGCTTTTATAGGATAAAAATACATCAGTATCAGTATAATAATAACAATAATAATGAATATTAAGTTTGAAAAATTTTCCATCATACATTCAGGAGCCCATCTCAACCATACTCTTCACAAAAAACCTTCCCAAAAATCTTATTAATTCCATTTCAAATCCTCGTTTCAATAGGCAATCCAATTCCCATAATGGATATCGACATTATGATGAAAATTCACAAGCACTGACATTTTCAAGCTGGATAATGCGATCGATGGGCACTGGTCTAGGTAAAACCAACTGAACAGAGCGTAACTGCTACCAGTGAATTTGGCTAAAAGAACCCCAATCAAGACGTACCGTAGTCGCCAACAGCATAAAGATAGAAAAATAACAACTTACTTTTGCAACATATTATCAACAACTACTTCGTTAGTGGATACTACAGATAACAAATTATCACTGGATCTGCTTTCGGGTGCGTTTTCAGCGATAGTTGCCGCAACCGCTTCATTATCAGCAGACGACGTTGTAGACGCAACGGCGACTGTATCATTTGTTTTGACGCCGATACTGAGACTGTCGTTGTTGGCCAAAGGTGCCGGCGAACAACTGGCAAAAGAAGGGACGGTACTCGGAGGTGTTGAGGAGGAGGGTGCGGGTTCTACGGTGTTCGAATTTAAAAAGGAACCGCTGGTCATCGTCGAGTTTTCGGCACTCGTCTCGCCGCTGCCAACAACCCCGTCGGTGATTGGCAGTTCGGTAACTGTTGTGGACGTGATGGTCAACGTTGAGGACACCGGTAAATTGCTGACCGTCACCGCTAGCGTATTTTGCGGCTGTTCAAGTCTCTGCTGCTGCTGGATCTGCTCTCGTTGTAATCTAGTGGTAACACCGGACGTATTATTGTACAAAAAATCGCCTGCATTAGCTAAGCCAGCGTTGGCACCATTGACTTTGCTATTCAAGTTCTTCGTTCGCGTTCTTCTAGTTTTTCCTGCGAAAAAAAAATGAAACAATACGATTAGCAGACAGCATGGAATAATCATAATTGAACAGCACAAATGATTCCCTACAGAAAAAATTCCAGAAAATTTCGAACTAAAACACCAATACTGAACAGATAGAAGCTTTCTGCAAAATTAGAAATTGATTGAATAATTGCCCCGGTGCTGCAAGGAGTCGAAAATTCAAACTTTTGAAGAAAATGCAGATTTTAATAAAATTATTCTGTTAAAGGAGGGGGTGAAATATTGCATAATATTTACAAGGTACGATTCGCGGGTCGCAAGTGAACCCGACAACCACAACTGAAGTGAAGTGAGTTAATCAGAATAATCCTCCTCCTCCTTCTTCTTATTATTATCATCATCATCATCATCATCACCACCATCATCATCATCACCATCATCACCATCACCGCCATCACCATCACCACCACCACCACCATCCCTTCAACAAGAAATAAAGTGTTCCTGGATCACATCACACAGGTTAGAAGTGAAACTTTACACTTCAATATGCATATACGAAGTCTCTCTTGGATCACAAGAAGCTCAATGAAATCAACTGATAATTTCATCAGCGCCTCAAAAACTTATTCAAATGTAAATTACTCCATCTTTTAAGAAAAACACAAACCACTATATCCTGAAATTCGAAAATCAAATGAACAGGTTTCAAAAAGTCGTAAAAAATTCCTGACAGAACAAATTTTTATTCTATTTTTTCTTATTTTTTTTATATTTTTAACGTGATAACGTCTCACTTGGTGATAGGGGTGTAGGTTCAGAAAGTTAGTGAAAAATATCATAACCATTTCAGACGGTTTCTTGTACTAAGGCTAAAAATAATTTTCGTCTAACCAAGTAAATTAATTGGCCTACAAAAATTCTCGATACACGGAGAATAAATGAGTAAACTTCCACACACCGATGAGGAAAATTAAAATTTGCCCCACCCCCTACAGTATCTGCCGAAAGGCAGGAATATCATCATAATTAAGATGAATACACTCCGTCTTTCCACTTTCATTTTAGTCTCGCAAGCAGGATATACTTTTCAACTTACAAAATTTTCAAAGAATATGAGAAAACTGTTGAGAAATAGAACCAAAATTCTGATGGGAGATGGAATTTACGAGTAGATCTTGTAAAAATTATTTGATAGCATCAACATGTCTTCAAAAAAAAGAGATAAACAGTCACGCAATGTAGAAGATTCTAGTTTTGGCTGATTCTATTTGAAAATAGATAGGTTAACAAAAGCAAACTGCAATCAATTTAAAATTTAAGCAAGTTTGGAGAAAAATCGCTCTCCCATTGTCCACTTAATATTATCCAATCACAACAAATTATGAAAAATATTTCATTATACTTCTCAGAATTATTTTATAACGAGACAGGCAAGAATTTTGACTTACAAATCAATCATAAAATCCAAATACTTACTAAGTAATCTTTTATAGTGCTCTGTTTTTTTACTCATATAATAATAAGCGACGCATTCACAGACTGTCTTTTTTTCCAGATATGAAGCAATTACACCGAAATTTTTAGGATGCTGTAGAAATTTTTCTTTAAATATTTCTTTTTCGCTGTCAGTCCAAATATTAAAGTATTCGTTCTCTTTGGCAGCAATAGGTAAATCAGTAATTAATCCATTATTGTTAATAAAAGAATATCGCCTCTGTTTAGAATCTAACATCAGCGGTGGAATCACAGCATAAGATCTCATCTTCTTGTCCTCCAACTAAAAAAACGAGATAATACCAGCATTATATTAGAAATCAAGATTAATACATTATTTCGAAGACGAAAAGGAAGGATAAAGAATCATAATCATCATATAAGGTGAAAAATTAAACACCTATCATTCGACTAGGCCAGGGGTTCTCAACCTTTTTTTCGAAACACTACTTATTTTCTTCAAGAACTTCAAGTACCATTCAATATTTCTGAGAGCTATTTTTCTCTTTTTTTATTCGTAAGAATGTGGAATATTCGGAACAAATGGTTAATTACAGCATTATTAAACACCTAAAAATAATAAGGTACCTACACAAACATTTCTCATTCCCACATTTTGAATACCACCTAGATACCACTAGTGTACAACAAGAAGTGGTATGCGAACCACCGGTTAAGAACCTCTGTACTAGGCGATTTGCTGACGGCTATGCCGCCAGTAAAAGTGCCACTAACTAAAAAGACCGTAACTTTTAGTACTTTTTAATAATGGGCTGCTCAATTTTGAAAATGAGGAAGCAGATTAATACTGAAAAAGTAATCAAGAATTTTTCAATGCAGGCTCATTGTCAAGTTCTGAAGAAAATTTTTCTTCTAAAGATGTAATCATTTGTATCCAATGCCCTGTTTGACTTTGAATTGTTCCATTTGAGATACCAACTTTTTTTTTTCTTCTGCTTCATACAACTGTCATAGAACTAGAGCCATGGCTAGAGCCATGGGGCCAAACCGGAAAAATAACTTTTGTATTTAATTCTTTTTCCGTTTCATTTACATTCGCATTAGCGTCCATTTTTCTATGAGACAAACAATTTCAAATGGATACCTAACTCAAACAGAAAAAATTAAATAGGATAATCCTAGGATCAGGCTTCATCATTCAAAAAGTAACTGAACAAAATCTATGGGATGGTGGAAAATTAGACTAGAACAAACATTAAAAAATATAAAATCATCCTCGTTTTTTCAAAGTGAGTTGAAAATGTTGTCAAATCGTACAATTTAAAAAAATAAATACAAAAATTAAAAATTAAATCATGTAGAGATGAAAAAGGAAACGAAATCAATGAGAGAAAAAGGAAAACTGAAATAAAGCGGGAAGTTTTTCAATTCTCTTTTCTCGTTTTCCTTAGTGTTAAAAAGTAATGCTGTTGAGTGTTACAGATAAGTGACATGAGTTACTTTCACAAGCTATATTTGTTTTACCAAAGCGGTAAAAGTACGGATTTGATAAATCAATCAAATGCAGCCAAAATACATTTGATCAGGTAGAGGGATTCACAAGATACACTGACCAATCTATCACAGGTTTGATAGCAGAATTCTACTGTAAAATACGGCAACCGAATAGGTAAAAAAAAAAAAATGAAGTAAAGTACGAGTCTTGCAATGGCAGCATTCTCACGACACATTTTTCCTATCAATTGTAATCAAAAAATAAATGCTGATTTTTAAAAACACAATCACTCTAATAAAGCTGATGAGAAGACTGAAATTAAAAATTTATTATTTGACCATACTGAATTGGTAGAAGTACTGACTAGTAAAAAAAAGAAAAAAATTCTTGCGTACCAAACTTTGCAAGGAAAAGATTCTTTTGTTAAAAAATCACCACTATCATAAACATTTATCTAATAAAATAATGCATGAAATATTTATATTTTTTGCAAAAAATTACCAATATCACACAAATACGATGCATGCGATAAAATATAATGATTCAATATCATGTTTTCAAAATATTTTATGAATAAACTTTCAATTTTTACATCGAAATTTTTTTTTTTTTAAATGAAAAATTATTCTAAATTTTAATAAACAAAATTTTAGGAAATAATTCGATGATTTTCTTTCCTGCAGTGACAAGAATTGTGAATTATAAATAATAATAATAATAATAAATATTTGGAATTGTGTTAGATATACTTTAAATCAATAGCTGTACCAAATTTTGGGACTATATAACTTGAAAATTACTCCTTTTATAGCCATTAATCTGCAAAAACTGCAACAAAATTGCCCTTATCAGACGTACCGTAAAGCCTATCCGCACAAAAATTGGTAGGTACTGTCCTTTACCTAAAGCACATACATCTATCGACTGAAAATTGCAACTTGTACCTTGTTCACTGACAAATGCATATAAACTGACCTATCGGATGGACTATCCGCCCGATCCAAACAAAAAACAATAGGGTTCCTTAGATGGATCGATCCAAATATGTGTTTCAAATTTCGAAACCATATAATCAAAATTACACTTTGAAATGGACTCGACGCAAAAGGGAATACATAAAAAAAAAAATTCAAAAATAGTGCCAAAATGCTCAGAAAATCATGAAACAAAAAACGTACCCACTACCATCCATGGGTCCGAATACCCGAGCGATTTTAAAAACAAAAAGTAGCGGGTGAAAGAAGCCTAAACGTTTTATAAATATTTATTCAATATGCCACCGAACAACAGAATGAGAACACAAAACTATAATTTTCGCTGAACCAAATATCGCGAGCATCTGTAAGAGAGATACTCAAGTGACCTTATGAACAATTTAGACAAATGAACCATGGAGTCAAAAATTAAATTCTTTGATAAAAAAACTCGTTGAAATTCGAGTTAAAAAGTTTTAAAAAACATACACGTTCTACAGAATTTCCAAATTTTCTTACCATCCATTAAAACTAATAAAATAGTGTAACATTCTTCAATTGAGTGTAGAGTACTCGAAGAGATTTAGATGTTTGATATTCAAGAGGGAAAAAAACTAAAAATATTACCTGCTATAATGAAAATGACAATGGCATTCCGACGTTTCGTAATAACGAAGAAATGCTGCGTGTCTTGGTTATCGAATACAGTAACTAACAGTGAAAATGATAGTTCCACTAATTTTAAGAAGGAAACAACTGTCCGTAAAAATAAAAAAATATAATTTAACCAACCTCTTGTTCTTGTAGTCCGTCCATTATTTCTTCCAAATCTGCTTCACTACGCACTCGTCCCCCAGATCGACTAAATCTTTCTTTATCTTCACGCTGTTTTCTGAGTTCAGGAAACACTTTTTCGAATACTTCCCTATTTTTGAGATCTCTGGCTTTACGTTTTTGAGAACTTTCAACCTAGAAAAATTTTTTAAAAAGAAAAACGTAATTAATCAAAAGAAATCAAATAAGAACTTCAAACATAAAAATTTGCAACATGAGCATAAAATGAAATTGTTAATATAAATTTAAATGATTTTAACAATACTATCGGGAATCGCAGTTTTCAAATAATCGCGAAATAATTGTTTGAAATTTGATTTGAATCAAAGATCTCCACTGAAAAATGTGATTCGAATCAAATTTCTCCGGATCTCATTTTCGCATAATTTTTTCTGAGAATTACAATCATCAAAAAATTCTCAAATGCGCAAAACGTAATAATTTATTTTTTCCTTTGGATTCCAAAATTATCAGCAATGATCCAAAAGAATAGTGAATCATTTTATAAATAATTCAAATCATGGATCACAAATAAAGATTTTAAATTTGATCCAAATCGCGTGGATACCGAGTATGAACACGATTCGAATAACTGGTACCCATCATTCATTTTCGAACCAAATCACACCCATCAGTTCCTTGAAAACACAACTTTCACATCAGGAATACCGAACTGTACTATTATTTATTTACGGCGACACCAGCACGGGGATTTATTCATTGAATTCCTTTAATTTTTGTAGTATCGAGTAGCTCAAGATAACCACTTCATCACTCATCACGCTTCCACTAATTAAAGTCACAGAAGTTCTTAAATGGGGGTGAGTGTGGAAGTACTTGCTACTCAAACAAAACCATCTTAAAAATAGAAAATTCTATAAAAACCAAATAGAAAATTCAAATAAACTGTAAATCATTAATTTTCAAACATTGTTCTATTAGAGTTATTCAAAAATCTCTCAAAATTTATCCGGGTAACACACAAGGAAACCAGCGGAAATTTTCTACCTCAGAATTATATAAACACAAATATTATTTTATAGTTACAAAAAATAGACTAATAGTTTCTTTTTTCTGTTTTCAAAATCAAAACTGAGGATACGATTATTTTATTCATGATATAAAATCGAAAGCATTCTGAGATGAAAGAACTTAAATAAGAGAATAAGACTTTATCAAATTTTGAAAAACCCTAATAGGAATTAATTCGAGTTGAAATTCTACACATATATAGAGTAATTTCAGAAATTCTGAAGTGAAATTGTTGATAGACCTTCAAAGAAAAGAAGAACTGAAGAATATAATAAAGATGTTGATAACATTGATAAGAATTTTCAATGCGACTAATTGCCTTAGGATTCCTAAGTATCTACAATAATATCAAAATTCTTATCAACAGATAAAAGAAGTTAATCGTTCACTGGGATGAGGAGTTAATTTGAAAATATGAAATTGATATAATTCTAGTAATTGCTGATTTCCTATTATCTGTTATTTAAGTGAGAGAAATATCTCATACTATTACACTGAATAATTGGCTTTTGCGAAAAATTATTCTTCAAATTCGTGAGAAATACACAAATTTTCAGTATAAAATTTTTTAAATCCCAAAAAGATTGACTGGATGATTCTCTCCCATTTCACTTGAAATCCAATTACCAGAACACAGTAGTTCATAAAGGTTTCATAGATAATGGCCATAATTAGTCCCAAAAATATTTTTATAACAGAATATTCAAGTAAAAACAAAATTATTCTCGTGTGTAAGTAGTAAAATTTATGAAAATGAAGCAGATGAGGGATCCATAATATCTGACTAAATTTCTCTTTCTCAACAACAATCAATTCCTATTACAGTTTTTCAAAATTTGGAGAAGTCTCATTCTCCTATAGTCTCATTATCTCCATAGTTTTTTTCATCTATAATTTTTTCATCCCGGAATGTTATCAATTTTCTATCATGAAAAAAACCATCAAGGTATCCACAGAATTAATTTTGAAAACAGAAAAAAAAAACTATTAGCCTCTTTCTATACAATATTTGAGTTTAATTTGAATTCTAAGGTATAAAATTCCAACAGGTTTTCTTGTGTATTGTCCGGATAGATTTTGACTCTGAATAGGAAAATGTAAAAATTCGAAAATATTTAAAAGTTTGTGATTTACATGTTATTTCAATTTCCCATTGATTTTTATATACTTTTCAATTTTTAAATTAGTTTTGTATTAGTAAGTAGTTCCATACCCTCATTTAAGAACTTTTGTGACTTTTATTAATGGAAGTATGACAAGTGATGAAGGGCTTATCTTGAACAACTGCTTATCTTCAATACTCACGAAGCTAAAGGCAGTCCATGAATACATTCTCGTACAGGCGTTACGGTAAGTAACCAAACATGCAGTTCGGTATTTTTAATGTGAAAGCTGTGTTAACAAGGAAATATTTTTCTCATTTTGATGTGTACTATTTAAATTTTGAATAGTGCTGACACCTCCTAGAACACAGTATATTATATTATTCATTAGAATATATCGATTTGAATGTGAAATTAATCATTGAATTATCACAATTTCTCTTTTGGAATTTTTTTTTTTTTTTTTTGGGGGGGGGTTACAATTAGTAATTATCTATATTCGAGTATTTCAGATTCTTCGTAAATGAAGTCAAACACTTCCTTTTCTTACGGAAAAATATACATCGTCGTACGTATATAATCTTGATAATACAAGGCAAATTTAGCGCTTCTTCGAGCCTCCACTTCCTAATAACTCCTAGTGAAAATAAGAAACATCTGTTTCAATGAGTTTTCAATAATATTCGGATGAAGTGTAGTACTGATTTCTTACAATTTTTAAAATTTCCATAGAAACTAGTTGGCGTATCACTAAAAAACATATTGCAGATTACAGACCAGATGTATCATGGCACAAATCAAGTACTAATAAGCCTCAAAAATAATCATTGAAACAGGTGAATCGTAAGTTCTAAATGCTTAAATTCTGTCAAGTGCCAATGACTTACTCTTTCTAATTTTCTTTTCCAGTCGGAGTTTAACCGGTTATAACTCGAAGAAATATTTTGATCTCTAGTTTCTTTCAACTGTTTTTCTTTCCTTAATTTTTCTATTAGGAACGGTCTAATTAAAGCGTATCTAGAAAGAGAGGAAAAAAAGAAAAAACAATTAAAGCAATAGTAAAACCTAAACATATGAAAAAACAAGGGGGAAATTACTTTTTTTTATTTTCGTGATAAACGTCCGTATCCGGAGCTTGATTATAAACAGGCTGTAAAAACAAGAAAAAAACATCGAGTCAAAATACAATCAAATGTTTGAGTTATTAAATATTGAATTCAAAATACTCACTAAATCCTCCATGGATCCGAATTTGATGAAAAAATGATGTGATATTCCAGCCTTCTCCTTGGAATTTAAAAAATAAAAAATCACAATAAATTATCAATTTAAAAAATTCAGCTAAACCAAATTTTGAAACAATGAAATATAAGCCGTATATACCCAATTTTCTTCGTATATTCTCTTCGCAATTTGAATAAATTTTGGTAAAATAGTTTCACAAGGCGATTGCTCCGTTAAATCTGGTACTGAAGAACAACTCGACTCCTCCATTTCTTTCTAAAATCGAAAAAGCGAAATGAATTTTCAGCGGAAAAAAAAATTGGGTAGGGTACCAAAATTCAAGTTCCTTTATTTTAATTAATTAATCAATTATTTCCTTCCATTCAACAATTAATATACCTATTACATTCAATTTATTATTCAAGTAGAATAACGTAACTCAGTATCGTTTTTATAATAATTGTTTCCAAAGCATTTTAACGAGGACTAAGAATCAAAAGTCGGATTCATCCGATAAATAAAATATCGATTCAAAAATAGTTCATCATAACTAAGAAGAAATCAAAAATTCTAATGAAAATGAACCAACGGACGGAAAATGGTTGTCTGGAAGCTTTAAAACCAGAAAAATAGTATGATCGATCACAATTCAAAATATCAAAGAAGGGTTAATAATTAAACCTGTGGCTCAGTCTACTGAAAAACTATTCGAAAAATAGATTTATTTCCTTTAATTTCAGTTTCTTCATTATGTTTATATTTTTTTTAAATGGAACTTACTGCAAGCTTAGTGTTTTCAAATCCTATATTATAAGCAATAATTGTTGTTTTTGTTTGTATGTTTGTATGTTTGTTTGTTTGTATGTTTGTATGTTTGTATGTTTGTATGTTTGTATGTTTGTATGTATGTTTGTATGTTTGTATGTTTGTTTGTTTGTATGTTTGTTTATATGTTTGTTTGTATGTTTGTTTGTATGTTTGTTTGTATGTTTGTTTGTATGTTTGTTTGTATGTTTGTTTGTATGTTTGTTTGTATGTTTGTTTGTATGTTTGTTTGTATGTTTGTATGTATGTTTGTATGTATGTTTGTATGTATGTCTGTATGTATGTTTGTATGTATGTTTGTATGTATGTTTGTATGTATGTTTGTATGTATGTATGTTTGTATGTATGTATGTTTGTATGTATGTATGTTTGTATGTATGTATGTTTGTATGTATGTATGTATGTATGTATGTATGTATGTATGTATGTATATATATATATATATATATATATATGCATATGCATGCATGCACGCATGTAAATATGTATGTATGTATATACATATACAGGTTTATGCATTTCAACACGCAACATAGGAAAATGTCATTATGTTGCGTGCTGAAATGAATAACCTGGGTTATAAGCATAAGAATAGGACCAAGAGAAACAACAAAATACAGAACATACCCCCAATGTGAGAGACAATTTTAATGAAAGATGGAACATTCAGGTTCTGACTAGCCTCTGCAGATAAGATAAGAGGAGCTGGATAAAATAAAATGTGGGCATGAGAATGAATGAAATGAAGTTTTACTCGTAGTCTACATTCATATGTCTCCTGTGTCGTGCAAAACTTGAAATTAGTGGGAAAAAATGTACACAACCTCTGAAAAAGTGTGGTGGGTAAAATAACATAGTGCTGGACTGTCGTATTGTGGAGTGTGTGATTCATTTCATGAAACTTTTCCAACCCATCCTAAACCAAATTGCTTCACAGTCATGTGATGTCTCAAGAGATTTGAGGCTACAGGCAATGTTCAATATGAACGTAAGTTATCTCCACTTCACCATTGTCAGGAACCTGAGAGTGACTTGGTAATACTAGCAGGTGTCCATGCAAATCCCAGAACCAGCACCTCAGAGATGGCACAGATGACTAGGTTCTCTCAAAGCACAGTTTGGCGTAAATTGAAAAAATATGGCTACAAGTGTTATAAACCAAATCTCTTGCAGGAGTTACACCTCCGCCATTGTGAGAAAAGACTAAAATTTGCAACCAAAGCATTGGAATTGTTTGACATGATTGTATTTACAGATGAGAGCTTATTTTCCCTACATCATGTGCCCAATAGACAGAATGTACGTATTAGGTCTCAGACAAATCCTCAGGATATTTACCCCAGTCACACACAATACCCATGGAAACTAAATCTGTGGGCTGGCATCCTCAACCATACATTACTTCAGCCAATTGTAATCGATGATACTCACTGGACAAAAATACCTGACTTTATTAGAAAATGAGATTTCTGATAGAATTGTTGCTGCTGCTGGGGAGTCTGAACTGTGGTACATGCAGGATGGATGTCCAGCTCACAATTATATACCAGCAAGAGACTTCCTCAGAAATTCTTTCCCAGGGAAAGTAATTGGGACGTATGAAGAACCACTCACTTGGCCAGCAAGGTCTCCAGATTTGAATCAGTTAAGATTTTTTTTTATAGGGTCACATCTTCTACTGTGTGCAAGTATGGACCCTACTCCACAATTGAAAACCTTACTGCCAAAATCAATGAGAGCTGGGCAAGCATAACTTATGCCCAATTGGAAGCTGTGCAAGTTGAATTTGTCGATCGCCTTGGGTATTGTGTTTTCACTGAGGGTGGGCATTTTGAACATCATTTGTAAAAATATAATTTTAGGTATGTGCAAATTGCTATTACACTTTTTTTTTTGAATAGGTGTTTGTTTTATTTTATTCATTGTCTCTTATTTTAGTATGTTGTGCGAATTTTTACTTCTCTTGGTCCCATTCTTATGCTTATAACCCAGCTTATTCATTTCAGCATGCAAAATAATGATATTTTCTTGTGTTGCATGCCAAAATGCATAACCCTGTATATGTATATATGTATACAGGATTACACATTTTCAGGCACCCCACATAAGGTTTAAATTGTAGGGCGTTTGAATGGAACTAAGCCAGAATAAAATATATGCCTAGTCATTTACACACGTCTCAAAGAAATAACTTAGAAATAGTAATAAACATTGTTAAATGCAACAGAAAAGGCGCTTTAATGTGTATCAACAATGAATAAAGCAATAACAAATTTGAAATAAAGAAAAACTGATGAAAAAAAACAAATACAAAAAGTACTGTAATATTAAATTAAAGGCTCAAAATGGCCACCATTACATAATAATGCAAGGTCCGAAAATTCTTCCTGAACATGAGCAAGTTGGGTGCGAGTGATATTGGCACAGCACTAATTTATTGCATTCCCAAGAGCCTCCACAGTCAAAAATATGGTCCAGATTTATACACTACCAATGAAATATGGGCCCAGAAAAAGAAGTCCAAGGGATTGAGATCTGGAGACTGTGGTGGCCAGGCCAGAGGGGTCTCATAAGTCCCAATTTCTTTGTCTGGAAATGCATTATGAAGGAATTCCCTGGCAGGTAAGTAATTATGACCAGGACATCCGTTGTAAATGTACCATAATTCTGATGCTACACTTACTGTACTGACCATATCACTAATTTCGGTCTGCAATAGACCGAAGTATTTTTCCCCTGTTAAAGTACCATTAATTACAATTGGACCCAAAATACTTTTGTTCAGAATACCTGCCTTAAGGTTTATCCTCTGAGGTTATTGTGATCAGGTTCTCTGATCATAAATTACTGAACAAGTTATATAAAATTTGTTGATGCAGCGCCTTATTGCAGTTTGATCAGATTTTAACCGATTGGGATGTTTTTGTTGAAACAAATCACTAATTCTTCGATATGAAAAACCTAAATTAGCTGCTTCATTTTTCTTTAATGGTGTACATGGTACAATTTTAACTTCCAAGGTTTCAACTCAATGCACCGTGAAATACTGACAGAATACTTTATCGAGACTTATTGTTAAGTTCTATTATCCACAAGAAATATTATCTTATCTAAATACTTATCGAATGTTTGCCTTTTGATGTATTCATTTTCATATTTTTACTTTGGGATATGTGTAAATGACTAGGCATATATTTTATTCTGGCTTAGTCACATTCGAACACCCCACAATATAATCCTTACATGGGGCGCCTGAAAATGCATAACCCTGTATATATATATATATATATATATATATATATATATATGTATGTATGTATGTATGTGGGTAGGTACCCAAATGAGTTCTGAAGAACTAGACTAACAATGTTGCTGAAATTTTGGTATTTGAGGTATTTGGGTATGATAGGTCTCAAGTTTGAGAAAATTTGTTGATCAGATATATGAGCATCTCAATCTATCCATCAGCAGTAAGAGATAACAGCAAAGTATGAAGAATTTGCCTGGCTAAGATTAACGGATAGGAGACTTTTTACTAACGAATCTTACTCGTTGTTAGGATAGGAACAACGAAACATTCATAGTTGGCGCCTGTGCCTTGAATTTTGTCTAAAGAATATTTATTGAATTTTGTCATAATAATTTTTGCCGAATTTTTTCTTAAAAAATCGGGTTGCACATTTATTATAATGATGTAACATGAGTGATGTCTAAGTTTACACATCTCAATTTTTTAGGTCTGGTTTAAATTTGTTAACTGAATACGACTTCAAAATTATCATTTTTGAATTTCAAGGCTTAAAATCTACTAAACTGATCACATATTCAGCATTGAAGAAGGAAAAGGGGAACAAAGGAAAGAAAATTATAACTGTCTTTAATAACAACAAACTGCTCAGAATCATTCTCATCCGTGAACTAATGCCAGATATTTTCTGCATTTTTTCACAAATATGAAAATAAACTTTGCCCTGGTTTCAAAACAATATAATGAGTAATTATAGAAGAATATTATGAACAATAAATTATTGGCCAAGCCATGCAATTCAGGAGTAGATGGCAACTGTCAAATGTAAAGCAAACAAGAAAATAAAACTTTCTGGTATAATATGTTTGATCTACGTATGTGTTAATCCTAAAGCTAACGAATGTAACAACATATTCATTTTGTAACTTTTCTCAAACACTTAAAACGATGTATTTTATATCCTGGACTCCTGATTAAACTTTCCCCTGTCCCATAGTTTCATCTTAGTACATTTAGGGGGAAGTACCAAATAATTAATAATAATAATAATAATAATAATAATAATAATAATAATAATAATAATAATAATAATAATAATAATAATAATAATAATAATAAATAATAATAAATAATAATAAATAATAATAAATAATAATAAATAATAATAAATAATAATAAATAATAATAAATAATAATAAATAATAATAAATAATAATAAATAATAATAAATAATAATAAATAATAATTGTGTGGACGTTTCCCTCTTTGCCTCCTCAGGGCTCGGGCCTGCGTCGTCAGACGGGTCGCAGACCAAAGTCCGCGACCCATACTAATTGTGCATTGCACATTAAACAAATTACATCGTCTGTATGCACTCATACAGATGATGCGTTTTGGTGTTTACCGTTGAGGTGGTAAACGGAGGCAAGTGAGTATGTAATATTTACATACTCACTGACAGTATACGTACTGCAGTCCGTATATGGTACCGCATCGCTTTTGGACGATTGCCCCAGTTAGGAAGTATGCTTAGTATATGGTAAGGCAACTTAAACCAGCTGGCTACCGGTACCAAGAAACAATTTGGTCGCCCCGCACGTAAACCACTGTCTTCCTCCTTGGGTTCCATGAACCCCGTGTAGGTAGCATCTACCTACACCAAACAAGCCACAGTGGTGACCTCGACGTTGCTACAGTGGTTCAGGCGTGAAAATGCTCGACAAGCGAGAAATTGCTCTGCTGATAAGTGCGGCTTGGACGCGACTTTTTCATTGGCTAGAAATAGCTGGTGTGACTTAGGTGACTATTAATCGACCACGGAATGGGAAATTTACCCCCTATACCAAATAAACGTTGCCCCATAAACCAGACGGGTCAACGAATTATCGGTAGAACACGCATATACATCTGCTAGATAGGAAATAGTCCTACAACAATTTCTGCTACAAATTTGGCTAAGCTGGATTTCCAAAAATTAAGAAACAGAAAATTAATTTGAAAAATAATGCTGAAAAACGACGAAACTAAAATGCCTGGAACTTTGACTTAAAATCCAGAAGAAAAAGAACGTAGGTTACTGGCTGAGAAACAGGCTCAGATAGAAAAAGAGCTGTTCGATCAATATATGAAGGAGATCGTAGCCAAGGCAATATTAGAATACGACAAAAAGAAAGTCAAAGAAGCCAAAAATACACTCAGAAAACGGATCTAACTACCAGAGTTTCTCCCAAAGGATGTAGAAACTTGGTTCATTCAACTGCCCGGCTGTTTCCCACTCGAGGAGATTCCTCGAGAGGACAAATACTGACAATTGTGTGGAAATATGCCCGCACAAATCATAAAAGCTTGTCCAGACATCATGGAATGTCCTGACGAAGCAGAAGATTCGTATAGTTGGTTCCAGAATAAAAGAACTGCATTTGGCATAACCGCTCGAGAGGAAATTCGAGAACTGATGAGGAGGCATGTCCATCGGAGACGACAAGCCCACAGTATTCATGGCAAAACTTATGAAAAAAGGGGATAACCATGTATCACCCTTAGTAATAGCTGACCGATTTTGCCAACAACTACCTACATCAGTTGTGCAATCACTTGGAGCTCTAAATCTTACAAACGCTACCAGTGATGAGGCATTAATAAATTTGGCCAAAGCTGCTGGACAGGCACTGGAATACACAGGTAAAACTGCAATCAGTGCATCTCAGCGGAAAAATCCGAAATAGCGGAACTCAGAGCCGAAATTGCTGCTTTGAAAATGGAAAATAAAAATACAAATAGCAGCGGAAATCGCAACAGCCGTTCTAAAAACCGAAATTGGCGAGAACGAGACTCAAGATCTCGTGACCGCAGAAATAATAGCAGAAAAAACAGCCCTGGCAGAACACCACCAAGGTCTAAATCTAGACCCAAATACAAAAATCCGAATTGGCGTGAAGACTATTGCTTCCACCATAATAAATGGGGAGAAAATGCCAGGACTTGTAAAATCACCTGCCAATTCTATGCCAAAGAGATGATCAAAGATGAGCAAAAGAAAAAGGAATTGCTCACGGAATTGGACAAGGTTAGAGACAACCAAAAATCTCCCAATAAGTCAAACTAAAGAGAAGAGTCGTATCAGCGGCAACCAACCCCTCGGATAACTACTCTTGCCGCCTGTTCATACAGGACAGGTCAAAAAGGAGAGAATTTCTTGCTGACTCAGGCGCAGATATAAGCATACTGCCAGCCAAGATCAAGCATAAGAATAACACTCTGAAATCCCAATTAAATGCAGTAGATAACCATAGTTTCTCTGCATATGGAATGAAAAAATCAAAGTAAATATAGGTTTTAACAAACCAATGAAATGGACTTTCACCATAGCTGATGTCAAATACCCTATATTAGGAGCAGATTTCTTAGCCTATTATGGACCATTGATTGATCTTAAAAATAAACAATTAATAGATTCCACAACCGGTGAACATATAAAAGGAAAAACTAAAAATTATCAAATAATTAATATAATTAATGCGTGCACGCAAACAAATGATAAATTTGTCAATATATTGACAGATTTTCCTGGTATCACCTCCAAATCCTACATATAAACATGACACAGTTCATATAATAGAAACTGTAGGACAACCCTGTGTAGCAAAAGCAAGATGCTTAGCTCCAGATAGATTAAAAGTGGCTAAGGATGCATTCGATAGAATGGTAAAAGAAGGAGTTTGTAGACCCTCAAATAGCTCATGGAGCTCACCCATTCATATCATCCCTAAGCCAGGTGGAAAATGGCGAGTAGTAGGTGACTACAGACGCCTAAATGCTCAAACAAAACCAGATAGATATCCAGTTCCTAATATCATGGATTTTAATATAAACATGAAAGGAAAAGATCTATTAACCAAAATTGATATTAATTGGGCTTTCCACTAGATACCTATGGCTAAAAACCATATCGAAAAAATGGCACTAATAACTCCATTCAGCCTCTTCGAATATCTTCGAATGCCATTTGGATTAAGAAATTCTGCACAAACATTCCAGCAATTTATAAATGGTGTATTGAGAGACATACCATATGCCTATGCATACATAGATGATATCTGCATATACTCCAGTGGAGGCATTAAAGTCATTCACTCGAATACGTTGACCCACATAAAAGCACGTGGTAATTTAAATCAACAAATTTTGCACGTAGAATCTTCTACGTGGGAATTTCTAAATGGTGGGAAAATACTAAATCTATTATACTGAGATGAATTATGATAAACTCGACGACAAATTTGTACCAAATCAAACAGCCAAGAGCGATATACAAATCATTCGTTTGTCGAATACGCTCCGAGCATATCGCATTCTGAATTTCTGAAAATTGTTCAATTCGAACACCTATTTCTGTGCTAAAATCGCTTTGAAAATATTTCTCATTTTTCCATCGTCTTAATTGACATCTTGCATCTTACCAAAAATGTCTACCACCAACACTTCTGAACCTTTGCTCGACTATGAAGAAGCCCTCCTCGCAGAAGAGCAGGAACAGAGTAATCGGGAACATGATATCATGTTAGCCTAACTTTCCACCTCGGCGAGCAATCTCACTTTGAGTACCACTCCGAGGCCTGAGGTCAGTTCAGTCTTGGCTGAAATGACCCCAACCTCTTCCTCGCCACCTTCCTATCGGCAAGACCTCGGATGCTTCACGATCCATGATTACCCCCCTGGATGTGGACCCATCTAGGAGTATTCAGCCTTCTCGCTCCGAAATCACAGTCCATAGACTGGAAACCCAACTCCAGCCTTTCGTCCAACAATGGAACTCCACCCAGGCGATCAGGCACAAAAATAAAAAAAGAGGAGCACGATCTTGTGCTAATTATAACCAGCGGAGGATCCTCCACTATCACACGGGGACCTTTACTGGCCATGCCTTAGGCCAGGCCCTCCGCGACATCCTCTTTGGAGGAAATAGGTCATACAAAGGATGTAACCCCACCGGACAATCATTAGTCCAACATCCCCCCAACTTTTAAGGTATGACTGGACAGTCTTTTTGTACAAAAATACTAGGGGGGAGTGGCTGTGGGGATGTTTCCCTCTTTGCCTCCTCAGGGCTTGGCCCTGAGTCAACAGACGGGTCGCAGACCAAAGTCTGCGACCCATACTAATTGTGCATTGCACGTTAAACAAATTACATAGTCTGTATGCACTCATACAGACGATGCGTTTTGGTGTTTACCGTTGAGGCGGTAAACGGAGGCAAGTGAGTATGTAATATTTACATACTCACTGACAGTATACGTGCTGCGGTCCGTATATGGTACCGCATTGCTTTTGGACAATTGCCCCAGTTAGGAAGTACGCTTAGTGTATGGTAAGGCAACTTAAACTGGCTGGCTACCACCGGCTGGCTACCAGTACCGAGAAACAATTTGGTTGCCCCGCACGTAAACCACTGTCTTCCTCCTTAGGTTCCATGAACCCCGTGTAGGTAGCATCTACCTACAATAATAATTAATAATAAATAATAATAAATAATAATAATTAATAATAATTAATAATAAATAATAATAAATAATAATAAATAATAATAATTAATAATAATTAATAATAAATAATAATAAATAATAATAATAATAAATAATAATAAATAATAATAAATAATAATAAATAATAATTTAAATTTGTAACTGTATTACGGATTTTTCGGCAATATTTGGCAAAAACAAATAAAACGTTTAGACAATAAAAATAGCACTAAAAAACTTAAATTTCTATTTTTTCTCTAATTCTTCAATTTTCCATTAAAATTATGTATTTTGTTGCGAGAAATTCAATAAGTCATTCCCAGAGTTCTAAAACCATTATTTCAAAAATTATCAAGCTTTCTCTGAAAATTTAAATTTTCCTTCTAATTTTGAAAATTTTCTGTATTCAAATTGTTCTAACTTTGTAATGGAAAGGAAATTTAACTATTTGGAAACATGTTGAATTTCTCGGAAGATCGCGTCATTTATTAACTTCTAAGTAACCACAAAATGGTAAATAAAGGTAGATGAATTCATTTCACATACTTAGTTGTATTGATGTAACAACTAAATCTTCAGCCATTAAAATCCCATCTATATGATGAAACGGGCCCGGAAATACGCTAATTTTCAAAATTTAATGTGATCAAAAACCTACATTTTGGGAATCATCAGAAGTTGTCCAGGGTTTCCCTTCGAATATTATGTTCATCTCAGGGGTATGTAACACAGTAAATGAAACAAATAAAATACCATCGTAGACAGTAATCACAGTAGAACACACATACAGATTAGATTTAGGATAAAAGTTTTTCTAGACCTGGAACTGTGACTGGATCAAAGTTTCGTATTGTAAGAAAAAAAAAAGGAAGTAAGTAGATTTGTTCCATATTAGTGTTTATAGTCTGAAGTCCAAAATCTGTAAAACTATGCACGACTTCATTATCAGTATTATCTAAACTGGAAATTATGATGGTCTTTTACCATAAATCAAAATAAAACTTCACTCTTGCATACTGAATGGAGATGATACAGTTTGAGAGATACTTATTTCATTTAATGAAATTTATTCCTTATAATTAGACTAATTTATATAATTTGAGAATTATCATCTTCTAAACACTTTTCAATTTGGTGAAATAGATCCAGAAATGACCAACTTTTAAAATTCTAAGATTTGTGAAATAACGAACCATAACAGGAGTGACAAATCTGCTTTCAACAAAACTATCAGTCTCCAATCTTCATTATCACATACTGTGTGGAACTACTACGAAAAAAACTATCAAAATAGTATTTAAATTAAAAACCAGAATCATGAAAAATTTAATTTCTTCATTTTGTCATCAGAATAAAATTATTCTCAAAGGTGAGAAAGAAAAAAGAAACATTAACTTTGTTCCACACCATCATATAATAGGACCTGTTAAATGAAGAGAAAGCAATATTTTTTGGATTCAGGAAATTTTGGCTCCGGAAATGCCCTATTTGAAAATCAATATTACCATGAGGGAGAAACTCAACAAGGACTATGAATATATAAAATTTTGAAACTATAAGACAATGTGAGACTTCATTATAATTATTTATCAAACTGGAAATAATTGTGAAACATCTACATCCCTGAATGCAGTTTTATAAACATGCATATATCGGCATGATTATAGAATTTTTCTGGGTACGCGAATGGTAACAATTTAATTTTGTTATCACCAAGTATTACAAAGCAAGGAAACCACAAATGTAGTGTGAAATAAAATTTAGAAAAACTAGTCTATTACTAAAAATCAATGCCAAATTTCACACCTGAATTCCAGATGAAAATATCAGAGTTGTGGAGATTCTCATTACATTCGAATAATTAGTTCTACATAATTAGACCGATAAGTATAACGGGAAAATTAGGATCTTCCATAATTTTCTCATTCAGGAGAAATGTATCCGGAAATTACAAATTACAAAAAATGAAACTCAGTACTGTGCTAAATCCAATCTGTACATATGTTCTAATGTGATTACGGTCTATGATGATATGGAACAAAGTTTAAAAATTTATTTTGTCAAATCTGGACAGATTATGTAGAAGCAAAAATGGATTTTCAAGTTATTTTTGGTTTTCTTACTTTTCTTTAAGGGAGTTGGGAAATAATTCATTTGTTTCATGTATTGTGTTACATACCCATGAAATAAACATAATATTCGAAGGCAAACCCTGTACAACCTCTGAGGATTCTGGAAATAGAGGTTTTTGATCACATCAAGTTTTGAAAATTAGTGTATTTCCGGGCCCATTTCATCATATAGATGAGATTTTAAAGGCTGAAAATTTAGTCCTTATATTAGTACAATTTGTGGCTATTTAGAGGTTAATAGGATGGATAACTAATGCCAATTCTGCTCCTTGCAATTTGAGTTTTTCTCTTCTACAAATAATGAAAATAGCACCTAAAAATTTCAAATTTCAATTTTTTTCTCCAATTCTGTATTTTTTTTTTTTTTTTGGAAAATGAGCGTTTTTGGCAATTTATCAGCAACTTTATCATTTTTGGCATTTACTCCATTTTCAAAATTTTTGGGCAAAATAAAAATTTTTTCCCACCCCCTCAACCTATGAAACGAACTTCAATTTGATTTCCAAGCAGCCTTTCAAGGAAATGATTCGAAAAATGTTACAGAATCTGCACTCTATTCATAACAAATATATGTAGGAACATAATCACCTGTTTCTTTTTTAACTGATGAATTTGTTGGTCAGCTTTTCTGATTTCACCGTCGATTTTAGTAAGTAAATCTGCTAGTTCGCCCGGATTATTACTAAAATTATTAGAATCTAAATTGATCACAGCCTCATCTTGTTTATTATTAACTTCTGAAGAAGTTTCTGGTGAGTTTGTAGTTCGCGAAATAGCAGTACCGGGAGGTGGCGCCGGTGGAGGAGGTGGTGCGGGAGGTAACGTGGGAGAAATGGCTTCCACTGGTGGATTATATACAGTTCTTTCCTGCAAAATGAAAACAAGAGGAAAAAAATCAGAATTATAAATGCAAATTCAAATAAACGTTCGATAAGAGATTTTAAATTGCGAGAAAAAACGTCATACACGCACAGTTGTGTCAACACGAAGAGGTTGCTGAATTTCCTGTTTGATGACATCGTTGTATTTAATTCTTTTGTTTGGCGGTGCCCCATGATCAACGTGATAAGCTGTATTCAACGTATTTTCCACGTAACTTTCATTTCTGCGAGATAAACACAGGACAACAGAAGTTGAGTAGGTCATTAAAATACAAACACACAAAACACACACACACACACACACGCACACGCACGCACGCACGCGCGCGAAAAAACCAAGTACAACAATGAAACAGTTGTGAAAGACAGACCTGGACTAATAAAATTTACGAAACGAACGACCAATGAAAATAAAATTCCACCAACCGCGTTTAATAGGTTTGCTTATAATCGCAGCATGTTCTCAAAATATAGAAATACCTTTCAATAGTGTTTCATGACGAGGAGGAACTCGACACACTAGCAAAAATAAAACAGGTGGCCATAAAAATTTATACTCCAACAAACTTCTTTTTTGACAGAAGAAATGACCGCTGAGAAAACTTTTGGGGAAATTCTACAAATGTGCGAGAATACACATAAGGTAAACATTATTCGTTTGTTACGTATAATTCACAGAAGAACCCCTAATACTTAGAACCATGACTCACGAGCACGGTGGTAAGTCGTAATAGGAATGTTGAAATAGAAAAATGAAATAAAATGAACGATAAATTGGTAAAATTTTATGTTGAAAAATTCAAAATGAAATTTTTAAACACGAAAAACTTTGAATAATTTTTCACTTTTAAGTAATAAAAACAATCGAAATTTAAAATTATTGAGAAAAAAGGCTTTGTAAATTATAGAATTCAACAATTATTTACAAATCCTGACGTATAATTTTCGAAGTTCATCCACCAGTTTAAATTCAATACGGCAATATGCAAATATCTCCAATTTCTTAGTATTTATACTTTAAAATAATAAAATAACTATTTAAATACTGGAACAAATGTAACTGGTGAAAATTATTTCAAATGTAAAATCTAAGTTAAATTTTCAGACGAGTTCAAAGCTACAAATTCACAAAATTTATGACTTTATGGCGATTAACGCAAATAGAGGCTTTTTATATCAGTTTTGAGTGCGTAATTTGAGAATTTACATTAATACACGCGTATTTCCCAATTTCCTCTCCATTTTCTAAGAAAAAAATTACAATTTTTTCTGTCTTCAATTTCTCAGAGAATACTTTATTTTGTATTTGAATTCAAAAGTATGGATGTTCTCAATTACTCTATCTTTGTAGTACGTACGTATGTACATATGTACGTATATACGTATGTATGTACGTATGTATGTATATATGTATGAACAGAAACCAGAGTGAGACTTCATTATGATTAGCTTCGTTCAACATTATGAAATTCTGAAGTTTCAGTAAAATTATGAAATTATTCCTAAAAAATTCAAATTGTTAAATGAAATCAATGCCATAAAGATTGCTTATTTTAGAATAGCCATTCTAATATTAAAGAATCAGAACAGAATTTGTCACCTCGAACAAACCTATTATTTCTAAGCACCAAAATAAGTGTGAAACTTCCGTAGACTTGAAAGCGTTTAATATGCGTGCACACATACATTATACAGGGTGTTGGGTGAAATTTCAGCAATATTTTGCTGACATGTTGTGTATGGTGAGAGAAGTACAAAACACCCCTTTCAAAAGGAATGTCAGGAATCCATGGAGAGTACCAGCATGTTCTGGGAGATGGCGCTTAAGCCGAATCTTTCGCTATACATCTAGGTTACCCATGTAGGTATCTGCAGATTTGGGATTTGAACTGCCACTACTGTTTATCCATCTATAAAAATCAACCTCCGTATCAGTTAGGCTACTGGGTTGCATCATATAGATGGATAAACTATTAGGTACTTGTGACTCAAGGTCGCCAAAGAAATTATATTTTTTTGTATCAGAAACTGAAATTTAAGCAGAAACCCCAAAATTCTGAAATGGAAACAGAATTGGAAACAATTAACTATTCACTTCAAGACAATTAATAGAATTTTAATAGAAACCGAATGATAAAATATTTCTGTTCCCATTTCTTCTCACTTGAATAATTTTAGATTAGTGAGTAAAAATTTAAAAACATATTGATATTTCTACGGAAATATCAAAAAAATATTGATGTTTCAAGGAAAATTGATACGTCGATATTTAAACAAGATTTGGAAAATTTCAAATACCGAAAAAATTAAAAAAAAATGGAAATGGAATTCAATATGGACATTGAATGAGAAATTTTAGAAAAACCTGGGAATGTTACAAAAATAGATGATGCTAAATTTTATAAACACAACTAACAGAAACTGAATGAACTAAGTTTAGATTACAAACAAATTTTTAAAAGATGAACTTTTATTTTTACTATACATAAAATAAACATTATTTTGTTGCTGAAGATTGGCTGCAGTATTGGTATATTTTAAAATCGCAGTAATGAGTAGAATAAAAGCTTATAAAAAGAAGGCGTTAGTTAAACCCAGTATTTCTTCCGTATAATTATATTATAAAATTGAGAAACTTATTAAAAATTGGTTGGGTAGTTTTGGATGAGTAGTACTCCCACAATTTGAAAAAATGCTGGGGAAGAAGCTGAGATATTTGTACTATAATTAGATATCAAATTCGTATCATTTTACTGATCCAACGTGAATACAACCGCCACCATCTTTGAATTGAGCATAAACAAGACATAAATACATCTGTGGAATAGGATTTTCATGTGCACTTGCATTTTATATGGAGTAAATTTCATTTATTTTGGTTTTAGGTATATTAAATATTAAAAACTAGATGCTACCTGCAGCTTCACCTGCGCTGTGCTTACAATTCATAATTTTTTCATTCTCTTTTATTCCTATTTGTTCGTTTTTGTACCATAAATGACAAATTTTTGTGAAAATGGACTACTTTGCCTCCAGAGGGGCAAGGACTTCCACGATGGCTTCAAACATGCCTAAGAGTAACACAAATAAATACTGAATGTTTCATCACCATCTACCAAGCATTTCTGAAGTTATGGGCGAACAATATACTTAAATTGAGTTTTATTATAAATACATAGACGCAATAAAGTATATTTATGTTGAAAATAAAAATCATTTTTTTAAACGATAAAAATGTGATATTATTACTTCATTACGTCCATTTTGAAATACACAATCATTTAAAAGCAAAATAAATGGAATTTACCCCATCAATATAATAAATGTAAAGGAGAGAAAAATTAGTTAGCCTAGAATTCCCATTCTTTATTTCACCAAATTAAATAAGCGCCAAGTATTAAAATTTTCATTGTTTCCAATGAATAACTAATTTAATGGTGTTACCACATCAATGCCAGCAAAAGTTTTGGATTGGAACAGGGTATAGCACGCTTCAAGGCTTTCATAAAATTCAAGTAGACATTAAAATCCTATTCCACCTATATATTTATAAGGTTCTTATGCCCGATTTAAAGATGTCGATGGTTGGCTTCATTTTTCTCTCAGAGTTACGATATCTAACTATAGTATAAAAAGACTTGGATCACGGATCCTTTTCGCATCGGTCTTGTGAATAATTTGATAACAAAAATTTTTTCATCTATTTCAAAAAAATAAATGAATAATTCTCAAGTAGGTACCATTCATTATTTTCTTTTTTTTTTTTTTTTTTTTTGAAAATCTGGAAAAACGGATACTGCGAAATGGAACGGAACAGATATTTTGAATCCTTTTTCAGAAAATGATTCGGATCACGTATTCATCAAATAAAAATAATCCGAATAGTTTGGATCTTGCCCACTCCTTAATACCATCTCTGGGAAGAAGGCCGAGTCTTCAAGACTCCATCTTTTTATGTCTAGAGCATGTATGGTTATTCTTTACGTTGTATGAAATGAAGATGAAAGACTGATATTGTTAATGAAAACAGCTTTGTAAATGCTTTTTTAGTACCAAATTTGACATAATTTTGAATTTGTTAATTCTGAATCTGTTCGTTTCCAGGTCAAAAAACTGCTTTATCCGAATGTCTATTCATACATTTGATTTACTTTAATTAGTGATACTGGATGAAAGGACATGGAAAACAAAGTTAAAATGAGTTTCATTTTCCTAAAAAATTAGTAAATATCCGTTTAGATTTTCAACTTACAAATTGAGTCGGGAAGCAGGATGAGTACTTCTGTGGTCCGAAGAATTTACACCAATTCTAGACTTGGGCGGCATATAGTCAACCAATGAACTGGAATTGGAATTACTGCTTCGGTCGGTTCTTCCAATTATAGGCTGAAAATTCAGGGGAAAAAAAGATAATACAGCACGGAGAAGGAAAAAATTATGAATCTCTTGACCTTACAAAGAAAGGGGGGTGTATTCACGGTTCTTTTTTACGCGCGTTTGTTATTGTAAAATAGAATCCTACGCTATAATACGAGCAATAATTGTATGTATGTATGTATGTATGTATTGTGTGTGTTTGTAGGCATGTATACGTGATAATCATGTTTTGAAGAACTAGACCAACAAAGTAGCTGAAAATTACAGGACAGGGGTTATTGAGTGTAAGAAAATGATCTAGAAAAGTCTCAAGTTTGAGAAAATTCGTTGAACAGAGATATAAGATTCTCAGTCTATTCATTAGAAGCAAGTAATAACAACGATGGATGAAAAATTGCAATTAACCTCAAAAGTAACGAATAGGAAAGGTTTTACTAGCGAATTTTCCAAAGCCCAAGCTGCGTATGATAATTATGCTTTATGACTAATGAAGTAATGAGTTAAATATACGATCTTAATTCTCTAAAAATACAATAATAATGAAGGATATATCACATACAAGTTGACGGAATATATATATATATAAGACTAACAAACCTAATGTAGAAGTTTTCCATCAAAAATCTAGTTCGTTTTCGAAAAAGTGATACGTTAGTAGTATAGATCTTCTTTTCTTCACAAATATTACTCCAAATTGTTCTTCAGCTAGTCATTTTTTTTTCATTAAGTATCATAAAAAAATGTATACACGGGAGTTGGCCTGCTGCAGGCAATAGTAATCAAAACGCTTTACGAAAAGGTTGTTTATTACCCACACACAAGAAAAGAAGAATGGTCGTATACCTTTTTGTTCTTTTTCAAATTTGGATCCTTCAACAGTAGCGAAACCTGTTAACAGGATCCATTTCTAGAATCCAAAATTGGTGAAAAAAGTTTAACATTGGTTTGTCAGTCTGGTTACGATAATATAATATATAATCAATGCATATACCTAATAATATAAATTGATGAAGTTCTCCCGCATGATTTAAATCAACATAATTTTTTCTATTGTCCGCATGGTGAACCAGGTATTTATGACTAATATACTAACTAACTGGATCACCGACTCATTCGAACGAAAGTGTAATATATGAGTAGACCACGACGTTTATTTAGGCTATGGTCGGCATACTTGGAGTTGTGAGATACACACCTATGGTTATCTATCTGCGAATACGCGAGGTTTCATACAACGTTTTAAACTTGAAAAATAATTTAAAAAATTCATTTTTACATTAACTATATTTTGATGTTCTAAAAATATTTCGAAACGGATTCCATGATAAATCGAATGAAACGTGTCTTTTTTTTTTTTCCGAGATTGAAAAATAACAAAATCTTTATAGGATGCGGGTACGCCAGGAAAAACCAGAGGAGATGGAAAAAATTGACTCGTATGAGTTATAAAGGAAAACAAAAAAATTGTAATCAGAATCATCTCTACTTGTAGATATGAAACAGGAAATTATAGGTTTTAAAAAATACAATAATTTTTTTTCCTATCTGTCCAAAGAAGGTATCTACAAGACCGATTTTGACAAATTTCTATGTACCTTATCTGTCTATACCAAGCTGTTGAAGTCAATTTAGCCTTAACCGCTTTCCACCTCAAAACAAGAAAATAACGGGACATATGTAGAACCTGATCAGAAAAATAATAACGTTCAAAAATAATGTTTTTCAAACAGCTTTTAGAAATTTAAAACTTGTTTGAAAAAAATAAGAATATATATATAAAAAAAACAAAAAAATTTGGTTATCTCGGTAATCGAATCCACACTTCTACAAGTGAGAAATTATCTCGCGCCGATGTATACTCGGTTGTGCGCGGAGGTTCATTAATTTTCATCGGCTCACACAATTTAGATTATAAACCAGGTGATAGCGCAAACAATAACCAAGTACCCGGTTGGCCAAAATTTTTTCTGTTTCTCACTTGAAGTCGGTGATCCCAAATATGTCAGCACATAAAAGGTGGTGCGATCTTTCCAAGGATGCGGTGGAAGGGTAGAAAATGGCAAAACATTTCTTGAACTGAACGAAAAGGAGCAGAAAAGAGAATTGGAAAAAACTTCTCCCTCTCACTTTTGCCTGAAGACTACTGGTTGGTGAGACGAATATGATTCTCTATCTTAGTGTTTCATTTTTTTTTTCATTGGGTTTAATATCTGTAAATGCTAGAGAATTTATTATTTGTCAACAAATGTCGAGTAGGCCAAAGCTTTTGATCAGCAAGTTCTCATGCTTAAAACGCTCAACCATGCTAAGCATTTTCATTATTTCAACTCACAAGAAGATGTCATCAGGTGTAAAAATGCAATAGTATTGTGGTCTGAAAAAATATTGTTTGAAAATTATTTCATCACTTCGAGCCATACAACGCAATTTCAATTTTTCATTCATTTAGGCCCAGCAAGAACTGTAGAAAAAGCTCATATTATATTCTCGAGCATTTGCTCAAAAATGAGCATATGCTTTTAAATGTCAAGCATTTTCTGAGCAAATCCTCAAAATGCTTAAACATTAAAAAAAAGAAGCAAATGCTCGTTACCATCACTAATCGGGTTTCACTTGGGTCTACAAAAAGAGTGTTAAAACAATTATTAGAAATTATGCAAGTGAAGCTGCAGGTAACAGTTAGTTCAATTATGAAATTCTATATCAGAATCCGATGTCAAATTATTGTTGAACTATTGAAATTCAAGATCAAGATTCAATACGAGACATTTTGTATTCGTTGTGTTTAGCGTTAATCACAAAATTCGATGATACGCTGATTGTAGATCTAAAAATCATCATTCCAGGCGAGTTTTTCACCACCAGCTGTTATTACTTACTGTTGATGGACTGATTGAGAATATTGAGATACTCATATTTCTGTTCAACAAATTTTCTTAAACTTGGGACTTATCTATACCATTTTCTCGCACCTACAAAATCCCTACTTTGTAAATTTTAGTCGCATAGATGGTCGAATTATTCAGAACGCATTTACCCACATATATACAAATGTACATACATACAATTATTAATCGTTTTAAGAATAGAATGCATTTCAAGAATGGATGTTTTCAAGATGTTCCGAAGAGGAAGGGGGCATCAAACAAAATTTTTATAACACTTTTGTTTAGGAAATTTTAGGCTGGACAATTTTTACTGAACTATTTCTATCACAAAATTGAGATTTGGGAGAATAATGCAAAGAACCAAATTTTTAAAGCTTTTGTGCTAAATTGTTTCCATTATTACACTTATTTGACTGGGCTAATAGATGAATGCGTTGATAAAAATTCAAGCTACTTTATCTTTGAAAGAGCGAATGATTCCAAAATTGAAAGAATCTTTCGTTTGCTCATTCAACATCAGGAGAATTGACTGAATCCAATTCACTCGCCAACTCACTCACTCACAATATGACTAAAAAACAGAAAAATTCCCAGGATTCAATCTTTCACCTCAAATCAAACCCAACTCCTGCTTCCAAATAGTAGCACCAGAATGGATGGATGAAACTGTGTCGTTGTTATAAGTCATATTCGTAGATGATACCTACGTTGAAAAAAAAAAAACTACTGCAATGATATTTAATCCGTGATTTCAGCACTCAAGTTCAGGAGGAAGGTTACTCAAGTGCTCTTATCATGGTTAAACATTATGATAACCATGATACGGGTTGAAATTTTTGTTAAATCGTCACGAAACTTGGTGCATCATTTGGATACAGACAAGTACTTTTTTTTTTTTTTTTTTTTTTTTTGTGCGAATTGGTCTTATGGTATGTCCAGTAAAGCTGATTGTTGCATTTTTTGACAGTTTAATAGCTCTAAAATGAGTAATTATCAAGCAAAAATTTCTAAATTTAAGATAGGCATTGATTTGAAACTATTCTAACATACTTTTAAACGTGATAATGATTGGCTTCACAGTTCATGCTTCAGGGCTGATAGAGGGGCTAATTTTTTGATATTAACTCTTAACTCGATCAAGGCCGTAATTTTGGTCCAATATAGTCACGAAATTTCATACGAACATTATTTCTGATACAAAGACAAGATCTACAAACCTTGTTTCCTATTGGTTAATTTCTTCCCAAGTTATTATTAATTTTGTGTTATTTCCTAAATTTTTCTTTTCTGGATAATAGCATTGAAACATCCTTTTGTCAATCTTGTTGCGAAAAACTGATTTTATCCTAAAAACATGATATTACCTTCAAAAAGTTGATGTTCTGCCCATCCCTCTGCCCACCTGCCACAAAGTCTTCAAAATCTTCACAGGTCAGCCAAGTTTCATAAACACAAAAATACAACCCACCTAACACACGAAGATTTTATAGATCACCATAATAAACGTACAAGTTGATAATTATTTCACAAAATTATTTCCCCAATATTATTTCGCCAATTATTACCTCTACTCACACTACTACACAGACACGGAAAAAAAAAGTTTGTTGTCTCCTCTGAAACAATGAATTCTACAGTGTTACCGCGGAGATGATGTCAGTAAGTCCTGTTTGCCAATTGCACCAGAGGATTTGGCCTACCTGTAGAGATTTCAAACACTTTGCACCTGCCCTACCTGTATTAAAACCAGGGATGATAAGTCAGTTAGCCAAGGGTCTTACACAAATTCAAGTCAGTCATTAGTTTAACCCACATATACCACAAGCTATAAACCATAAGCACAAGCTATATTTTGAAGATTGTAAGCAAAAGTCGTAAGTTCAAGCTTTACTGAAAAACTTATCATCATTAATTGAAAAACAAGCCAATGGATTCATAATTTCCATGCTTAACCAACTGTGATACATGTTCTTTCAAGATAATAACATATTTTTTAACTTTTCTTGTTTCCCTTATTCGACTTACTTTGCTTACAGAAAGTTATGTAAAACTAACTTCATAAAAGATTTAATAGAGATGATGATGAAAATTTTTCATTTCACAACAAAAGAAAACTAAGTAATGGGACCATTTGTCCACCTTGAACTGATTTTTTTATATTTATTTACATTATAACTATATATGCATAATATATGATATGTATCCTTTAAAATTTTGTT
Source organism: Ericerus pela (assembly GCA_011428145.1). Lineage (NCBI taxonomy): Eukaryota > Metazoa > Arthropoda > Insecta > Hemiptera > Coccidae > Ericerus > Ericerus pela. The sequence continues at coordinate 1,491,906 of WOFM01000444.1, read as the reverse complement.
TAAAGGTTTTGAGGAAACTACAGAAGGGATAGAATTGATATTTCCACAAATGGTGGTTCTTATATAGGATCAGGAATAACAGGACTTTGATGCCTATTGTTTCAGTAATTTCAAAGAAAACATGTAAAGAAAAAATTTCAAAAATTACTGGAAAAGTGGATTCTTAAGAATTTTGAAAAAATAATAAGTTAGGTTAAAAACAAGTTTTTAAAAAATATGGATTTATAATTTGAAGAAGAAAATAAAGGTGAAAGAGAAAATAAAATTTCTCACTTTTTTTTCAGAGACAGAAACAAACAAAAATTGAAAAAACAACTGATAAAAACTGATATAAGTATATGTGTGCGTGTGTTGCAACACATGAAAGCAATGCTGAAGTTGGTCATCCTGTGTACTTCAACAAATTGAGTGAGTAGAATAAAAGCGTATAAAAAAAGAGGATAAGTCATTAGGCTAGAATTAATTTTTGTGAAAACTAGTTCTTATACAATGTGAGGTCTAATAGGAGTTTAGTAACAGAGACATACAGCTAAAGAGATGTTCAATGCCAGATCAAAACCATGTCAAAGATAGAATGTTTCAAATTCCAATATTTATTACTGTGCAGGCGTCATATCTTGACAGTGTGTGTGTGTGAGAACTAAGTTGAGAAATTGTTTGATGATGATGACAACTGATTGATGATTGGATGATTGATCGGATGATCGGATGATGATGATGATGATGATGATGATGATGATGATGATGATGATGATGATGATTGAAATGTTTGTCACATTTTTAATCACATTTTAGAGATCTCTTTGGCTATTTGTCTCTGATGTAACCACATTCTGAAGAACTAGACCAACAATGTTATAGAAATTTACAAAAGAGGTGTTTTTGGGCACAAAAAAATGATCCAGATAGGTCAATTTGATAAAATTTGCTGAACTGAAATGTGAGTCTCTCATTCTATCCATCAGTGCAGAAGAGATAACAACAAACAATAAAAAAGTAATAGATAGATAGGGTTTTATTAACGAATTTTTCCAGGCCTAGGATGAGTAAGATTATTATGATTTATTACTAACGAAGTACCGAGTTTAAATATTGCAATCTTAATTTTATTTTCTAAATATGTTATAAAAATATATTTCTAAAATTCTCCAGCTTGAATTAAATTAATAAAATTTTTTTAAATTTCCAAATCCAAGATGAACCAGGTTCTATATATTAATTTGAGTTACTAGTGCCAAAATTTTCCTTGAGTTATGAAAAGAAAAACATACCCACCCTCACCCCTCGGTTGTTCCACGACACCAAGATTAATAAGTACATTTTCAATAGAAAACCTACTTTAAAGTAAAACCTTAAAATGTAATGGTTTTCCCAGACTGTAAGGGGATGCTGATACGGCGAGTGTTCCAAGGGACTGGACTCCCTTAACATAACAAAAAATAGACACGAAAAAGTACTTGTTTTTTAGTCGTAGAGGAAATATTGCGATGAAGAGGGGATGTTGGAAGAGACAACTGGAAAGTTCTAGATGCCGTTCTCACAATCGAACTATCTACACCCTTGTCAAACAGACTGTGCAATAAGTGATGGACAAATTACTATGGTTATAGAAACGTGAATGTGGACCCAAAATGATAGCGAAAACAGATCCATTTGATATATTAATTTTCAACTGCTCAAAATGCACAAGTAGGCAGAAATTAATATCGCAAAAAATTGATGAACAAAATTGTAACTTGTTTTAGTTTTTTTTATTGAACAGTTAGTTATATTGTATGATATAAATGAAAGAAATTGCCGGATATACTGTCACTCCCAACTAATTTTATATAGCTTTTTCATTGTTTCATTTGAAATCTACTTTCGCCCAACGGATTAAAGGGCGAAAGAAACAAGCCTCTTATCGTACACAATTTTATGGGAACGAACTACACAATCAAAGTTATCGAATGCAATTGTAAGAGAACCGTTCTTTGTAGAAAGTTGAAATTTTGGTGAAACATTAGTATAAGTTTGCTAAAGATTCTGTGAAAATTTCACTGAAATCGTACCATTATTTCTTAAGATATAGCTGAAATTCTGAAATGGTTATATAAGATTTAAATTGGGGATACAAAACGGCGTACTGCCGCACTGGTATCTACATAGCTTTACCTTACCGAACAATAACGAACATTCTGTAACCTTTTGAATATAAGAAAAATCGAACGAACAGCGAATGTTCGTTTGGTGTGAATCCGACTCAAGGAGATCAAATGTTTTTAAAAAATTTTTTAATACGATGATAGATTCAGGAGATTTTTATTGTAGAATAACACTTCATCCACTGCTTGAAAATTTGTTTCTTCATTTTTCAAAATTCATCCCCGAAGTGACTGAAAGGAAGTGACGTATGTTTTTACATTTTTTTCAATATTTTTTATTAACACCATAAGATATGAAAGAGTCCTGGGGATCTAGATCCACTTAGCTACGGGAAAAAAAATTAAAAGAAGTGTTTTCTTTTTTGTGTGTCATTGTGAGGGAGGAGCAGGTCAGAAGAGATTGGCCGAGAATAATTATCTAGACTCTCCATATGATGGAGCTAAGTAAACTTCACTTAATCAAACATGAAGTAGAGCTAAATCAGTGAAGCTGGCAACTGTGTAGAAGTATCCATTTTTACTGTTATTTAATATTCAATTATAGCTAGAGAAAAATTTGCAGGACTGTGTCAGAGCCATAGTGGCAGTTTTCTTAAAGATAAAATATGTTACGTCACTGTTAGTTGGAGCTAATAGGTCCAACGTATTTACAGGTTTTTAAATGATCCAATTAATACCTGGTTCACCGAACAAGACGTGGAAAACAATGAAATCTTTGTTAATTAAAATCCAGCTGGAGAATTTTCATCAATATATTAGCTGATCCTGCAATGCTTCGCTATTGAAAAAATACAAATCAAATTTGATATCAATTAATTTTTTATTCACCCTTTTTTTAATTCGAATAACAAATATCTTTGAACTTGGGAAAGGTCAAACATATGAACTGATACATCGCAATAAGTAAACTATGTGATTCTTTTTAGCTTCGTGGACAGGTAAATTTAATGTGGTACACATTTCTACTTTCACTGTAGGGATAGGAAATGAAAAGCCGTCTGAGACCGGCGGGAATAGTGCCAAAAAAATGGAAGAAAAACATATTTGGTCACACATTAAAAATGTAAAAAGTCAAAACTGGATTTTTTAAAGATCTCCATGGGAGTGGAAGAATGGGTCAAATAAAAAAATGAAATCCAAATTCGAACTAAGCCCTTGAAAAAACATTTCCGGTGATGTATAACTCATTAAAATGTAAAAAGTCAAATTTTCCCCATTGTCAGAACTCTCTGGATATAGAGGAATAGGTCCAATGAAAAAACAAACCTCAAAAATCGAACTAAACGCCTGAAAAAACATGTCTAATGATGTATTACTCTTAAAAATGGAGGAATTCAAAATTTTCCCATTTCCAGAGTTCCCTAGAGGCAGAGGAATGACAACAATTAAACAATAACAGAAACAGACTGATTAGTGACATACTGATACTGAGACTGATAATCAGTAATGATAGAGAAGACTTGGGTTGTTCTTCAATACGGATTTGGTGACAAATCTAAGAGAATTCATCTACAAATTCTCTTCGATTTGTCGCTGTTAAATTAATCAAGATTCAGCGACGAATCAAAGAGAAATCATCTACAAATTCTCTTTGATTTGTCGTCGTTAAATTAATCAAGATTCGTCGCCGTTAAATTAATCAGGATTCAGGGACAAATCAAAGAGAATTCATCTATGAATTAAGGAATTCTCTTCAATTTGTTGACACACCGGAAATCTTTACTACCTTACTTCTCTCAATTATGACAATTGACGAAACTATTTACTCGTATTTTAAATTTTTCATAAATGATATCAGAAACGATCTAATAAATAAATAAAAAAATCATTTCAAAAAGAATTTGATAAATAAAAACACACGCCTCAAAATTATGAACGTCGTTGTCAAGTAGCGCTACCTGTGAACTGGTGTGCTGGAACTAGGCAAAGTAAGTTAAATAAATAAAAAATTTAAAAAGTCCCTGTCAGTTTTCATATTCCTACAACACATTTAACACTGAGAAAATTCGGTTAATTTTCCCTTTTTTTCATGTTATTTCTGGGGAGTTTCAATTGCGGTAATACTTATTAAAAACATTGATATTCTTCAATATCAAATAACAAATTTGATTTTCTCGTGTGAGAATGCTGGAAACATTCGAATTCAGTAAAACTAATTTTCATTCAGAAAGAAATTGGCACACCAGAGAAGAAATAAAAAAGAGTGTGTATTGGGACACAAGGCGGAAGTGAAATTTGTCACGCTGAAATTTGTAGTTTGAAGAATGTATGTTTTTTTGGAAGCGTGATTTTTCATTTTTGAACATTAAAATGCAGAAAAAGTCATAAGAATTCAAATAATCGTTTTCATCAATTTGTGAACATTGCAACATAAAAATTAAATTACACAATCTTCATTTCACTGATAAGAAAGCAATGAATGAAAATGTATAGAGAAGGCGAAGAGGGAAATGAATGAAATAGAATAGATCGGGCTTAGCTTTTGTAAGGAGAGTCAGCAACAACGTTTTTTTATTTCACATGATTTGTTACATGACTGTTTTTAGTTTACTACCCAGCATAAGGATCTTTAACTTCAATTTTATTTAAAAAAAAAAAAGAAAAAGAAAATCCAGACTGCATTAATTTGAATGAGTAGCTCTTATTGGTAGATATGCCAAATTTAGGACAATAATTTTTTCAATCTCCAAATTTTCTTTTTTTTTTTAATTACAACCTTCCAAGTTTTTCCTCCGGATGGTCAGGAACATTTTGAGCTTACTTTCAATAAAGTCTATAAAATAATACACTTGTTCTGAGCGAATGAAATTCCGTTAGTTATGGAGACAGGACATACCAAACATACAACCTCCTCCATATGCAGTTGGTAAAAAGCAAGAGCATTGCCAAGGTGTTGTAGCGGTGAACATAGATCTCTCGAACAATTACCTAACTCAACAACATGAATGAGAATTTATTGATAATATAAAATAAGGAGTAGAGGTAAGCAAGAGTGAGACACTTGTATTTCACAACCAAAAAACTGAAATGCTCATATTATATCTGTTCAAAAAATTTTCTCGAACTTGGGACCTATTTAGATTGTTTTCTCACACTCAAAAACCCCTATCCTAAAATTTTCAGCTACTTTGTTTATCTAGTTCTTCAGAACGTAACCCACTTGCACATACAAAAGTAAAGTACCTGGTTCACCGAGCTTTGCTCGAATGCGGAAAAAGAGAAAATTTTGTTAATTTTAAATCAATCTTGAGAATTTCAGCAACATATTTATTAGGTATACAGTATATCTTTCAGTATTATCGTATTCGTATATTTAAAATTAAGATCGCAATATTCAATTTATACTTCATTAGTCATAAAATTATAATAATCATATGCAGTTTAGGCCTAGCAAAATTCGCTAATAAAGTCTTTCTTATTCGTTACTTTTAGGATTTATCAATTTTTCAACATTTGTTGTTATCTATTATTTGCTGCAGATGGATAGATTGAGATTCTCATATATCTGTTCAACGAATTTTCTCACACTTGAGACCAATGTAGATCGTTTTTTCATACGTCAACAGCAACATTGTTCATATAGTTCTCCATCACGCGTTTATGTACACACATACTCACACACAATTATTGCTCGTATTATAGTACAGGATACATACAATCATTGCTTGTATTACAGTATAGTATAGGACTTAGCAATTCGCTGAAATCTTTGCACTTCAGGTTGTAGAACTACATCAACAAAATCTTCAAATAGGTGCACAATTGTAATTTCGTAACGACTTTTCACAGGCTATTGTACACTCAACTTCGAAAATTTAGGGCTCATGAATCAACTTTTTTGGACAAAATTATCACAGATATCAATAAATTTGTCATAGATGAAACTGATGGTACCTTATGGGATATTTTATCACGCCGCATTCGTAATAGTGCATACCGCAACTCCACTCAATAATTGGTCGTATGACCTTCAAAAATATTTATACTGCATGAACTTCAGTCACATTTACATCAAACCAACTTTCTTTTTCGCACTGAATACCGTAGTTTTTGAATTATTGAAGGAAGTTTAATAAACACTTTTTCAGACACCCGTGTTTTTGAATTACTTACTTGCTCTGGAGATGTAGACGTATTCTACGTCAAAATGACACAAAGATCGCAAATTTACGTCGAATTAAATTTTTAAGAAAAAGGAATTCAAAAATCAACTTAAAAACCCTCAGGGTTTCCAAAAATATGTGCTGGGGGCCGATTTTGGAAACGTTGCGATTTCATTTTAAGGCTTGATAGGTAAGTTTGGATTTGAATGAAAGCTACTTATCTACGTCATTGAATAAATTCCGGTATTTTTCGAAATTCATCTTCTGAGTGAACTTTTCGCTGAGGATTTTAGCAATTTATACGCGTTTACAGTAGGGAAAACATAACATCAAGTAAAACACACAATTAAAAATAGACCCACTACAATGCATAGGATACTTCATGAGATGAGAAAATGGATTTTCATTTTTTATCGATGGAAGTTTGGAAGCCATAATACTGTACTTTTCATCAAATTAGAATGCCACCGACTTTCTTTCAACTTTCTGATTACTTCAACAAAATTCATCTCTCAACACACGCTCCTCTTCTCCGAGGTGGGTCACGTTCATAAAATTTATTAATTGAGATTAACTTACAGCGTGATTGGTGTCGTTATACGATGTTGTGCAGTTAGAATTTGGTCTGTCGGCATTACTACTATATTGAGACGTTTGTGGAACATATCTGGTATTTAAATCACTGCTTCCAGGGTAACTTGAGTATGGTATTTGGGTTGCTTGGGCGGAGGAAACTTTGAAAGTGCCACTGCCACTGAGAGGTAAATTTACAGGATTCGTTAAACTGAAATGAAAAAATAAAAACAAATTAAAAATTTAAATCTAATGGTATTAATTTAATATTTGGATCAAAAATAGCGAATAAATTTATTTTTATTCTATCATTTTATAACAATTTATTCATTTTTCATGTTTTTTGAAAAAATTTTGAGCGTTTTCAACAATTTCTCAATATAATATATACCTATAAGTAAATACGCACGAATATACATCAATAGACGATAAACGTGAACAATGAGTTATTGCTCATCACCAAATAGGTAAACAATCGTAAAAAACGAAAGATTAGAAACTGTCATTCAAAACAAACCTGAACAAAAAACACTCATTTCTTAGCATTGCCCACGATTTACGAACAAAACCGGAAAACAAATACTCAAGTTCCGAATAATTATACTCCAAGTAAGGTACGACAGGCACGCGTAAGTTATGCTCAGGTAAGAAAAACTCGGATTTTATGCTCAAATTCCTCCTTAATCGAGCCAAGTTGTTACACAGAATTACACTCCCACTCAATCTCTTTTTTTTATCTTTCTATCTCTTTCACAAATGATCACACCACATAAATCTCATATAATTACAACGGATCAAATGACACTTAGGTTCTTTCTTGCGACGTTTCTTTCTCATTCAAACCTCATCGTACACACTAAACAAAGAGTGAAAAACAGTTATTCGTTATACTTTTTACGCCTCGACGATTCTGCACGCGATTCTGCAGAAACCTAACAAAAAAAATACAACAGATACGTAGTCTAGGCAAACTATAATCGGAGTCTTCAAAAATTTTCACGATTAGGCGGATGCTGAAATGAGTCTCACAGTAAATGCGAAAAGCTGAGCAAGAGTATACATTTTAAGTTACATCAATTTTCATTTAACTCCGGCCCTCCACATCCCTATATTGCTGTCGCAACTGTAAATGTTCTTTTAAAACCTAAGATAGCTAATCGGAGTGTTCTTTGCAAAGGTCATTCTTTAAAAATTCTATTTCTTTTCATGTGTGAGAAGAAAATTCACACAAACATCAACAAAAGAACTACAGACGACAAGGAAATCTGTCTAAAAAAATACGTAAATTTATTGTAAAAAGGGGACTATAAATTACAGTCATTCCACACCGACCATTTTCTTCTTAAGCTAATTTAGAGAAACATTGGTCCAAGTCGTGTACATTTGGCACAAAGCACTCACTACTTTTTCACTGGTGGGAGTTGTTTCAATAAATATTCAAACTTTGTGATTTTTCCGCGGTTTTTTTCAGAAATTTTGATAAAAAAAGGCAACCTGATGTTCCACTTTCCTTTCAATGAAGAATGATAAATTTACATTTAAAAATACACTAAAAACAGAAACACTTTGCCATTTTTTGCAATTTATCATAAATTATACTCTGGAAGCAAAAAAGACATATAAACCATAAACACAGAAAAGGAATAAAATGGTGTAGTTGGTATGCCCGTATTTTATAGCTTTCTAGTTGTAAACAATATCGTAGAAGGGATTAATTAGAACAGAAAACCGAATAAGATAAAAAAAACTCAAGAAACTGATGGAGATTCGAAGTTCGATAGCATCGATAATAGGATACATTAATCAAATACACAAATCTAATCTAATGGAATCTAAAAATAATAATTCTGCACGTATGAACATAGAGGATCACGTTTCACTGCAACAAATTTCTACGTGTGAGAACTAATAAGAATGGTTGAAATAAAATAATACATTGGAAAATACAAATACTCAAATTGCATTAACGACACCTTTATTAAAGACAAAAGCCGAAACCGAAACCGAATATTCCATTACTATTGACGAGAAGAATCAAAGTGAAAGCAATGTTAATACATCATTTGCAAGCAAACTGCGTAAAAAGCTCCAAGGCAAAATCAGTCCGTACAAATACCCAGTTTGCCAATTCATTTATCTACAGAATCTTTAAATCGAAAAAATTTCGAAGTACGCAACATAAAAATTATTCGAAAAACATAATCAACACACGAGTAATTAAAAAATATGTCTGCTGCGCATCAACCGTGGTAAGAGAGTATTTTTCCAAAGTATCAAATTTTATAATGGCTGCCATTCGAAAACCATTGTACCAATTTCGCTCAAATTCAATACCAAACCAGTCCCCAATAGTCATAAAAATTTCAAGCTAAAATCCTTTAATTTACGGGAGTTATCGTGATAAAAATATGTTGGGTTTGCAACACTTTAAGAAACCCTTCCTCCGAAACTAACCTATAAATTTCAAAAATTTTAACACGAATGTGTGACCCATGAATACTTCTAACAGTACCCCAAGTTTCACTGCCATAGGTCAAACAGCGGAGACTCCATAGGCTCCTAAAAAGTGACGAAATGAGCAAAAAGTAGATATATATATATATATATATATATATATATTGTGTACAAAAGAATTTGAGTGACCTGTGTATTCGTGATCTACGACTATGGATCGGTGCTATTTCACAGGTCCAACCCCCAGGTCTTGCTACTACACTGAATGTAATAGATGTATTTTCATTTTTCTTTGTTCAACCGACTTTCCAATACTTATACGACTAAAAAATATGAAATTTGATGAAAATAATAACTTCAAAAGAATCAAAAAAATTTTCACAAATCCTTTATATGTAGAATTTATCGAAATTATGCGGGCTGATAATCTGTCAGCCAAGGAAATTTCCTCATTCCCAACTACCCCATTTTCGCACAATACAAAACTTTCAAGGACGACATCCCAAACCTAAAAACCTATCAAAACCACATACCCGATCTCCATCAACAAGCGGAGACCAAAAGACTTACAGCCAGAAAAGGATGAAATTTTAGTCAAATGAAATTAGCTGGCATAGAGAGAAAGTTCTCTCATCATTGGTGGTGAAAAACTGAACACACACATACGCCAGGGAAAATAAAGTGAACAATTTTGATTTTCAAGGGCAACATTAAACACATGTAAAGCGAAAGTTCAGCCACATTTACAAAATGGAAAGTGTATCAGGAGAGAGAAGTAGAACTGATAAAAAATAGTATATTACACACCAAATGTACAAAAGTGAGCGATTACATGTGAGTGAGCAATTCCCAAGTCATGTGAACTCACTTTTGAATCTTGTGGAAGATATTTTATATAATCAATGATCAGAATGCAACAAAATGTTAGAATTCTATCATAATAATGAGTCTTTCTTAAAAATTATAAAAAACAGAATAAAATATCAAACTCCTCACTGTAGCAGATTCAACATTTCATTTAGAAAATGTAACCTCTAACTCGATGTAAACTGAACATGCTTCCATGTAAAAAGATGCTTCACGTTTTTACACGAAGGTGTATTCACTTTATATCGAGATTATGTCTTTTTGGGTGACCAAAGAAACTACAAACCTATAGAAAAATTTGTTATCAGTTGCAGCTTCTTTTTCTGTAGGTTTACAAAATCTCATGCAGCCGCCCAAACAACAATCTGTAGGTTTAGCAGGTTTTTAGGAATTGGAACGTGTTATCTATTTTTATTATCGATCATATATTTTGTAAGTAGCTGAATAGCCAGTACAAAATTTACACTGAAACGAATTCAGATTCTAGAAAATAAAGGTATTACCACTGAGAAAGAAGAGATGAACTTCAATTTATTTGTCAGAATGAATGTTCTCACAAAGCTGTTTTTTGCTACTGATGCCAATAATTCTGCCCATTTGCTTCCTTTAAACTCAAACAAAATCAAAGTTATCAAGAGCAATTGCAAGAGAACTATTTCTTGTAAAAATCTGAAATTTGGCTGAGACAACAACATAAGTTAGCTGAACATTCTGTGAAAATTTGGTCGCAATCGAACGTTTACTTTTTGAAATATTGCAAAAATTCTTCAACTAGACTGATTTCAAATCACTTGAATTGCTTATTTTAAACAGAATTTCAGCGATATTTCCAGAAACAAATGTGCGATTGAGCTGAAATTTTCCTGAAACATTCACATATGTTAATAGAATACCTATTTGATTAAATCACATGTTTTGTTTTAAAGATACTATTGAAATTCCATTTGGATCCTGTGATTACATGACATGGATTCAATCTAGTTCATAGAATATTGATGAAGTTAAAATAAAAATATTATGGAGGATATTCTCAACTGACATATTTTAATTTAAATCAAAAAATCACAAATAAAATAAGTTGAATCCTCTCTAAATTCTCATAATTCATCGTCTATATTTCTTAATTTTATTCTTTTTTGGGAAACTGATGACAAAAAAATAAAAAAATAAAAAATACACAACTTGCCAACCCTGAAAATGTATCTTCCAACAAATCCAGACTCTCTAAAATCTACAGCTAAAACATGTAGCTGCAGATTTTTCTACAGAATTATCAAAAGTATGAAGGTCTATAGTTTTTGGATATCACCCTAATACGTTTCTGTAGCTACAGAAAGATCGCTCAAACGGATTTCTGTCAGCTAAGCCAGTGAAACATGCAGAGTTTTACAGATTCTGAAGTTTCTTTAGTTGCCCGAACAAAATTTATATATTCATCAATGATATGAGTTACTTTCACTGGAAAAATACCAGTGTATACATTGCGTTTCTCATCATATATTATACCAGCTGAAGTACCCATCTAACTGATGGGTTAGACAATAATACCACAAAATATCACCAAATATCTGGCTTATTTTTCAAGTTTTCTTAACTGAGTAAGAAACCATTCTGTAATTCAGTTTTTTAACCGTATTATTTCTTCAAAAGATATACCCTTACAAATATATTTGCGGATGTATTTGTATTTTATTGTCAATACCTGATAATTTTTATGAATTGATTGTACTTCTTGGTTTTAAAATATAGAAATAAGCTTGAAAAAAGTTTAAAGGCAGAGGTTAAATGAAGCAACTATATTTAATAGTTTTTGTCATGACCTAATTAGGCATATATACTGAAACATTTCATCTAATGATTACAAAATTTGAAGGCCATGGATCACTATTGTCATTCAATAAAAATACTAATAGACGACAGTGACATACCAAAGGAACTTTTTGGGAGGGAGAAAATCAAAAATTCCAGACTGAAAAGTTAAAATTCTGAACTGAAAATTTTCAAATTTTCCTTTATAATTTTTTTATTCTTGAATCTTCTAGTACGGAAATTTTTGCTTTTGTTTTGGCTATAAAATTTTCAATTTTGGACTAATAGCTATGAAATTTAAAACAGATATTTATTATGATATATTATAACTAGCTATGAATTTTGGTGCCAATCGGTTATACAGTAATTCCAATAAAGATGTTTTTGTTTTTGTTTTGGATACGAAATTTCAAATTTTTGACTAACAGCTAAGAAATTTGAAACAATTATTCGTTATGATTTATTATAACTGGATATAAATTTTGGTGTGGATTGGTCATACAGTACTTCCGGTATGGCTATTTTTATTTCTATTTTGACTATAAAATGTTCAATTTGGCAAAAAATCTCGGACTTCTCAATAAATAAATAAATAAATAAATATATATTGTAAGTATGTATAAAAGATCAAGTCTGTAGATTCTTAAAAATTCATTTTTACGACACTATTTATTTTTGTATCTATTTTTTTCAATAATTTTCCAAGAAAATGTTCTTCTAATTTTTAATTTTTTTTATCATAAAATCACATTTTTAATAAAAAATTTGCTCAAAATTTAATCCTTCTTTTTTCCAAAATTTGGAGACTTTATGGTACAACCCTTGATCAAAAAGAAAATGTTTATACACTGGTAGTTTCAAGTGAGAAGTAGCTCACATTACTGATAAATATAATCTTGATATAAAGCAAACGCACCACCATGTAAAAACATAAAGCATCTTTTAACATAGAAGCATGTTCAGTTTACATCGAGGCAGAGGTTACATTTTCTAAATGAAATGTGAAATCTGCCACAATGAGGAGTTTGATATTTGATTATTCTATTTTTCATAATTTTTAAGAAAGACTCATAATTATGATAGAATTCTAACATTTCATTTCTTTCCATCAATTATATAATATCTTCATCAACAAGATTCAAAAGTAAGTTTACATGACTTGGGAATTAACCATTTTGGCCGGTTATTAGAGGTAGAAAACTTTTCTTGTTTTGCATTAAGGATTCAAAGGTTTCGACAGAAAAATAATATTGTTTTCGGTAAAATTTCTGGCGAGGCAGCTGCAGTTGATGATCTTGTTTTTTTATCACCAAATACGACACCATTATTGCAACCTATGGACCAGGGTGTTATAAGAAACCTGAAAGTTAACGAAAATTGTAGGTGATGAAAATTACTGAAGACCTTGAACAAAAAATAGGTTCAAAAATCAGGACATTAGATGCTATTCTAATGCTAAATAAAGCATGGAGCTCTATATCAACCTCATCAATTGCAAATTGCTTTCGACATCCAGGTTTCAGCAATGATAATGCAGTAATTTCAACTTTAGATGTCGGCTGCTAATGAGCCAATAAGTAATTTAGTCAGTGAAGATTATATTTGGGTAGATGATGTAGTGACATCAGAAATTCAAACAGATGAAGACATTGTCAATGTGGTTTTAAATCCAGTAGAAGACAAGACAGAGGAAGAGTTAGAAAGAGCAGAAGAGGAATTTGGGAATGCTCCAACAATAACTCAGGCTAGACTGGCTTTACAAACTTTAGAAACCTATTTTTTAACGAACAGTGCAGTGGTCAACAGTGAAATAACTGCACTTAAAGTACTACAAAAATCTATTTATAACCATTTTGTTAATCACATTGAAATTAAGCAGACTGAAATAAGAAATTTCTTTTTAATCTTGTAAAACATGAATCACAAATGTACTATAGATATATGTACATATTATATTATAGTAAAAAAATTATCTGCAGTCTACAGTCTTTCATCATTTCTTAGATCATGGTATCAATGTTTTCAACTAAAAAATAAATAAATAAATCTGTTATTAAGTACTGTATGTTATATCTGATTTCAGTTGCAAAAAACTCCAGTTACAGTGAACAAAATTGCTGGCTCCCTTGGAATTCGTTGTAACCAATTTTCACTGTATATCTAAAATTCTCTATTCATGAATGAAGTTTACCTGTTTAACTGAATAAATACTAACCACTTTGTGGTGGATTTGTTGTAAAAAATGTCATACTCAACTAGTTAGCCACTTGTGATAATCAACTCATTGCACTTACAGCACAAGGCACAGACCAGTGGTGCAACTAAACAACTAGTTGATAATCACTCATTTTTCTAACTAATTGAGGAAATACTAATGTCCAATTCGTATCTATTATGTAGAACCAAAAATGAATTTTCAAGTTATTTTCAAATTTCCTTACACTTTTTCATGGAATTGGATAATACTTCATTTATTCCATGTGCGGTGTTATATACCCATGAGATAAACATAATATTCAAAAGGCAACCTTAAAGAACCTCTGATGACTTCGGAAATTCAGGTTTTTTATCAAATCAAATTTTGAAAATTTTCATATTTCCAGCCCTATTTCAGGGCTGAGAAGATACTCGTTACCTTCAAAAAATTGGTTCCACATAATCAGGTGAGTCACTGTGAAAATTAGGATTTTTCATAATCTCCTCCATAAAACGGATCCGGAAATTAAAAATGATAAAAAATGAAAATTCTCAAATTTGGTAATGTGAAAGTATTTACCAATTTTTTTTATTCAGAGCCTAGATGCACATTTATTCAAAATCCGAACAGTAAGTTTGCTCTACTGTGATTACTATCTATCATGGTATGGAACATAATTTAGAAACTGATTTTGTCCAATCTAGACATATTACCTGAACAGAGCTGTAACTAGCTTTTTTTGACGCCCTGGACATATAAACTTTTTGACGACTTTCCATTACCTCTTATAAGGCGTTTCGTCGTCGATGTATCATTTTTTTTTTTTTAAATTATTATTACTATTTATTATTTATTATTATTATTATTATTATTATTATTATTTATTATTATTATTAATATTATTATTATTATTATTATTGATAGTAAGCCATCCTTGCATTTTGCCACCCTGTGCAAATACACCGGTTGCACGTACTTAGTTACGGCCCTTTACCTAAAAGCAGAAATTGATTTTGACAATGTTATTTCTGATTTTTCCTTATTTTCTTATATTTTTTTGATGGTGTTAAGTAATACTTGATTTGTTCCATACGTCAAATAATCTTCAACGGACGATCCAGAACAACCTTTAATGATCGATGACATCCAATTTTAAAAATTTGCGTATATCCACTACCATTACATCATATAGATCTAATTTTGAAGGCTGAAAATTTATTTCTTATATTAATATAACCAAGTATGTGAAATGAACTAATCTAGATTTACTTGGCATTTTGTGGCTGCCTGGAGCTTACAAAAACTTGAATACCCGAATAAAATAAAAAAAGGTCGATGACCAGTTGGAAAAATAAATTTTGCCAAGAGTAGGTACAATTTTAAATTATGAATATTGCAAATTGTATTCATTCCAAGTTTTAGAGTTTCGTATTAGTAAAAACTTCAAAAAGTCATTTGAACGTTGATGGGTGGGTGGACCAATCTTCGAAATTGATTGAGATGTGTCGGTAAAGTATATACACACAAAAATTTTTCATAATACATAGAAAATTACACACTGACTGCCATTTTCTACAATATCCCTCTTTTCAGAATAAAAACAATATATGTAATGTAGTTGGCTATCTAAGACATTGCCAAGCGAAGTTGGCATAAGTGAAATCTAGTTTTCATAGATATATACTTGTCAATTCAAATGAAGTATTATTCTTTCCTCTTTCATTTCTATTATGTTTAAGGGTTTGTGGAATAAATCAGTTTGAAAATTTTGTTTTGCGGCCTTTGAATCCATCAAAATAATGAAATTTGGCCCTTTAATCTTAAAAAAGATTGAAGATCTTTGATATAAAACATGCACTTTATTTTTCATAAAAGCATTGCTGCATTTAACAAAGCTGATGTGATGTAAAGCTGTTTTCTCTTCAATTTTTTACACTTTTATTATAACTGCCAGAGACGAAGAGCTAAAGAGATCTCCGACATCCACTCAAGAACATGTCAAAGAAAGTACCTTAAACCTTGACGATAGTGTACGAGGTACGACTGATAAATAACGAGACTGTGTTTGCTATAAGGCACTTGTTAGGGTGGGGGGAGAAACAAATACAGCTGGAATAACCTTAAAGTGGCTACTGTTTGTGTATGAAACTGCATTTGCATATGTTCAGGATTTTTAGTTCATAATAGAGAACGTGTTTAGTACAATTTTCCATAAAACATGTGTGACGAGAAAAAAGAAACAGAGTCAACTTGAAATTTCTCATTAAACTGAAAAAAACGCCTACTGAGTTTTGCGCTATTAAAAGATATTTATGGGAAGGATTGTATGTCTCAAGCTCGTGTTTTTTTGTGGCATAAACAATTTTCTGCCAGTTGAGAAAGTGTTGAACATGACAACCATCCAGGTCACCCTGTCAGTTTCTACTTCAGAAAAGGTGATCAAAATTAACAAAATTGTGCGCAAAGACTGTTGTACAAAAGTCTGTGCTAAATTGGAACTGAAAAACTTGAGTGCAGAGCAAAAGCTGACCCTTAAGGAAATTTGTTCTGGTATTCTTGAATCGTTAGAAGATGAGCCCGAAATGATAGAAAGGATTATTACATATTACGAAACATGGATTTTTCAGTATGACACCAAAATCATATGCCAATCCAAACATTAGAAGACACCAACATCTTTGAAAATCAAACAAGCCCGAATGTCAGAGTAGAAATTCAAAGCAATGCACATCATTTTCTTTCATATTAACGGTATTGTGTCGATGGAATGGGCTCCTGAAGATCAAACTGTGAATCAACATTACTATATAACCGTGTTAACAACCTTGAAAGAACGTGTTTGTAAAAAAAAGGCTTTCCATTCAGCGAAACAAGATGTAGACCCTGTATCAGGACAATGTGCCATTACACAACGCCTTGTCAGTGCAGCAGTTTTTGGCAAAAAAACAAGATTCCAGTACTTCCACATGCGCCGTATTCGCCTGACTTGGCTTTGTGCGACTCTTTTCTCTTCCCAAAGGTGAAATTGGTGTTGAAAGGACCCAATTTTGACTCGATGGAGGAAGTAAAACAAAAAACGGCACAGGTATTAAAGGCGTTTTCAAAAGAAGAATTACAGCATTGCTTCGAACAATGTAAAAAGTGAATGAATGGGTGTGTACAATGAGAAGGAGAGTATATTGAAAGGAAAAAAGCATCTGTTCCATAATATTCAAAATAAACCACTTTTTTAACGCCATCTCGTTATTTAATAGCCGCACCTCGCATGTGTATTGGTATGGAGATATCTATTTCAACAATGAAATATGGGCAAGCTTTGTATGCGCAGACCATAATATACCTCTGATAGCTCACTTCTATCGTTAACGTGTTTCTTAATCACAGCATATAAGTGGTGAAGATGATGGAAATCTCATTAGCTGCAAATTTCTGGTTTTGATAAAAGCTCACAATTTCAATTTCACAAAGTATTTTATGCGGCCATCAAAACACTACGCTGGAACTATCGCAATCACTGGGTTCGGTTAGGTGCTTGCACGCAAGTGCGCTAGATTTCACTTCACACTATCTTCTACCCTCATAAAAGTACACTTAAAAAAAATTAATTTTCAACTTAATTATTTTAGCTTAATGATACATTTTTTAACAAAATCATATAGGGATGGACTATATAGTATAAGCAACGAAAATCATTTTAGAAATTTCTTTAAATTAATTTCGAAAGTTTCTCATTATGATTCATAAAAACACACGCATCGAATCTAAATAATTAAAAATCACTGAAATACT
Source organism: Ericerus pela (assembly GCA_011428145.1). NCBI lineage: Eukaryota > Metazoa > Arthropoda > Insecta > Hemiptera > Coccidae > Ericerus > Ericerus pela. The sequence goes on along the minus strand of WOFM01000444.1, from coordinate 1,473,970 downwards.
GAAATAATATAATCTTTAGGTTTAAAAATATTACTTTCATATTCGATATAATTTTTCGATGCATTCTTTGTCTTTGAGTAAACTATTTAAGGAATGAATAATTATTGATACATTATTTTGTTTGGGGATTTGGGTGAATTTGGATATCGCTTTTTCTGTCAAGGAGTGAGAGGAAAATTATTTAATCACAAATTATTAAAAAAAAGTCTACCACAAAAAATGTTGCTGTTCCGAGACGTAATAGTTAATTGAAGGCCAATTACACGCCTATTTCAAGTCAACCAAATACGAATGAATTTATACTAATTCTTCAAATTTAACATTTTAGTCTGTTGTAATTGTTGGTCCAATAATAATATTTTGGAGACTGATACTCGCACACGTATCTTGAAAAGCATTTAAAACTATTAATACTAGGAAAAATGGTAGCTTTGTATCAGCTTTAATTTTGACAAGATAATTCAGCTGTATCTTCGCATGCAATTTGTTATGTATTTTACCTGTTATTCTATTTGTTAACATAGTATTAAAAAAATTATTTTCAGTTCATGATGATATTCATTCACACCTCCTTCTTCTAGCTTACTTTTATCGAGCTCAATCAGCTCATTAAGAATAAGAAGAATCTTAATGGCTTATATTTACCCAGTGGTTTCAAGTTAAGAACAATTTTAATTTCCAGTTGAAAGTAAAAAAAAACTATCAAATCAGCTTGGAACGATCTTTTATTTTACTCGCCCACAATTTCAATTTCACGAAGTATTCGACGTGGGCACCAAAGCGTTACAATCACCATTGCTAGGTTTGGTTGTGTGTCTGTCTGCGCGCACACTTCAAAGCGGTAGATCTCACTTCACGAAACGTTTGCATTTAAAAAAAAATTGATTTTCAATATAGCTATTTTATCTGGTATCGTTGGATGGGGGAGCGGGATCACTGCCTATTTCCATGAGTGCATTCAAGAATTTCCTTCAATCAAAAAGTGAATTTTTTATGAACAGAGATTGAATCTCATGCTTTTTAAGTAGATTTTCTTTACAAAATATACTTATTACGCTAGGTGCGGTATTAGCCCCCACGGCTGGGGGTGGATAAGTTAAAATTTTGGCACCAATAACTCAAATTCATTCATATATATATATACACATACCTATTTGACAAATTCGAGCTACCTTGCAAATGAAGACAACGTGAAGTCCAGTTGAAATAATTGGTCTAGAGGAGTAATGGTTGGTTCCACTGAATTAGCTTGAAAAGTTATTTACATTGCTGGTGTGAGGGGCAATATATTATAAAAAGTAAAGGAAATGTACAAAGCAAGTAATGTGAGGAGTGTGAGCTCCAACTCAAGTGCGGAATGAGAGCTTCACTTAGATATATATTTATAATATATAATTGCATAAATGAGGAATCGGGAGTTTCAGCAACGTTGCCCATATTTAGGGGAGCTCGGAAAAGCTCACATTTACTGATATACTTTTACTTTTCAATCAAATTTGACTGGAAAAATTTCTATTCTCATGAGAGTATTGAAGGGAAACTCAAATTCAGATTCTGGGAAGGGTGAATTTTGAACTAAAAAAACACCCTAACGAATACAAACGTTATTTATTAATTTAATGTTTGCAGCAGAATTCTAATAATCAAGTGTTCTAATATAATATATACATACCAGAAGAGTTGTGGTAGTTCTGTTAATAAGTTCGGTAAAACACAGAAGCTGTGTACAGTAATAAAATATAGTTATCCAGTTATATCTGTATTTTTATTCAATTAAGTAGGTAGGTTCTTGAAAACTTTCTACCCAATTTAGTTGCAAACATGGTATTAAAATTTACCGGTCCATGGGTGGAGATTATGAAAATTTTCCATTTCACAACAAAACAATAATAATTGGTAGGTACCATTTTCCCACTTTGACCTAATTTGTTCGATGTACATGCATATTATGTACGTAGATATGATGTACGCATTGCCTAAATTTTAGGTTTACATTTTCAAGAAAACTATGAAAGATATAGAGATTCAATTTTCTCAACAGACAGGTAGTCATTTCCTGATACAGGACCTGATCTGATAGAGTTTAGTGCATATTACAAATAATTCAGTAGTTTCGGACAAAATTGGAGAACAAAAAATTCATGAGAAATTTGTTTTTCTAGTATTCAAAGAAAACTAAGACAGGTATCAAGTTAAAATTTTTACGAAAGATAGTCCTCCTACAGTCACAGTTTCGAAAGAAATTTTGCTCTCAACTATTAGATCAGTAGTTCCCGAGAAAAATGTAGAATGGATAATTAATGAAAAATAATTTTTTCAGGATTCTGAGAAAACTATCAAAGGAATAGGGATGAAATTTTTGTGGGAGATAATCGTTATAAAGTAACAAGTAGCAAATCTGATAGGAGTTTTGAGTTCATTGATTCAAGTTTCCTGATAAAAACGTAAGACAAAATAAATTTTTTGTATTCAAGGTACGAGAGGTTACAAGCGTTATTTCTACATCGCATTAAACAATATTTTTTATTTAAAGCGCAATGAGCTTCAACGTCAAGGGGCGCTTATTTTTAATTGTATTACAGAAGACCAGGAGAGGGGGCATTCTGGAACTGATTAAACTGAATATAGAAGTATAGTTATACCTACTAGTAAATGCTGAATAATGTTTACCGACACTTGCATAACTTTTAAATTTAATAAAATTTTGTGAAATACTTATATAGTTTCTTAAGTGAAACATATCCAATTCAGTTACGAAGTTATTTAAGGTCATGATTTTTATTCCATCTGATCAAAATGGAAAACCATAATGGAAAGAAAAATAAAAACAGAAACAAAAAATTTTTAGAATCAAACAAGAATAGAAACAGAAACAAAAACTAAAAGTAGAATCAGTAATTTTTAGATATGAAAACCAACCAAAATAGAAAAAAATTTTTTTTCCAATTTCCACTCTCTGGGTTTCATCAAATTATGAACCATCCACTCTAATATGTTTTACAGCACCTCCTTTCACTTAAACTTGTAAGCCTACAACCACAAATATAGAAGCAAACTAAATAATAAGTAACTTAGAAAATAATTATGTTTAGCACAAAATTTTAAGCATTAAATTTTCAGTGGATTCGTAAGTTGATTAGCGAAATGCCAAAAATAACACAAAAGTTAGGTTTGGTTAATTTTTGAAAATAATTTTGGGCATTAGCATCAGAATGTAAAAGTGCTCACAGAAAATTTTTTTTGGTGCAATTTAGAATGTCTGGTAACAAGATTTTGTAGAAAATACCTCCGACAATTGAGAAAGTGGTTAAAGAAAAAACCATTATATCAAGTTATTCAAGGTCTCAATTTCATTATGTTTTTCAAAAATTCTTTGTCTCCCCTAAAATTTTCTCTAGGGGTCCACATTAACCCAGCACCCCCTAAATTTTCAATGAGGTTTTGACACAATTTTGAACACAAAAACATCATCATTAGTAGCTAAAACGATACAATGGAGACATGAGCACACTTCCTGCCTATTAAATGCCTCCATAAATTTCCCTCGTTCTTCCAAATGTTTCTAGACTATATTGCTGGATTGACCATTAAATTTGCTCAGTCTATTATATACATTAAAGTTGAAATATCTACACAGTCAAATGTCAAATTTGACCACCAACTCTCTCAAAAAAAGACGAAGTTCATGCAACTCGGATAATTTATAAACTGGCATCAGTTAAAACCAATACTGTTCAAATTTTTCTCGTTGGTGGGTGAATATTGGAGTGAATCAAAGAAAAGAAAATGAAATACATTAGAGGAAATATAGACAAATAATAATAAAAATAAAAAATAAAATAAAAAATAAATAAAATAAAATAGAAGAGAAGAAAACTAAACAAAGAGGTTGTAGCCAGAAACTGTTGTTGTAGGTGGCTAATACCTGCTATTGCATAAAATGAGGGTATAGACCCTGACATGTTGCCGTTATAATAACTAAAGCACAATTACAGGGTGTGTGATTCGGTGAACCATGGAACATGTAAATAGTTGTCTTTTTGAGAAAACCCAATGTGGCAAAAAGTTTTGTGGTTTGTTTGATTTTTTAATACTCAGGTTTGTGAAACATATTTGGAAACTCTCTGTGATTTTGTTGTATAAGCTCGGCTGCCCCTTCACAATTAGACGATTTAGTCACAAGTCGGAGCATTTTGAGCCTACTTTCATTAAAATTTATGAAGTAAAACACTTGTTCAAAGCGAACGAAATTCCGTTAGTTCTGGTCATAGGACATACCAAAAATACAAATTCCTCCATACGCAGTCAGTAAAAATGAAATTAAGAAAATCCCGCCATATGCTGACATAAAACTAGCTTAAAATAACTCAACTGAAACAGATCCTATTCACAACGAAATAAGATCATACATTAGATTTCCTATCGTATCTAAAACTAGAGATCTATAATCACAGTACAGGTTGAGACATAAACCATTTTGAATCATAATTTTTCAAATCACCAATTTTTTTGTTCCACTGACGATGAGCCTATTCAATAAACAGAATGACTCAGAAAAATTACGATCCAAAATAGCATTATGTATCAAAGTGGGGTCTGATTAAAAACCTTACTGAAACAAGCTAATCCAAACTTTTTCAACTGCTAGTATATTTTTTGAAGCTCACTAGTCAGATTATGCTCCAAAAGTGAAAGAGATCACGATAACTGACATTGAACTGTATATATTACTAGTGCATGGTGTCAGCTCTGCTTGACAGATACTTAGGACCTTTAACCATAACCCTGAGCTAAGTGGTCACTGATATATTACACAACAAAATCTGAAAATATAAAATTCTCTCCTTTTTGAGTCCAATGAAGTTTGAAGAATGGATCTAATGATATAATTAACATCAAATTCGAATTCAACGCCTCAGAGAACACCTAATAATATAATTATAATACAATAAAATCTGTAAATAAACAATTATCCCATTTTTAGGCCCAATGAGGGTCGAAGAATGAGTCTAATAATAAAATTCACATCAAATTTGAATTCAGCATCTAAAAAAACATGTCCAATAATATATTTTTCAATAAAATATAAAAAAAATAATTTTTCTTTTTTCGGCACTATGATGGTTGGCGAATGGATTAAATGATAAAATGACCATCAAACTTGAATTCAGCGCCTCGAAAAACATGACGTAAATTTAAGAAAAAGGAAAAAGTCACTTAGTGAAGCGCTAATCAGTTTGCATAATATTTTTCCTCTGTTTACTTTATGTACACGCAGTGCTATTAACCTAGTCTTCATCGATTTTTTTTTATAAATAAGATTTCAGAAGTGATAAAATAATAAAACCAAGCCTAGAACTTTCCTAGGTTCATGAAGAATGTTCATCTACATCGGTTTGGTAGATTTTGTAATTACCCTAAACATACACTTTTCAAAAATTTTCCTTTTTACATATTGGTATGGATATAGATATAGATAATGACGATAACTTACTGTGTAATTTTGTAGTAAGTGAATTCATGAATCATTGTAAAACATACCTGTAACAGAAAACAAATGGAAGAAAATTATTCGAAGTTACACAAACATTGAATTGATTTTTTGAGGATTTTGTAGAATTCTGTCAAAATGTGTAGTTCTGAAAGTAAAGTTTTTTTAAATCCCCTATTGTTCATCATTCACATGATACTACACACATACTAGTGGAGTGAAAAGGCAAAATTTGTTTGACACAATGATATCATTGACTGGCTTTTATGCTTTTTTTTCTTTTAAATCATAAGTATGACAAAAAGTCTGAAAAAAATGAAAAAAGACCCTACCCAACATCCCATTAGACGAAAATATCGCAGTAGACTAAAAAAAATTTTATTTTAATTGTCTGATTGCAAATTCAAACCATGCTAAACCCCTACTTGATCACTGAGCCATGATGAAATTTTCTCATTAATGTTTTAATCTCATGATTTATGACATCACTATGCCAAACAAATTTTGCTGCCCATCGACTTTCCTAAAAAAAAAAATTGATATGTAAAGATATTTCTTGAGGTTGAGCTTGATAGATCTGAAAAAAAGTATAACAAAATAAAGTTGTTTACGAAGTTACATCTCGCAAGTGTGTAACTGCAGCAAAGAAAATATGTTAAGTACGAAGTATGAAATTATATATATGGCGGAGATGCACGAAGGTAAACGAATGAGCAGCGGAACAAGTATCAGTATAGCCACAAGCATAAAAGTGTAAAAAGGTTTGTATGATTAAAGTCGAGTATTTGCAGAAGTATGAGGGGAGGAGGATTGGTGGTTCCAACAATATTTTGCTTGAAATACTAATATTTTCCCAAGTAGTATTTATAGGTTTCATTCCTACTTTCTCATGTTTTACCACCTATAATTTTGAGGTAACAATGAGATTAAAATACTCCAACCCAACTCTCTCAGCATTCGTAAGTTTTATTTCTATTAATCTTGAAGATTCTATCACTTAACAATGAATATACACACATATAGTTGAATTCTTATTGCATCAATCACTTATTAGTGGAAAAATAGGAACGGGAAAAACATTGATACGAAAAAATATCGATATTTTGCACCACTACCATGGACTGAGTCAATACTACGGTCTTCCAGAGATGGCACATTGGGCATTTATCCATGGGTAAATTGGGTAAAAACCGGGTAGGAAGATAAAGTTTTAACTCAGTCTCAATTTTACCCAACATAAATTATTCAAAGTCATCCCAAATACTTTAAATAGAAATACACATTTGTTTACATTTTCTTCAGAATGATGGATCAATCAAGATGGTTAAAATAAAGTATGTTAACAACAATTCTCTGTGTGGAGGGCCGTCCAAATTATCCTAGTGAAATAATGTTTTAAAACTGAATTAAAAGTAACATACAGTTTTACACCTTTGTATGAGATAAGAGCGGGCTCCTGAATAAATGATAAAAATGCGATTCCCAACCTCCCTGTGTATTTATTTCTAGGGACTCGAATATGTGAATACACTAGGTTTTTTCACGTTTCTCAAATAACTATTAATACAATATACCAGCAGAATATTTTTGTAAAAAAAAATGTGTCCACAAAATTTATGACAAAAATTTTCAAATTTTTTTTTTTTCATAACTGTCATATACAGACTGATACAAAGTTAATAAAGAAGGTTATTTGCCTCAAAATCATATTTTATAACTGGGAATCTTAAAATTGATATAGAAATGAAGATGATCAAAAAAATCAGTATTCTGATATTCTTCGTTATTATAATATCATGGGTTATACATCATACATCAGACCAGTATATACATGGTGTTTCAAATAATGGAAAAATAAGAGATCAGATAAAGTACACGAAATTCGTTATTTTCTAACATTATTTTTCTGAATGTTATCCAGTACTGAGGGCGCCATATATATATAGAGGCGAAGGGGTACCGAGGCTCTCTTCGAGGGGGAAAAATTTTGTGACTTTTTTTGCTCATCACTTTGAAAAATTTTAAGATTTAGATAAGTTTAACATCTATAGAACCTGCTGTCTTTATATATATATATTAAAATTTTACAAAATTTAAAAACGACAAGCAAAAAAATAAACTAATGGGGGCAATGGCCCCTTTTGCCCCTCTTTATCTATACCCTAGTATACAGATCTGAAGTATGATGTACAGGCCATATAATGATGAAATATATCAATAGCCTACTCTAATTTCTTTAGTCTTTCTTACGTCTATATCAATTTTCAGCTTCCCAATTAGAAAATAATGCAGATTATGATTTTGAAGCAGAAAAAAAACCTTCATTACCACACCACATCTCTACCACTGAGTTATGAAAAACATGTATTAGAACTCATTAATTTGTCTTGAATTATACAAACATCATATTTTACTTGGGTAATTCTATAGTATACTTACTCATTGCGTATTTATCAGAGAAAAAATGTGAAAAAACCAAAAGGGTGATAAATTTGATATTTGAAACTCCACTCAATAACACCCACGACATCATGACAAGAATATACTTGCAATGCAAATGATTATTTACTTTCAAACTAAATTTTGAAAAAAATAAAAACAGTTTATGATTCACCAAAATTTTATCGTGGATATGAAAAATAAAAACTACAATTAATATCAAACTCCAATTTCATTAATAAGTCGCACAGAAAAAAATCGTAACTATAGTGTAGAATGAGGAAGAAATGGATGTGTAAAAATATACGAAAGAACAGACATATTCAAAAGAAACAATTGATTGCTATCACACTTAGAGAGAATCCGTACGCTGTTCTTCCGGCGCCTACACCAAATACACTCAACATTTTTAACCTCGCAGCATACATTCAAAATTTTCATAAATTCAATCGAGAATTCAAATGACGAGTTTTATTCCCAACATCTCCAAGCTTGCTGACAATGTCCGAAAACAAGTATTAATATTAATTATACTCCATTCAACAGTCAAAATATATCACGTACGCTAGATTGTACGCTAAATTTGACGGGGAATCTAAAAAATTTTAATGAAAAATATTTAATAGTTATTATCATTGCACTGCAAATTGTATAAGAAAAAAACACTCCTCATTTTGTTCTCAAATTTAAATACACCTATGTGATCATCAATTTATTTTTCAGTTGTCACAAATTTTGTTTCTGCACTCAATATCTATGTCTCCAAAAATTGTAATATATTTAGTATTAAATATTCTATCAATAGGTCAATTCCCAGACAAATTGATTAAATACATTGTGGCTGTATTTCGAGTACTGTATTAAATAGAAATCTCGAAGTTTTTCTCTCCTTCAAAATTGTTACCCATTTCTAATTTAAACTTCTTCACCATGTCCTCAAACCTCATTTTTCAAAAATCAATAACATATTCAATAATAATGATTTTATCTTCAGGTCAATTATCTAATATATAAAGACAAGTTGCCATTCTCTGTCCTGAATGTTCTCTTAATCTACTGAACAAAATGTTTCAAAATTCATACCACATATGAAGAATATCTTACAGGTGGTTTATAAACAACAAAAATTAAAATCCATTCAGCCAAATTGCTGAAATTAAGGTTTAAAGTTGTTTTGCATAAGTTTCTATGTGTGAATGCAGGTGTGAAATTAATTTTAACAATAGTGTCTGTGTGTGAGTGCTATTGAAAATTACTTATCAAATGAATAACCCAACAAGAGGCAAAGCTATATATCCGCCAACTGGTGACTTTGTTTATGTTAATGTCAGCAGATTCATTCCAAACATTCTTTTTTATTTTTTTCTGGTGACGATTGTATTTTCATATTTTACTCTGTTCCCTGTTGTAATCACAACTTCTTTGATACCAAATGTGTTTTTTAGTGTTTTCAATTGGGATCTGTGTTGTGGTAAATAATTTAATTGATGCCTATTTTTCTTTAACACCAAATGTGTTTTTTAGTATTTTCAATTCTGATTTGTGTTGTGGTAAATAATTTAATTGATACTTATTTATTCCTACTTCTATGCTGAGTATTGTTTCAGTACATAGATTTATGATTTAAAAATTTCAGTGTTTTCAATTATTGTGATCTGTGTTTTTGCATTAAGTGGGTTACAATTATGTAGATGTTTGTCTATTAAAATCTTTATTGAATAACATTGATAATCCAAAGCCTTCAAATTCTGAAATCATTAGATAGAATCAGTGACGTATTTAAAGAGCAGATATTAGAGTTAAAACCCCCAAAATTTTTTCTTTTTCTTTTTTTTACAGCATATTTTCAAGTTTATATTTTTTTTCAAAAAAGCACATTAACCCCTTCCCAAAAAAATTTGCTATAACTACGCCACTGGATAGAATGTTTCAGTATATTACGCCCAATTACATTATGTAGGTACCTAAAGAAAACTATTAAGTATAGGTGCTTCACTTAACCTCTACCTAAAGTCTTTTTTCAAGCTTCTTACCACATTTTAAAATGGTTTGTCTTAACCAATCATCAACAGCAACATTGATGATCCTTAGCCTTCAAATTCTGAAATCATTAGATAGAATCAGTGGCATATTTACCGGGGGAATATTAGAGTTAAAACCTCCCAAAATTCACATTTTAAAATGGTTTGTCTTGACTATTCATCAACAAGTATGATATATTTCAGCCATAATTAAGAGTGCATAAACTCACTAAAATAATTTTATACTGTTTTAAAATATTACTTTGAAGATATCATGGTGAAGGTATTTTGAATGATAATAAGGTTAATATTTTCAAAGTTTTCTGTGACAATATTTTCTCAACTATTTAAAGAAAAATGTTCTGAAAAAATTTTAAATAATTTAATAATTGAAATTATTATAATATTATACACCTTAGAAATATACTTTTACTTTTATAGGTTAATTATAATAGTTCTATTTGTTATTTCCAGGAAAAACATTTTTGTTGAATTTATTGCTTTCTATGGTTAGACTTACAGGATGTATTGCACTTGGAGTAGCATCTTCAGGGATTGCAGCTACTCATATACTCAATGATCGTACTGTGTATTCAGCTTTTAAACTTCCTCTTAATTTAGCAACAGCAGAATCTTCTATAGTGTGTCATATTGGTAAATCAAGTACTACAGCACGTATTCTTCGAGAGTGTAAATTTATAATACGGGATGAGGTGACAATGTCACATAAATACGCATTTGAAGCATTAAATAAAACTCTAAGAGATATTAGATTTAATAATTCACTTATGAGAGGATGCACAATGCTTTTAACTGGAGACTTTTGTCAAACTCTACCAGTCATTCCCAGAGGTAATAATTCATATGTTACCAAGTATTATTCATTAGTCATTGTTTATAGATTGCATAATATTGTCATATAGGTACAAGAGCAGATACAGTAAATGCTTTTTGAAGTATTCTGTATTGTGGCCTAATAAGTGTGTTTTACCACCATTCAAAACTAATATGCCTTTAAAAGATCAGTTAAATGAATTTTCCAAAATACTAAAAAACATTGGAAATGGTCGGTTGCTTAAATTATATATTTTTTTGGTTACTTACATATTAAATTATGTTCCATTTTTATAGGATTATATCCACATGTGAATTCATATATTGATGTAAATAATATATGTTCTGTGGTTGAGAGTTTGGATTCATTAGTTGATGTAATATGGGGTAATCCAAACGACATTGTTGTTCAATCCCGTGAGTGAATAAAAAATTATGTGATTTTATGTCCATGGAATGATGCAGTTAATGGAATTAATCATCTTATTCTTCATAGGATTAGTTCTGACGTAAGTTTAATAATTGTTTGTCACAATGAACTATGTATTAGGCTACATTATTTATTATATTCTGATTTTTTAGGAAACTGTGTACAATTCTATAGATCGGACAACTGATGAAGATGATTCCACTCAGTTTTCAATTGAATGTTTAGAGTCTATCGATGACTCGGGACTACCTCCACATAAAATAAAATTGAAAGTTGGTGTGCCAGTGATACTGATTTGTAATACACAACCTCCACAACTATACAATGGCACGAGATTGATAATCAATTTGTTAGGCACAAACGTATTACAAACTACTATTTTGACAGGTGTAAGTGCCAGGACAAAAATGTGTATACCACGTATACCCCTGACTTCAGCAAATATTCCGTTTTCCTTTGAACAACTACAATTTCCTATAAAACTTTGTTTTTCATTTTCAATAAATAAATCAATCACAAGGTCAAACATACGATAAACTGGCATTATACTTAGAGAATCAATGTTTTTCCCATGGACAACTTTGTGGCTTTTTCTGGGATTAGTTCTCAAAAAGGATTGTTCATTTATTCATTGACTGGAGAAGTTCAAAATATTGTTTACCACGAAGTACTGTAAATTTAATTTAAGGATTTAATAAATGTATTTTTAAAATTTGATTTCCATTTACTTACTTTTCTTATTTACAATTTAAATTAGAATTTTTTATTAAAAATCATATTGTTGATTCTATGATGTATTGTCTACAGATATTTACATTTATTAAACAAAGTCACATACCTATGAAGACACACACACACACACAAACAATAAATTTAGAAAACTCAGAAAATAAGTCAGATATTTGGTGATATTTTGTGGTATTATTGCCTAGCCTGTCTGTTAGATGGGTACTTCAGCTTGTTAAATATAATCAGACAAATGTCAATAAGTATGTTTCTCTAATAATACCTATTCAGCAAAGTGTTACTAGTTTTGGGTTAGGGCTTATTAATTTCTTAATGATCAACAAGTCATTGTTCTCTCTTATAGACTAAGGTAACAGAATAGGAAAATGTTCCCATATAAAGATCATAATTTTCTTGAATTTCCAATTTGAATTGTCCTATTTCAGTTTCAGGCAGTTCATATAATGGAGGAGTAAGGCACCAACAATTATCAAAGGTCCATCTTAAAATCAGTAACATTTTTTTCTAACCTTATTTCCTTACCTTCATTTTGTAATCCACATCTTCAATTTTTAGATTACATTTTTTTTATAATTTTTTCTATTAAAAAATAAGTAAGTCTTATTCTCAAATTTGTTACTTGTTTTCATCAACATTATGACAATTGTAAAAAGATTTTGGTATTTGTTGATTACTACATGTTGAGGGTCAATAGGTCACTTATAAAATGCTGAAAACATATTTCTACTCTTTACTAGTTGTCTGTTAGTTGTCCTATTTTTAATCCAGCATTTGTTTTTTTCTTATACAATTTGCAGTCACAATGATATGTGTTTAAATATGTTTCAGTAACATTTTTCAGATTACCAGCAGATGTCCAAATCTAGCATATGTGATAGAGTTGAATATTTTTTTTAATAAAAAATTGTATAGTTTAGTATTTTTGTTGACTGCTAATCAAATTTCATTCTGATAATCCTTTTTCCATTTTATTTCAAATCTCTTCACAGGCCATAGATTGAGCTCACCTGGCCTACACACTGAAAATACAAAACAGACTGGATGCATGAAAGAAATGGCAGCAGAATACCTGGGAACTGAAAAAAGAGAAGGGGAAAATTTTCAAATAAAATTCTTTTCTGAAAATTGTAGGTGGAAAACTGTATTCTATTAAGGCAGATTCACAATTAACAGGAACTAGAACAAGAACGAGAGCTAAAATAAAATAAATGATGTGATAATATGTTCTGCAAATGGGCTTTTTAGAAATCCAAGGACACAATGGGAAAGATAACTTCAGCCAACTTTCCCATTCACATTCTCGGACAATTGTCATTCTCAGCTAAATGTGAACGCCTCCATCGACATTTTATATTTACACGATTTTAATTCTCATTCTCGTTGCCAATACTATTAATTGTGGACTGGGATTTAAACGAATAAATTCAAATCAAAACTATTTACTCCCATGTTTCTCAAATTTTTTTTTTTTTGTCCTATCTCCTTAGTTCAGAGATAACATCTCTGCGTCACCATTAGTCAATAGATGATTTTTTTTTTTTTTAAATTACTTACCTTTCTAAAACACATGTGCGACCTCCAGTTTAGAAACAACTAATATAATCGAACTGTTTGAATATGATTCAAGAGTGGGCAGGATTTTTGAAGAAACTGGATTCAAATCCTTTTTTGTACACCTTTATTGCAGTCAATAACGCGAGTAAATGTGATGTAGTTCTTGTACTATCATCTAGGGGTGTTGATTTTTGTTATCAGTCATCTCTTATCAAGATGCTTCTCTTTCAACCACAGATATCTATACTATAAATAACCTAGATACCTAAATTGCTGCTTTTAATATGTTGAGCATTCACCTTAATAGAGTTCTGAGATGTTGCATCGATCCCCTGGCCTGTTGGCAAAAAAATTGTGTACAGTGCACTTCTTATGTAGAAAAGGCTATTTTTAAGTAAGTGCTGTATGTTTATTAATGCGTGTTCGGATGTCATATTTGGTGTGAATGTTCATCAATCTTTAAGATTGAAACCAGAATACCAAAAATTATTTTTACATAGCAAAAGAATGAATTTTCTTGTAATTTTTAATGAAGTATTTTGTATTTAAATATTAGATCGAGTGTGTATAAGTGTAATATAAATGGGTACACTTGTGAATGTAAAGTTTTAACTGTTTTGTTTACTTTGGTGCGGTGTGGTACAGGGAAGCGAAGGTGGCTGAAAATAGGCAAGTAAAGTATTGAGGTTATATATAGTGTGCTTTCAACTTATGTTACTTCATGGAGAAAGAAACAATATTATGAATTTATTGACGTTGAAAAGGATTCGTGATTCAAATCACTTCTGAAAAAGCAAGTGATTCGTTCGTGATTCGAATCATTTATTTAGAAATAGCCAAACAAAAAATCACAAATTCTATTTGTCTTTTTACGAAATTCCCGAGTAATTCCCAGAAATTTCAGGAAAATTATACACTTATTGTAAACATATTTCTGAATTTCATCCGCGCAAAATTTAATAGCCTCTTCAGAGAACTTTTTCCTCTGACTTTCCTAAATAAAACATTTTTTTCATCAAACAGTACTACAAAATTTGTAACTTTTTTTCTGCAACAAGGTCAAACATAATTATAAACTTTAAGGATTCGTAATTCGAATCATTTTTTCGATGATTTTGTCCAGTTTTGCCGATATGTCACTGTACCAATGGTTGAAAGGGAGAAAAATGGGAACTCTGAGACTAGGGAGGAAAAGGTGGAATACGCAGAAGTTAGTATTCATTAGTTTTCTGTATTTTATTACGAGCTAATTCAAAATACAAATCATCATTTCCAGTAAAAACATAACTTATGTAACATAAATTATTGTCGAAGCAACCATTTGTTCATCACGCAGTAAGACACTCGTAAATCGATTGTTTGAGGGACGTCGATCACTTGTAAAAGCATCGAATTTCTTGAAACAGTACACCAACCAAACCAACATCAACAAACTCATCGAACTTGAATCCAAAATTTAAATTTTCCACTTCTGAAAGTGAATATATGCATGTCGGAAATTTCATCTGTCAATTTTCTGAGATTTGCAAACACATACTTCAAACATTTTATGGCCTGTATTCATAGACGACACTTAGGGTTCACTTACCTAAGAGTCCATTTTTTGAACTAATGTAAATCTATAAAACAATAGTTTGGCTGAGAATGGTGAAAAACATAACTTCATCGAGATAAATTGCTGCAAAGCTATGGAGAGAAAAAAAAAAGTTTTGTTGAGAAATATAGCTGAGAAGTAGAGGTTTTAAATGGACCCTTGGGTAAGTGAACCCTAAGTGTTAGAATACCGGCCTATATTTCTTATTAGCTTTAAATTGCGACTACGGTTGCAGTTTTGCAGAAAGTAAGTGAAGTGTATGCTTAAATTCAGACACACTGGCGGTAGTGAGGAGGTAGTGTAGTAGACAGGTATGGCTACTTTTCCTATTTTATGAGAATTTTAGAAATAGTGTGAATGATTATGGAAAGAAAACTACCAGTTTTGAGTCAAATTTCCGAGGAGCTGCACTATAGTAAAAAAATTACAGAAGGATGTAATCTTCTCGACATAAATGTTTCAAATTTCTTAATTCAGTTTTTTTTTTCCTTTTTTTCCCCAATATGAATAGCAAAAAAAGTGAGAAAAACTCTAAAATATTCAACGAGCTGAGGGGGAATTGAACCCACGTCCTCATTTTCATTTAGTAGTTTCTTACCCACTGGAATCCCAGTTTTGGTAATTTTCCGAAAGATCCCTCCGCTGATACTGTACTGGTGAAAAACAGTAAATAAAAAATATGTAAAGAATATTTTTCATGGTCGGAGGAAGTTTTCCTATTAATCGACGATCCTAAATTTATGACAATTATTTTTTCAATCTTCCAATTCTCATTTTCAAAGTAATTTCTTCACAATTTCACAACCAATCAAAAGCGTAAATAAAACCAACTCTATTGATCAATGATCAACATAATTTCATCCTCATTATCTAAACACGAGTAAATTAAATTCGGGACCTGAGGCGCGCTCCGGTATTTGAGGTCAAGAATATCTCGTTTAATTCAAGGAGGTTTTCATAAATATAATCTCATTTCAGAGGGTTTCCTACCGACAACGGCCATTTTTTCAAATCGTAAGCAAACCAAAATATCTTCTGCTTCAAATCATGAGATGTGATAAAATAATCATGGCAAATTCTTTTATTTATTTATTTATTTATTTATTTATTTATTTATTTATTAATTTTCTTCACCAAACTACATTCAATAAGGTAACCAAATAAAATGAAGGTTAACTAACATTCGAAATAAACTGATTCAACATTTTTCCTCGAGTTAAAAGATTCAGCCCTCTCATTCATCACCTAACGCCAGTTAGACCTGCAAAAAATTCACTGAGGTATACCCAAGGGTGGGTAGGATTTGTGAAAAAAACTGGATTCGAATCACTTTTGAAAAAGCATTCTGATTCGTGATTCGAATCATTTATTTACAAACAGCCAAACAACGAATCACGAATCCAAATTCCTCCATTCAGGAAATTCCAGAGAAATTCCCGAAAATTTAGTAATTGTTGGGAAAAAATTCATGAATTTCATCCTTGTAATACTTAATAGCCACTTCAGAGAACTTTAAAACTGTTTTCTATCAAAAAGTACTCTAATGTTCAGAACTTTAAACAGAATTATTCAGCGTTCGAGACTTTGAGGATCCGTGATTCGTAGAAAAATGATTCGTGCTAATCATTTTTTATTTCTGAACTGAAAGTATTCGTGATTTGTGATTCCAATCATTTTCCTTCAAAGGATTCGTGATTCGAAATTCGAATCACTTTTCTGTAAAGAATTCGCGATTCAAATCATTTTTTCAATAATTCTGCCCACTCTTGGTGTACCGTAGAGGCGTACTCCATAGATTGCAACACGACTTTCGTACAAATAAGTTCACAGTAAAACTATAAAACTATTTTCTATCAAAATGGAATTTCCAATAATATTGTAAATTAACTTTACAGGAATGGAAAAAAAAAATTAAAATTATCAACAGACAAGGAAACTAAAATTATAGCAATAGTTTAATTATAAGATCTTCAAATTAATTTCCAGGCAAAATAATAAAATTTTATGAGTGTTTCAGTATTCTCAAGAAACATTCTTCAATAAATCAATAACATATTATGAAACACAATCTATGAAATAGATGTATCTTGCAATCAAAACTTTGCTCTCCTGGTGTTCAGCAGATGAAATCCTTCAGGATTATATCCAATAAATATCAGAGAAATGCTTTTTCTATCAAACTAATCTTCACATTTTTCTTTTAGTATAAGAGCAAAAGCGACACAGCCAAAAACACATACATTATTTTAATTTACATTTCTTCCATACCAAATTCTGGTTGGGATTTCATTACGGAAATGAGCTATTTGATTACTAGAATAACTGGCAGAGAGAACTACTCATTCTGTTATAAAAAAATTTTGTTGGTTTCATTCATTAAGTTACATTGAAACGTTCATGTGTGGAAATTGGAAATGGAACAGCGGAAAAATTTCAAATTTACATTTTGCAGTTTTCTTTTCTAGCAACACAACCAACCTACAGTGGAAGGCCGTAATAGTATCACTGTTCATTTGTCATTTTTATTGTAGTGAGTTTTTCTGCCCTTAAATTTTGGTCACACATCATCCATCGCTTTTTTATATTTGGATTATTTTCTTCAGTTGTCAAATGTTTCATAAATGAAAAATGAATTCAATAAAAAATTAAGTTTTCGTCCATTTGTTGCTTGAAAGAGTAATTTTCTAAAAATCTGCTAATATTTTGAATTTGAAATGTGGGAGTAACATAATTTTAGTTTGTAAATTTGTTTCAATTATTTTCCTTCAAGTTTTACCAATTATTGTAATAACTATTAACTAGGAAAAAAAAACTTCAAAATTCCCTGTTCACAATGTACTTTTGGTGAGTTTTGCTCTTGCTCCAACCAATCAGTGTGAAGAAAAAAAAAATTAAAAGTAAAATTGTTTTGTAGCTCGTAATTGTAAGATTGGACTTGGTAAAAGCAAAAGCAAAAATTGTAATTGATGTACTGAACCCCTGAAAAAAATTGAGAATGAAATCACAATGAATGAATGAAAATAAAACAGGGAACAAAAACAGAACAAAAACTTTTCCTATTTTATCTTGAAACAAAACCAGAATAAACTGAACAAGAACAAAACAAAAACAAATGAAACAATTTATGAAGAACGAAACTGGGGAACCAAACCCAAATAAAATAAAACTTTGTGAGTGAAAACCAGTATGTAACCATTAAACAAAATGATTTCCATCACTGGTTGTAAATCACAATGAACAAACATTTTCAAAAACTTTAATTTTGCAGAAAGTGTCATTTTACATGAATCAGAAGCCGTTGTAATAAACTAATAATGAAACAAAACCCAATTTTCTCAATATGTACAATTTTTTCAATTTAGTATACCACAGAATCCTTCCTCCATGAAAAATAAGTCAATTTCTCAACTAAATCATTTTTAGCACAGAAAATGCTTATATATTCTGCTCGTGAAATGTGCACCATCTGATTTTTGGTGTGGGAGGGGGTAGATAACAATGTTGAAAAAATTGAAGAGAGTAAATGGTAATAAAAGATAAAGTGAAGGCTGTAAATGTTGTTTCATAGTTTACAGAACAAATCCAAAGCCAAAAAAAAATGAAATAATGACTTTTTAGGGTTTTGCAAAAACCCTATTAAAATCGCTATGTTTTTCCTTTTCCTCCTTCATTATTCCTCAGCCTGAGTTCTGTTTTTTTTTAAAACTGTGAGACAAAATTTTCTATTTTATTTTATGACGATATCTGTGAACATTTGTTTATTTATTTATTTATTTATTATTTTTCTTATTTTCCTTCTTTATTTTCTTCAACCTGTGTTTTATGTTATCTTTTTCAACTGTAAAAAAATGAAAATAAAATTTTCATCCATTTATATGATGTTTTTTGTGACCATTTTTATTTTTTTGATTCTAATTTTGCGATAAAAATAAAGCAAAAACCATGTTGCCACATCGTCTAGCGATATAGCTTGTTTCATTTATTTTCAATGCCTGCAAAGTGTGAAAAAACCTGCGGATTTTTTTACTCGAAATTATGAAATGAAAGAACTCAGAATATTTCGTAGTTATGAGTGCAATATTTGAATTTAGCAAACCAAATCTCTGAAGTTGTTAACATTCTAATTTAATGTCATATGAAAGAAAATTTCCAAACATTCTGTCATCAGAATTACATTGCTTCTGTCATTTTTCACATAAATCAGAAGACCGTCGTAATAAATTCATCATGTAACAAAAGCTGATCATACTAAATACCTACATTCTTCATTTTAACCTAAATACTACAGATTCAATCTATCAAACACCTCTGTGTCAAAGAAAGGTGTCAATTTCATAACAGAATAATTTTCTTGACTGAAAAGTACAAATGGGAACACCTCAGAGCATTAATTTAAAGTTATTAATACAATATAAAAATTACTACGCAAACTTCTCAAACAGGTTATCTAGTGTCACATGAAACAAAATTTTCAAAAACTTCGGCATCAGAATTACGCTGCATCTGTCATTTTTTATACAAATCAGAAGACCGTCGTAATAAACTCATCACGTAATAAAAGCCAATATTTCTTAATGATACCCTTTTCAATTCAGCATACTTACTACAACTGACAAATTAAATTAACCAAACACTTCCCGGTCGGAAAAATTCATTCATTAATATTTTCACTGGAAATTTTCTTCGACTCAAAATAACAAATGAGGAAAACCTCATAGCATTATTAGTTGTTATGATTATAAAATGGAAATAATCATGCAAACTTCTCGAAGGTAGCGACAATTCAATCGAGTATCATATGAAATAAAATTTTCAAAAATTTTGTCATCAGAATTACGATGCATCTGTCATTCTTTACACATATCAGAAGACCGTCGCAATAAACTCATCACGCAACAAAATCCCATTAAATCAAATACCAATTTTTCATTTCAGCACAAAACACACTTAGTCCATATAACACTTCTGCATCAAAGAAGATCCAATTTCTCGACAAATGATTTTTTATTCGATTCAAAATTAAAAACTAAGTCAATGTAAGAAGCCATACACTTCACATGTAAAGCATCTAATAGATAATAAGTTACGTAAAAATTAATTTTATTGTATTTTCCATTAGAAAATACAACTATTTCGTTCAGTTCAATGGCAAGACCTGTGGGTGGGACCCGTGGAAAAACACCAATCCTGAGTCATAGATTACGCATACATAGATCACTCAAATTCTTCTGTACGCAATACAAGCATTTGGTTATTTCACGAAATTATTTCCCAATATCATTTCACTAATTATTCCTTTGATGCACATGAAGTCATTGACCACAAAGACATGAAAACAAAGTTCGTTGTCTGTTTCCTCCCAAACAACGAATTCTATAGAGTTACCAGATATTCAGGGCCAGCGTTTTAGAGCTTGTATATATATTTCCACTTTCTGCTCATTTTGGCACTTTTAGGGTCCGTGGTTTAACCTATGCAATGAAACTTGGAGTAGAGTTAGAAGCTTTCATGGGCTACACACATTTGTGATGAAATTTTTGAAATTCATTCCATTGTTTTGGAGAGAGGGGTTCACAAAGTTTTGCAAAACCACTGTGTTGTCATCACCATAACCTCGGTAAATTAAAAGATTTTGACTTGAAATTTTTATGGCAGTGGGAACTATTAGAGACTGGTTTAGTATTAAATTTGAGTAAAATCAATCAACTGGTTTTGAAATGGGAGCCAATACAAAATTTGACACTTGGAAAATACACACTTACCAAGGTTGATGCAATGAAGAGATATTTAGTAAAAATATGCTTTTATAACATGAATTAAACTCGGAAAAAAGTTTTATAAGAAGAGAAAAAAAACTGACATTGTAGGGATTTGAACACGATAACCCCCCTGATGCTATAAATACGATTGGAAAAACCGGAAGTAACTTGAATAGAGGTTCTTTAACTTGAGTTGAAAGCAGAGCATCTTGATAAGAGGTAACTGATAACAACAATCAGCATCCCTAGATGTTTATACAAGAACCACATTTTTATCGCATAAATGACTGCAATAATTGTATAAATAATAAACTTATTGAATACTTGTTAAAAATTCCTGTTTCCTTTTCCTACTAGGATTGAACGAAAAGAAACAGAAAATCTAGTTAATTAACAATAAAGTAACCGATTCACTCAGATGTGGAAAAAGAAGAAATTTTGTTAATTTTAATCAAACTGGAGAATTTCAGCAATATATTTATTATCGTATTCGTATATCTAGAGAATCAAGATTTCAATATTTAACTTATACTTCATTAGTCATAAATTATAATAGTTATATGCAGTTCAGGTGTAGAAAAATTCGCTAATAAAACCTTTGTTATTCCTTATTTTAAAGGTTAATCAGATTTTCATCATTCATTGTTATCACTTGATGCTGACAGATAGATTGAGATGCTCATATATCTGTTCAACAAATTTTCTCGAACTTGAAACCTATATAGATCATTTTTTCATACCCAAATACACCTATACTATAATTTTCAGCAACATTGTCGATCTAATTCTTCAAAACGCGTTAAAATATACACATACAATTATTGCTCGTATTATAGTATATGATAGGATAGGATTAGCAGTCATTCTAAACAATTCGCACTACTTTCAACAGCTGAATAAAATTAACGACATCCAGTACATATGATGCCGGAAGAAAAATAAGAAAATTTTGGAAATTACCTCATTTTCCAGTTGAAATTAAATATTTGTGCAATATACAATATACAAAAATACAACTCACTAAACCAATCAAAAATGTTTATTACAAAAAATCAAGGAATATTAAAACAAAAGAACTCCGATACCAATGTGTATTTTGTTTTTGAAATGAAAGAGACGGACTTTTTCAAGAAATGAATAAATAAAACAAAAAAAAATATTTGAAAATATAATAGAATAAAAATCAATATAAAATAATTGTTTCACTCGATTTCACTGGATTCACAAAAACGTATTTATATGGCTTTAAATTCACAGGACAATGAGACTGAAAACAGACGAAAAAAGACCTACTGCACATGGGCAGTAAACTATGTTCTTTGTTCGGTTTTAGAATGACAAATTTCGTTAACATTGGTGAGATAGGGCTGCTGGGTATCCAATATTAAATGATCGAAGAGTGTACCCTCAGAGAGCGTTCATTCCACAGCTGGCAATACAGTGACACAAAACGGATCACGTTTGGATCCCTTAACAGAAGATACGATTAATATCTTCAACGTAACGCTCTTCTTTGGTAATAATAAAATCAATAAAATGATGGGGAACATTCCATTACAATTTATAAGTTTTTTTGACTTGTTTTCCACGAATTTCCTACTTTAAGGACAATCTAGAATGGAACATTAATGTAGAATGAAAATGGAAAAAAACTATCAATAGTTATCGATAAGGAAAAACTCCGTTAGTTTGCATCACTATTTCGAATACCCAATTCTCAGATTCAATATAATACTAACAAAAATTTTTTTAAATCAATCAAATTGTATATTTTGAAATATCTCATTCAACAATCGATTATTCAATGGAAGTTCGATAAGAACGGAATCAAAAGAGTATTTGACGTTATCAACGCTGATCATCAGCTTCACTTCATCGTACGATCAAGTAATAAATAGTTGTATAACTTTACTAATTATTTAGAGAGAATGCTCATTACAAATTCGACGTAATTCAAATTTCATGGAATCTTCTCTAATAGCTGTCACATCGAAATTTGTAATACACACAGCAATTATAATTACAATGACTCGAAGCCTCGTTCGAACGTTATTACAAATAGTACTAGAAATATATTGGGAGAATTTTTCTGGGTAAGCACCAACAGCATTCCACAACACTCTGATCACTCTGAAAAGTGCGTGACGTCATAACCAACTATAGATAATGTCGTAGGCTCCGCCCCGACCCCTCTGCACACCACACAATGCGCAGGAGTGGTTTTTTTTGCGGCAGTATGAGCTCTGACTTGTGTGAGAGATCATCGTCTATTTTGTTGTCCCTTGGATGTTAAACCAATATATATTTATAAGGACCTATTAGCCCACTACATAGTAGCAGGAGCAAGCAGTTAATCTTTAGGAATAATAAATTTGCCTTTGAAAAAAGACATTTTTAATTAATATTTCGCCTTGCCTTTGAGAAAAGATATTGAAGAAAAAATTACTACAAGCTTCCACTATAATTGGATTATAACATAACTCAACATACTCTTGAAAATCTTAGGTAAAATAATATTTTTTCCCTCTAATAACTTCATAAATTAGCATCTTAAATCGTGCTTTTGGACTAATTAAATAAATCAATCTTCCCACCTAGTGAGAAATAGTTCCATCTTAGGCTAAGAAATAAACTTTTACATAAAAATTTACTTTTCTACGCCGCCCCCAGAGTTAGTGAGAAAAAATCATCATTTGATTTCCTCTATTGAATTAATTCTGGATGAAAAAATTGCTTCTTTGTAATCACAAAGAAATTTTTTTTTTTGCCGCCCCAGTGGTGAAAATATAACTACTCACGATTAATTTCGTTTGCTTCATCAAGCAAATAATAGTCGTGGAAAAAACGACTAAATAAGAATATCTGCTGCCATATCTTGCCATTTGAAAATGGTTGGCTCACACCGAACACGGGAGATAAAATTCCTAAAAACCTCGGACTCAAATACTTTGCTTAGAACGAAACAAAGGAAACAAAATCTTCAGACCCATCGTTTTGTCCCTGTGAATACAACTTTGTTAACTCATATCTGCAGTAGTTATCGATTCAAGGTCGCAACATGGCAAATAAATTGTACATTTACCTGCACGAGAATTAAAAAATCCGATGTAGTGATTTATATAAAATACAAACCACTATAAATACAAAAATGCTTCGTAGCCACCTTACCAATAGAAATAATCATGTACTGGATATTTCACACACACTAACGCAACAAGAGCAACCAACTATACCAACCACGCATGCGCACCTTGTTATAGTAAGGGACAAAGTAACTATTTTGTTGAACTCGTCGCAACATTTTCAACCTGATCTGACATCAACAAATTACTGTGCCTTTTAATGCTAATTATTTTAATTAACATTTGTGCGTTATATTTTGTGTGTTTTCTTATTTCCATTAAAACGACATTGTGCAATCTTTTTTTTTTCATACTTTTCACTCGTTTTTTTACCGCCACATTTTTTTCTATCCATTTTTGCGACATATACATGATGTAGTAGGCCTATATTCCCTCATTATAATAAAAAATTGTGCAAAACAAACCAACCAAAAAATTTCCTGCATTCCCACGGCTAGATCCTTCACTGCTAATTTTGCTTTTTAAAAATCAGTGAGTTTTTATTTTTCATGTAATCCAATGTACCATTGAATTATGTAATTTATACACGTATGTTCGAATGTGAGAAATTCAATCAGTATTTTTTTTATTACGCTAATTTTGATCTTAATTCCTATCTCTTTAAGTAGATGGCAGAAATTTCTGTACTTTCTCACCATTGCAACTAGTTAGCGCAGATTCTAAATTACGTTAGCTTCGGGATTTCTCGAAACTATAATTATATTTTTTTAATGAGAACATTTATCTTAGTGCTCTTTCTAAATTTACAACCATTTTTAGTGATCATGTTTATTTAGGACAGTAAGGTATTTTGTAATCTTTAGTACCTACGAAGTTTTCAAAATCGTTAAGCCCTTAACAAGGTCTTTCGTCATTCTTTTGTAAACTAATTTTGCCATTTTATTAAGACAAAAGATGTCATATAACATTTTGTCAATTTATGTGTATGTTTCTACGACTAGATTATATATTTTGTCATCCAAAAATATGCCTATGTTCATTTAACATGACAATAACCTTGGACTGATTGAAAAATCAACTCGAGATATAATTCCTTCTTGTACTTAGATAGAATTTCCATTCTATGGTTTTGCACTACCTATAGTAAAAATCATAGGACACGTACAATTTAATAAAAATTTGTCATGAATACTATTGAATTTTTCCAATATGAATTACACATTTGTACATCCTCTACATACATCGTTATTTTTACTGAACCCAAGTATTTTAATCTTAGATTCATGTTCTTAATATTTTTCATGTAAATATTATGCATATGTATTTATCACTCATTATCGATGTAGGCCTATTAATAAGACCTTCAAAAACGTTAATTTGATTCTGTTTTTATGAACCAAATAGGTACACAAGCAGCCCAAACTGTTTCATTTTTTCAAAAACCCTTTTTAAAATTTATTAGAAATTAATTTTCCTAATATTTTAGTCTTAAAAAATGCTCAGTACTTGTTACAAACAATTGTCGAATTTAAGACCATGCATTTTTTCTATTCTTCTTTACTCTTTCTTTCATAACGTTAGAAATGTAGTATTTTAGATGGTATTGACCAATATTTCACTAGGTCAATGTTGTAAAATATAGAGTGTCCCCTATTTATAAAAAAATTTTTTCTTCCCCAAAAATTTTTCGGTAACTAAAAAGTTGTATTATATATCTGTCAGGCTACATAAATTATACACAAAAAACTTTATATATTTTTGAAAAATTTTTTGTTTGTTTTTGTCTATCAACAGTATCTCAAATAAAAATACGTTGATATGGCTGATAATTAGCAAATGGATGTTGATCCAAATTTGGTGGTTGCTGATCAGGGTGCTGACCAACAACAACAACAACAACAACTACTACTACTACAACAACTACTACAACAACAACAACAACAACAACAACAACAACAACAACAATAACAACAATAACAACAACAACAAC
Organism: Ericerus pela; assembly: GCA_011428145.1. Taxonomy (NCBI): domain Eukaryota; kingdom Metazoa; phylum Arthropoda; class Insecta; order Hemiptera; family Coccidae; genus Ericerus; species Ericerus pela. Next base: position 1,448,028 of record WOFM01000444.1, on the reverse strand, counting down.
CGGTTCCTCTCAAGCCAGTAAATATCGTACCATTGACTCAGGGAACTGAGCTACAAATCCCCCCTCTGCCAATAATTTACAAGGTGATGTATGGGAATCACATCAGCCTCATCAACGCTCTTTGTCTTCATCTTCTTCGGGTGAAAGTTATACTGGCAATACTGACAACAGTATTTCAGTACACTCAAAGAATTCGAATACAATCATCGACTTTTACCAAGCAAGTTTCTGGGAGGCCAATGATTATATCAAAGAGTTAGAAAAACTCCTTCATAGTATAAAACTTAGAGTAGATTGTTCCCTAAGTAAACTTTTGGCGATCACCAGGATGATCTAAAGTGTTTCAGATACCCCCAACTGGAGTAACGATGGACAACCTGATGTTGGCCAAAAAGAAAATTTGCTAGCTCTATGAAATTGAAGGCGAATTTAAACAACATTTTCAACAGTTTAAGACAATGCAAGTTGACTTAGAGCAACAACAGTCTTCCAATTCATCTTCAGCTCAACAACGTAATGCCAAAACTTTTCAGCAAAACCTCGACCAATGGGCTAAGGAAGAGACTCACGGCCATTGCTGAAAATCTTCACATCATCGAGATTTTCAACAAGGAAACAGAGCTGGAACTTGCGAAGTGTGATCTTCAAAATTTGAAAATCTGCATAGAGAATTGTTTTGGTATTCCTTACTATGAGTTCCAGCATCGCCACCTCATTATTTTGAACTTGCCCCCCCATTAGATAAGGTATAAATTCTCAAATTAATTCTGAAAATTTAATTTCTTAGAAACGTGTTAATGTGAATGAATTAATTGTTGATACTCAAACTCTGTCTACAAAACAACATTGTCCCAAGCCACCTGCAGTATCACTAGTTCATTCATCTATTTTTGACAAAACTACTGTTGGTCCATCTCTTGCTGCAACCCCACCAGCTTTGTTTAATATACCCTCTGCTACTACAGCCCTTGGTAACAGATAATCTGATAACATCTCCTCAAACTAATAGCAGTGATAAAAATATATTTAAATTAATTCCTTGAATGTGTGAAATTGATCATTCAGACTCCATAGAACAAGCTTCTATGAATTTGAAAGCTCCTAAATTTTATTTAAATAAATGGGATGTTGATTTGATTACATATCCCAGTTTTTTTAAAAGGCTTTAAAAAATATGTGCATCTACGCACGGATATAGCCATTCCACAAAAAATTCATTTACTTCATGGTGCCCTGCCGAAAGAAATTTCTGACGGCATTAATCACCTTTCTCCGGACAATATAGGTTACATCCAGTGATTAAAATATTTGCATGACCACTATGGCGATCTTAGTAAATTGTGGGAGAAACTTTGGTATAACGTTACTGCCTTTCCTAATTCTGATAACACCCTTCCTTTGATTCAAGATAGGATGGATGGTTTGGCTGATTTAATCGATCAATATTGACAAGCTACAGAAATAGTTGACAAAGAACAGCTATTTAATATATCTATAAAAAAGTTTCCTCCTCGATCTTATATGAATAATTTAAAATCGAGTCAGCGTAATGTTAACAATCTATTCTCAGATATCAGGAAGTTTATAAAAATTCATGAGTTAGTTGAATTGAAAGCAAATCCAACCAATAAATCTCACAAACAAAGCTGGAAAATAATAACACCAATAATTCAAATTTTAACAAACGAAGTAAGCCTAAAGGCAACCAACATTTTTCTGTACCTTCTGTTTCCAAAGAAGATATAAGAACTTTTTCAAGAGGAAAGGCTAACCCAATCCCAGAAATCTAAAAAGCAAAAAATGGACCACTAGGCTGACTAGAAATGCTAAAACATTTTTTGTTTCAAGTTTTGTCAAAATCTGGCCCAGAGAATAAAGACCAGGGACAACACTTCCAATGCCAAGAGGATGCCCAGGCACCCGGGACACCTTGACAGAAACAAGGTTTTCCAAAGACGATTATGAAGATGGAAGCATACCCCAAACAAGATTGCATTTTGTGTATTAATGGGCATTACTGGTCCCATCTTTGTTCTCAACCTCGGTACAACACACTCCAGGCACGAGTAAAAGCATACCAGGTCCGAAATTTATGTTTTAAGTGTGGCACTCCACATGAGTAAAAGACTTGTCCCTATCTGCTCAACATTGCGAAGGCACATGGATTGGTTGAAGCCTTGAAAGACCAAAAGGCCGCCGAGACTTTGCCCTACGAAAGTGAGAATGAATCAAATATTGACGAATCTAACAATTCATCAATTAATCAAAATCCTCCACTGTCTCAGAAGATGATGAATAAGTCAAGTTAACATCCAAATATGATGCTTGAATAGACAGAGGAGCAACGGAAAGGCTTACCTCAAAACAGTGGGTCGATTAATTTTAATACGATTAATTATAGTCTTTCATTTTAGGCTTTGAATCATATGCTCATTCTCCGAACTTAGATAAACCCATAAAAATTTGTGGATATTTCGATAGCTGTAGTCTTCGTACATATATTGTACAAAGCTACGCGTTTCACGATCTTAAACTTAAACCTTCTGGTGAAGAAGTTTTAAGACTTACGGGTGTGGAAAACTTAAATACAAACAAGATTAAATCTTATTTGGTTAAATTTGATCTTTTGCTCCCTGACGGAACAAAGGTACTTTTTAAAACAAGTACTTTAAATAGTATTTTGTGTAATTTGAAAAACAACCCAATATTGAAATTTTTAAAGCGTTGTTTCCTCAGTGTAAAAACATTAATTTTTTGACACTTCCTCAGAAGCATACGATTCACCTTTTAGTAGGTAACAATCTTATGTAGTCTTTTGTGAAGAGTGTTCATACAATTTTGTCAAAAACATGGCTAATTAATACACATTTAGCCGTATGTTAGGTGGTTTTGGCCCCACCTGATGAAAGTAACCTTTTTACACAAATATTTTTGACATCATCACAAACTGTTGAAAATCTTTGGAGGCTCGATGTATTAGATATAGAGTCTCATAATTTCAGTCAAATTGAGGCTGAGGCCAAAACTTTACAATTGTTTTACAATGAAGTTAAATTAGTTAACAGATATCAAGTTCGATGGTTGTATAGAAACTATCGCCAACCTTTGGAGGATCATTTTAATCTTTCAATCAAAAGACTTAAACACCAATTGCCAAAATTACAACAATCTCAAGAACTTTTCAAAAAATATACTCAATATTTTGAAACTCTCATCGAGTTACAAATGATTGAGAAAGTGGATCCTCGAAATAAACCTGAGTTAATCCATTACATGCCCCATAAAGGCATCTTGGACTTAACTAAGAGCACTCTCCTCAGAGTGGTATTTGATGGATCCGCCAAACCTAAAAACAGCAGCCATTCATTAAATGACTGTATGTTCAAAGGCTCAAACCTATAACCGGATTTGTTGAAGATCTTGATGACTTTCCAAAAAGATAAAATTGGCATTATCGCCGACATTTGTAAAGCTTTCCATCAGATTCAACTTCACCCCAATGATAGGGATGTATCTAGTTTTATCTGGGTAAAGGATCCTTTTAAACTTTTGTCCAGAGATAATATCATTATTTACAGATTCCAAAGAGTACCTTTTGGAATTATCATTGCTCTTTTTTCATCAGCAGCAATTTTATTACATCATTACCAACGATTCAATCCTGAATTTAGTAAAAAGTTTGCAGATCATATTTATCTTGATAATCTCGTTACTTCCCTCCCTACCTACAAGGAAGATTTACAACTTTATAAGCAATCTAATGACATAATAGATGCCATTTCCATGGAACTTGCTCAATGGGGTACGAATGATGAAGCTTTGAAAAAAGACTTCGAACCTTAGAAAGCTTTAGATAAACTGATTATAAAAGTTTTAGGCCTTGTTTGGGATATGGTAAAGGACATTTTATACATATATGCCCCCAGTAACCACTCAAACAACAATTTGGTCTAAACGTTCATTTCTACAAGCAATGTCTGCTTTTTACAACCCCATGGGTTGGTTTTCCCCAGCCTTTAAACCATCTAGGATGTTTATTAAACACCTATAGATGGAAAATTACAAATGGGACGAACTTATTTCACCACAGCTTCAAAAGTTAGCTACAGTACTTATCAAAGACCTTCATCAAACTACAAATTATTGTTTTCCGAGGCAAATCTACTGGGGAACTTATAATCCTAACTATTGCAAGCTCCACGACTATATGTTACAGTCGTAATAGTTTCATTAATTTCCCAAATTATTACACAATTTTAACTCTTCTTCTTCTTGAAACAAGATTAACAGTAAATTGTACTGTTAGAAATTTGATGAAAATAATCCATTCAAATGAAAGACAAGTGTATTCTTTGACCTCACTAATACACATACGTGTAACTCCCTCTGCCCAAAGAAAACGTTAATTCTTCTTCCTTGAGGTAACAACCAATCATAGTGAACTAATCCCACTATTATTTACCATTTATTTTCGATACTGTATAAAAATTAGAATATAAAAAACTAATACTTTGATGAACACTCTGTTCAGTTCAATTTCAATTCTTAATATTTGATATTCAATATTGTTCTGTCAGAAATTTTCTTACTTGTAAATGAAAATATTATATTGTATAAAACGTAACTGTGTTGAATTAAATTGAAGTTTTACAATACAAAGAAAGTTAAGGTCCACCATAAGAGTGTGGATACCTAGGAATGATATTTTAGTTATAAAAGTTTATCTGTATTGTTTGTAAGTATTCATTTGTGGTTCTCTACAAATAAATACTTGGTAAAAGTGTTAACATCAAAAAGTGGTAAAAATAACAAAATATCACTCTTCTTCTGGCATTACAGAATCATCGATACAAAAATGATATCTTCAAAGAGATGAAATATTAAAAATTCATTCGAATGCGCAGTGGCTGCAATGAGTATAAGTATGAATATATATATATATATATATATATATATATATATATATATATATATATATATATATATATATGCATATTACCAAACTAATATACTTGATAATGGCGGTGTGTGGTGTGTGCAGTATTCATGACCTAGACAAAAATTATAAATTTAGAAGAACTATAATACAACAGGAAAAGGACTCTTTAAATTTTTAAATAACAAAAATAAATAAAAATAATAATAATAATGTGGAATACCCTATTGTGAAGAGGATTCTCAACAAAAAGATAGCCAACAGCTATATGCGTGTTCTGCCACTTTGTACATAAATGTGTGGGGGGAGCCAAAGCCTAGGCAAACACTAGTGATTTTGTAGCCAGTTTTGTTAGTTTATATGGGGATTTGGCACATGCACATAGACACATATGTAGTTGCGTCATCTTATTACGTTGTTTCTTATTAGTAAACTGATAAGAAAATATGTAAGAAGTTTGCTACCAGTCTGTCACATTGCCAAGATCTTTATCTATCGATTGAAGGCCAAATGTCGTATCTTACCTGTATGTATGTACTGGTGAGAACATGCAAATTTACTAGCCTGTACAGTTTTTCTTTAACATCTATTACAGAATGATAAGCATTTTCTTTCAGCAGTGACTGTAGTCGGGAATACAAACCCCTAAACCTCATACGAGTCGTTGATCCCTACAAACAATTCGAACCTCTACATACATACAAAGTCTCATCATATCTTACCTTTGTTAATAAATAAAAAACCAGTGAAACTCGCCGGTAAACAAAAATATATTACATGTAGCAATGTTCCCAATTATCTGAACATTCACCCGAAATATCCAAAAATAGTTGGCCAAAACTTGATGAAAACTTTCACTTCAACTGTGACCACATTCTTGATAAGAATTATAACGGTAAGTCCACAGCACAAAATTAATGTCCACCCGCGAAATCGGTCAATTCCTTGAGTTTCCTACAATCAGAATCCTTTTTATCCTTGACTATATAGTACTGGACCAATAAACTATAAAGCACCATAAGACCACTGTACTTTTTAATGTCAAGACAAGCCAGCTAAAAAATAAGCAACCCTAACGCATATTTTCGACGTTTTGCTTGAATTCGCCAATTCAAAATATATCTGCTAAAGACATCCCTTAAATTCATAAGGATGGCGCACATAAACACTGAGCAAAGTACGTCAAACAGTACGCTCTGGTTACCTATTTACCCCAGCATGCCTAATCAGAAATCATATTTCTTTACTGGTCCAGTAATATATAGTCAAAATTTCTTACAATTAATATGAACACAAGAAGTCTCAGTATTGTCATTTACTGAAACTTCGGAATACAAAATTCGTTCTGAAGAAATGCCTGTAAAACCATAATTCTCAAATTTTTATTTATTCCTCGTTTTTTTTATACGTAAAAAATCGAATCAGACCACATTATGGCTCCAGTGTAAGTTAAACAGATTCGTCGAGTACGGGTTAAATCAGCAGCGTAACTAGGATTATCTCAAGAGGGGGGATTATATAGGAAACAGTGTTTCCCCTTTCCCATAACGGCGAATTTCAAGAACTTTTTTGCGGCGGAAGGGACCACAGGCGGACTTTCGATCAACCATCTGAGGGGACGAAATAATTTAAATTAAAATATGTTTACTTTCACCTTTCGGCACGGGGCCATGCGCAAGATTCATCTTGAAGATGAGGAAAATTTATAAATTTAACAAATAATTTCGCAAATAATTTTTTATGTGCATTCTGAATTGACGATATGAATTTCTGATTTCCATGCCACCTGTGATTATTTGTCATGAAATTAAAAACCAAATAATGGTCTAACTTCGTCAAATTCTGTTGAAAAAGAAGCGGAAGTAAAAATTTATCCCTCTCTAATTCTCCCTGAGTCAACCTAATGGGGTGGCTTGAGCAATTATAATATCAAAGAACGATACACGGGATGATAACAACACCATTATATAAAACAAACAAATACTCTAAAATGAATTTCAATACTAAATGGATGTGTTGTGTTACAGCCCAGTGCGAAAGGCAGAAAGATAGAAAGACAGAAAGGCAGAAAGAAAGGAAGAAAGACAGAAAGAAAGAAAGAAAGAAATAATAAATAAAGAAAGAAAGAAAAACATTAATTGGAAATGTGGCCGCGGGACGCTTCTGCCTTCTCAATGAGCGGAAGTACGACGGACCACTTCTGGAGAGAAAGCGAATACATATTATTATTCGATGAGGAACTGCTGTTGGTGAACACCACTGGAGCAGAATTGAAGAAGAAAAAAAACAACATACAAAAAACCATTATACGTCGGAAGGTTTTACACGATTATCGAGAGTTCTTTGATACAGAAAAATTACCGCATAGGTCAGTCGGTCATTCTCTCCGATTACTACGTACACTCACACTCGCACATGAACCAAGGAGGAGAAAAAATCTGCCCAGTAAAAATCGAGAAGACGTTCAGAATAAAGAGAAATGTCGGCGAAAGGACAGGTCAACCGGGTCAGACAATGCACCACTGCTTACCGGCCTCGATTAGTAGTGAACGTCATAAAAAATGTGGCGGAATTGAAAAAAATTCCGACAATAAATAAGGCCAATGGAGTTGATTCCACTAACATTTTACGTCATTTCAAACCCACTGACGCCCTTTACTCCTTATTCGTGGCGCACAGACCCATAAAAATGTGACAGAACCACCCGCTAAGTTAAGTTTGTTTAGCCGGCGTAATGGCTGAAACTGAAACGACGTATAGGTGTTAGTGAAATAGCTCCCCACCACGTAAATATAATAAATAAATGGAACTTCATAAACGGCGTAAGTCTTTATTGAATATACAAGTCATTTCACTCTGTCTTGTAATTAAAATTTTTGTCCATGCCAATTACTTCCACATTTCGCCACCACAGCGCCCTATGAAATTGGTACTTCCAGAATTTTCATTTAATTCCACTGTAAATCAATGTTATTGAAAAACTTTGTGAAAGAACCATTGGTTTTAGAGAGCTGAAATTTTGTAAAAGTACTGTCAAGATTCTGCAAAAATTTCATCAAAATCGTACGTTTGGTTATGAAGATATCACCAAAATTGTATCAGATTAAATCAATTCTCAAGAACTGAACCAAGAATTGAGATGAAATTTTGATGAATTATTTTAATTCGTTAGCCTGAGAACTGAAAATTTGGATGAAATTTTACGTTGGGATTAGAAGATATCTCTGAAATTCTGTTTGGATTCTGTGATTCAAATCTAGTTGAAGAATTTCGGCGATATCTTTCAAACCCAAAATACAATTTCATTCACATTTTCAGATTCTCAAGCTAACGCATCAAAATTTCAGCTCAATCCTATATTTGGTTCTTGAGAATTGGGAGTTCATATAATTTGAATCATATAGTGACACAATTTTAGCAATATCTCCATAACTAAACGCATGATTTTGATTAAATTTTCACAGAATATCGAGCTCATATGTGGCAATGTGTCTCTAAAAAATTTCAGTTTTCTAAAAGCAACGATTCTCTCGTAATTGTTTTCAAAACTTCAATTACAATATAATCAATACAGAATAATTAAAGGAGACACTCCATTGAATGAGCGCTGTGGTGATTTATGGAACTACTAAATTCGATAGACCTACATTTTCAGGGAGTGAATGACTTGTATATTTGATAAGGACTTTGGGCGTAACTTTAGCTTCAATTAGGAAGTGACCTGTAGGAATGCATGTATGTGACTTCATTAAAATGTCGGAAAATTTATTACACTTTAACATAATGTTTAAAGGAAATCATTATCGTTTGGTTTGAATTTAAAACAAAATTATAAGTGTGACAGGTGAAATTTTTGTCCAACATCAACATATGTGGGCTCAATATTCTGTGAAACTTTAGCTGAATTTACACGTTTGGTTCTCAAGGTATCGTTGAATTTCTGTTTAACTATTTAATTTGCATATAGTTTTAAACACAAAATTTTAGAGGTATCTAGACAACCAAATGCTTGATTGAGATGAAATTTTCATAAAACATCGACATACGTTAACTGAATACTCTATGAAACTTCAACTGAAATCATATGTTTAGCTCTCAAAGTATTACTGAAATTGTTCACGTATTCAATTTGCGAATCATTTTCATCCCATAATTTTAGCAATATCTCAATAACCATTTTCTTACTTCTACAGTAATTTTTTTTGGCAGGACTAATTTATTTTGTTTCCTTTATCATTTTTTGAAGCGCTAATGGAAAATATATAATAAACTAAATGTCACCTACAACTTCGTCTGTGCTGCGCCCACAATTTGCCAATTGTTTCATTCTCTTTTATTCCTTTTTGATCATTTTTACACCACAAATGACAAATTTTGATGAAAATAGACAACTTTTCCTCTAGAAGGACAAACGACTTCGACGATAGCTTCAAACATGCTTCGGGGGCATTGGCATCTGTCTGATCGCATTTTAATTGAACATAACGTTGCAGTTTTGAAACAAACCTCTGTTATTTCACTTAATGATTTGGAAGCCACTATTTAAACTAGAAAGCTAGGGTTAATGTTGCTAGAAAGAAGATAACATTTACAAAATTTCAATATAACATTTTAATCACCTTTAGCTATTTGAAAATGAACAAATAAAAAAAAAGCTAATTAAAAGAAAATTGGCCAATTTTTGAAATCTAGAAACCTCTCCTCATTCACTGAATGATTTCTCAGCCACTATTTAAGCAGGAGAACTGGGTTTAGCATTTCTGGAAAGAAGAAATCATTTTCTCGCATTTTCTTTTCATGTAACTGTTCAGTCATCTTTAGCTGCATAAAAATAAACAAACAAAAAAAAAAAAAAGGAAAAAGGAAAAAAAGGAAAAAAAGGAAAAAAAGGAAAAAAAGGAAAAAATTTGCAGTTTTTAGAATCTAAAAACCTCTTTTCTTTCAATCAATAATTTCTCCGCCTCAGTTTAAGTTAGCAGGCTGGAGTTGATAATACCAGAAAGAAGAGAAAATTTACTCAAATCTGTATTGCATCAAAGTTTCTATTCATCTTTAGCTATTTGAAAATAAATGAACGAAAAAACGCTAATTGAAAGAAAATTTGCCGTTTAATGCATTTTCAAAAAAATTTGTCAAGTTTTCCACCCACCTTGATTTAACGGATTAGTGAAAATCACGCAAAAACAACATCGTAGCAAAGACGTTTCACTTCTACCGTGTGTTCCAAAGTACACTCATTTTTTTTTCCTATAAAAAATTCACTTTATTCATCTTTTCTTTCTCCGATTCTTTAACTGGATGTGCAAATTGTCAAAACATGTTTCATGAAATTATCCATACATAGTGATATTTGGCCACACCTCTAGGCAATGCAATTAAGACAAAAAAACCCTGTTGCAACATCGTTCAACGATAGAGCTTGGCTCTTCTTTGCTCTCTGGAAATAAATTTTTTTTTTTTGTTTTTTATTTTGTTTTCCTTAGCTGCAGTTTGTGTTTCGTGTTTTTTGAGAGCATAGTCTCAAGATTTCCAAGAGCGGATTCGCTTATGCGTGTCTTTGTAAGTGCACTAGGTTTCACTTCACACATTTACTCTTGAAAAATATAATTCAAAAAAATTTCATTCTAACATAATTATTTACACATTGCTTTTCGCAGAAATTTAATCACAAAAAAAACTAGGTACTGTACAAAATAATATTTCATTTCATCAAATATCCATTAAGATGATCATATAGATTATTTTTAAAAACCACAAGAACACCCCACCACATTCAGAATGAAATGTATGGATAGTTTCAATTAGATGTGCACAGTCCAATTCAAATTAACCAATACTGAATATAATGTTTAGGTACACTTGCAAGTTTGGGAAAAATATAAGAAAATTTGATGACACGAAAAAGGTCGAGACCAACCCGATTACAAAAAAAATTGACGATAATTTCGCACTTGTTGACTCGCCAATACTTTTTTAAATGACCAAGAAAGAACTAACAATTTACACACAAGAGGCGGCAGGAAATAGAAATGAGTCGTTTGTTCATGAACTAGTTCATTTGAACGAGTCATTTTAGGTTTGAACTAGTTCTCGTGATTTAAAAATGAATTAGTTCAAAATTTTAACATTCACGATATCAATGATTTGAATCATCATTCGTTTGTTATTATTTCTGTTTCAGTTCAATTGTTTAGTTCAGAATAATTGGCATGAACTAGAATTGGTTTGAACTTTCCTAGTGGTGAGTGTTGATTACTTGTTCGTAAATATTTAAAACTTTGTCTCTGTGCTTCGTATCTTATCATACAAGTATGCTGCGGTAATTATCCGCGTCTTTTCATCTTAATTTGCACTTGATTTTTATTTTTCAATGATCTATTGATGAGATTTTTCAAAGTTCATCATGAATCTTAAGAAACATAAGAAACATTGCAAACTGTATGTTTATCGTGATATTCAGATGTTCGGAACTACTTAAAACAATCGGTCCTCTCAAAACTGTTTTCAAATAATTTGCTATTTAACAGTATTTTAGTTATTATTGCATGTTAATATTCCTGTTCTAAATAATGATTTATTATTGATCCTAAAAGATTTTCTATATTTGAAAACTGGTGATATATTTAAAATATATCATTTAGAAGAATTCAGTTGACTTTTTCTACCGATTGCAATGTTTAACAAAGATACTCAACGGAAAACAGGTAAATTAATGTTAACATAACATCGATGAGTAAGTAATTCGATTTTACCTTAGCTATTTACAGTTCTTATTTAAAACTTTCAGCATGTAACAGAGATAAATTTAATTAAATCAAGCTATTTGAATCGGATCAACGTATTTTTATTCTTACACGTATGAAGGAAAGGTGAATTATGCATCGGTGAATAACATGCAATATTTAAAAGATAAACCGATCTAATTAGTATGTTCATTCCTATTTTATAGCAGATGACACTGCATTCTTCTATTCAATGCCTGTCATGTACAAGTACAATACTTTATATCGTTGTCAATAGTTAATATTCAGTAATTTTATAACGTTGATAATATGATCTGTAAAAATGAAATTTGTTTTCCATTACTGTACATTCTTTTTCCCTTAATGATTGAAATTTCTTTTTTCTATACCATTCCGAAAATGGTCTTTGTTGTCGTATAAATCCAATACACCCATGTCTTTCCTTTTTTTATTTCTTTTCAGATGAGGTTTCAGTTCCTCAAATTATTTTAATATTGGAAGCTAATTGGTCAAGCACTTATTTCTTATTTGAAAAGACATTTTCCAGTGAACATCTCTGCAATATGTAACAGAAGAAACTACAAGTATCAAAATAGGCTGTTAAATATGACGAATGATAATCCTTGAATCACTTCCAGTGCTCGATACAGTAGAGTAGAATTACTTTGTTTGTTTCATATATAAGGGCATTGCTTAGAGAATAAGTATGTATGAAATTTATTTTACTTGCAAGACATAACAAAATATCTGGAAATCTGACAAACTGGAAAAAAAAAAAAATTGTGAATTTATGAAAGGAAAATATAGGTTCTTGCGACTTGCATATCAAAGAGCGGTCTGATGAACAGAGATACAAATTACTGGAGACCAGTAGATTGATAAGTTGAATTTCAATAATAATTAATAGTTCTGCATAATTACCTCTACTCACCATCAGTAGTGTTCAATAACAAACTCACTCAAGCATTCTGAATTTGTGTTCTATTTGCAGATTAAGAACCAGTCTACCAATTCGAACAAAAGTTTATTTCTTCATAAATTTTTGATTGTGTTTCAAGAAGACAATCTTTTTTACCTTGGAAGCACTTAATCTATTACGTTCTTCTGTGATTAAGGACTCAATTTTTGAAAACAATCTTTCAATGGAACACTTTTAGCTGGTATATTCAATCGCTTCTTCATGAAATGGAACAGACCTGGATAGATATTTCTCTGATCGGATCAATATTTCAGTGTATTCAGCATTCTGGGAATCAAAGGTTGGTTTGTGCATTTATCTACTTCGATAGTTGCTGCAGGTTATGATAAAAATTTGCGAATAGTACATAGAAATTTTGTCCGTACAGAAACACCAGAAGTCACTTTATTATCACAAAAAAAATATCTATGATTCCAAATGCTTGATTTAATCTTTAAGGCTGATTAATTCCTATTTTTCATACTATTATAATCTTCGCAGAATATGAGTTAGATGATCCGCCGCCACTGCCAATGTTGACACTGACGACAGAGCCTGAGCATGAATGTAATCCAAGTAGATCGTTTGTTCCAAGCAGACCATCAGTACGAATTTTAAGACAACAAACGTTAAGCTTTTCTTGTCAGACTCCTCATTATGCTGATGGCGAAGATCATACTTATACATAAATTGAGCACTATCGCTCCCATTCCCATATAAGTTTATTTTATTTATCGATCTACAGCATAAATATACGTGGAAGTGAAAGGCATTGGTTGCATGAATTAAAGTAATGTGGGAATGGTGTTGTTTTATTGATTTATTGCTTGAAAACTGTAGGCAACGGACTCGCACAAAACGGCAACTTTTGTGACCATTTAACTAGATTCCACCTTAAGGAATTGCAAAAAGAAGGATAAAAACAAAATAATCCTCCTTATTCTTCATCAAGTGGTGATTCTGATGTCAATGGCGACGATGCAAAGCAAAGTGAAAATAACGGTTCAAATACAAATACCAATAATGAAAGGTAACTGCATTAAATTAGTTTTTAATTCAAAGACAAATTTTTCAGGGAAATGTTTTACAATACATCTACTTATCTGTCATAGACTTAAAGGCAAAAATTCACATAACCCCTCCTCTGCAATAAAAAAAAAAAGAAGTAAAATTTTCCATTGACATGTGAACTGTGAATGTTATAAAAATTAGTCATTTGGTATAAACAACAATTAACCCAGAAATTTGAGCATGAGCACCATAGAACTTATCAGTTTCTAAACTTCTTTGTTATTAACTAGCTATCTTATTCCTCTCGTAGTACTAGTCAGCCCAAGAATGAAAACAAACAAAAACAATCGTGAATAAGAAAGTTTTTAAACAGAAGAAGATCACGTTACAAAACCAACAAGAAGAAGAAAATTGAATCAGATAGTCTTTTAATGCGTTTCATCAATTGTGAACTACAACCTTTTGCTTTGTGGATGACATTGGATTTGTTGAGTTTGGGTCAACATTAATTCCAAATTATGGTCTTCCGAGTAGGCGTCATATTAAAGCGATAGAAGAAAAGTATACTCTTCCAAAGAAAAACATTGCTAATAGACTGTCAACAGTCGAGTAAGGATTTTTTCAATTAATATGACTTTTTAGCCGCATTGAAGAATGTTTCTTGAACAAAGGCATAAATTCAGGAAGTGATATTATAGTACGAAATACTTTGTAAACTCATCTTTGAAGCTAAGGAAATTTCCAGGGATATGATCTACTGATATGAGTACCTAATTAAATGTAATGATTTGAAAATGATCCATACTATTAATTGTTACAATTCAGGTTTTTCACTAATATTTGATGGCTAGAGCAGATGCGCAAGTGAACATTATCTAATAATCACGGGATACTTTCTCCATAATCATGCCCTACGCAATGTAGTATTCAATATTTCAGCAACTCCGAGTTCTACTTCAATACATCTTAAAGGATGTAATTGAAAAGTCTGTTGTGATGACATATCCCAACTTGAACATAACAGCATCTGTTACTGAAAATGACGAAAATATGCTGGCCACCTGTGATTTGTTGAAAGTAATAGGTTTTTTTAGCAACTTATTTTGAAACTTCATATTTTTCACATTATTACTTTTCTTTATTTATTTATGGATGGTTAATTATATTACAGATAACAAATATCCCATGTGCTGTCGATACCATTCAGTTAGTCGTGAATCATTCTATTACAAAAACGAACTCATCGAAGAGTAATCTTGCTAATTCTCAATTGAATAATTAGAATGAAACTGTTAATCGGAAGTCAGATATTGATACAGATGTCACAAAGTATATTCAGTCATTCACATTTTGTACTATGGCAACATAGTATATATTATAATTCACCTTATCTCTAATTACACTCGAGAACATTTTTGATATAAACGTAACAACGTAACATCTCAATAAACAGTAATGTTTTTACAGTTTAGTTTATATGTTGCCCATTTTTCATTATCACATCCATAAATGGCGACCATGATTTTTCTAATATTTATTTAATTGTGTATTGTGTAATGCGTATTTCAATCTACTTAACAAATTAAAAAGATTAAAAAAAAAAAAAAAAACAAACTGTTTCACCTGAACAACGAAAGAACTGTGAATATATCACCGCACTTCGTTCACTTTTTTTTTCGAACCATTCTTTTTGTAAATACCTTGTATCAACAATGGCCAGCAGTAATAGTGAACAAACAAGCCGAGTAGTTAAATTCATTTTCCCAAGGATCCTGATACCTGGTTTACAGAAGTAGAAAAGTTCTCGCACCTCCTACAATATTTATCTGGTACTGATTTATCTTATAAAGACACTTTAATACTGACTGCTGAGAACAAAGACACCTTATTGAAAGATTGCCTCGTAATTTGTTATAGCAGAAGTAGGCAAGAACAAATTCGCAAATTACTGTCTGGTGCTGATCTACCCACCAACTTGAAGCCTAGCCTATAGCTGATGAAAATGCGAAATTCAGCTGGATCAAACCATAATAAAGACGAATTACTCGCAAGTATGTGGGTACAAAAATTACCTCAACGAACTCAAGAAGTTTTATCGACCAAAGTAAAGCTTACTTTAGATGAGGAGGCAAAGTTAGGAGACCAACTGCACACCACGTACAATTTGTCCAGCAGCAGTTAGGTTGAAGCTATCCAGTTAAAAACAGCAAATTCGAACAATGATATGGTGAGCAAATCTCGTGCAAAATTTGCAAACTCAAGTTTCTACTCTTCAGGCTGCTCAATCAAGCAGAAACAACTGCAGGCGTCAGTATTATAGAAACAAGATTCAACAGAAAAAGATCTCGTCCTCCATCTCCATATGGAAGAAACGTTCAACTTACAGATGAAGTTCGTTATTACCATAACAAATTTGGGGGAAAAGTATATCGCCGTGCACCAGAGGGTATAAAAAGAACAACCAGGAAAACTAAGAGTAGAAGCTGTTGATACGGTACACCCTTTGACTATACAGAATTAACATGGACTGCTATTTGATTGAAAAATATGTACAAAATTTCGTTATCAATTGCCAAGACATAGGAGGAAAAAGTTAGTCGAGTTGGGTTGATAATGATTTCAATGTTCTTTGCGCGGTAATTTTGTTTAGAATAGAAATTATGAAAATTTAATTTAATACCATAGAAAATGCTTCTACTTATTACTTATTTGTAATTATAAAAATTTAAAAATATAATTAATTCAGTTCAACCTCAAATTTCAGCAATATTTTACTGTTTTACAAATCCTTATCATACCCGACCAGACTAACTTCATCTTACATCTTCTAACGTCATTCTTATCACAAATAGCTGTCCATGTTAATTCTGTATAGTCAAAGGGTACACCAGCCTTCAGTAATACCAATAAAATTGCCATCCAATAACTGCTGCCAATGATACCATAATAAAAACGTATAGTTTAAAAGGAATTTCTCTACCAAAAGTTTATCCTTGGATCTTTGTAGTGGCTGTTATTAAAACTGCAATACTTGGTGCAAATCTATCACCTTTTGCCAGATCTTACACACAGACTCCCAATTTAAGGAAAAACCTTACGCAGCTCAAAAATTTTTGTACAGTATACCAACCAAACCAACATTTTGTTAATAACATGGAAGGATCTTGATGTGCATGTTCTAGAATTGTTGAGGGAGTTCCCAACTTTGTCAAGACCATCACAGTACTTAAATTATTGAAACCAAAGGCCATTGGTATTTTGATAAAGTTCATCGTCTCAGAACAGATATTAAAAAAAAAAGTTCGTCAAGAATTTGCTGAAATGGTCAAGGTTGGAATTTGTTATCCACGTGAATCACAGTGGGCCTCTCCATTAGTAGTTGTACAAAAAGGTTGATAAAATATTCGTATTGTAGGAGACTATCAAAAATTATGATACACAAACTCGCACAGATCGATATCATATTCCAAATTTATTTGATAGTACTTTTAATATTGGTAAAAATTGTATGTTTTCTTGCATAGATTTAGTTTGAGCATTTCATAACATTAAAATTTTTCTGGTTGATATAAAAGAAACAGCTGTGATATCACCAGGAAGTCTTTTCAAATACCTTAGAATGCCTTTTGTCCTACGAAACGCTCCATCTACTTTTCAGATGTATATGAACAGCATCCTTTGCAGAGGTGTTTCTGTAGCTAGAGCCACTTTCATTTGAAAAAGGGGAGCCAAAATGGCGCAAATAATTAACGTTAAAAATGAATTTTTTAAAATACGCTTTTACAATAAAAAAATTCAATTGCTGATGGAGTTCGAACCCAATACTTCCAGATTAAAAAGTTTAGATTCATTATATTACACATTTTTTCTGAGATGGTTCAAAAAAAGTTTAAAGGGGGCCTCTCAATGTATAAGGGGCGCAAAAATATGATGGAACCATTGCCACACAATTAGCTCGGGCCGCTACTGATGCTTTTTTATTTTTGTTTGCACTAATGATATCCTTGTGTTTTCTAATAATGAGGCTGAGCATTATAATCATTTAAAAATTCTTTTTCAGAGATTGCACCAATATGGTTTATCTATTAATATTACTAAATCGTAATTTCTTTACAAAAAAGTTAAATTTTTAGGACATACGATTTATAGCAAAGGTTTTCAGCTTCTAGAAGAAAGTATTGAGTTTTTCAAAACAATGCAACGCCCAAAGATTATAACAGCACTGAGACGAATTATTGGCATGCTCAACTTCGCAAGAATGCAGCCAACTACCTCGCTTCATTAAATGAACTCCTCAAAGAACACAAGAAAAAGAACGATCAGATAAAAAATCTCGTGGACAGCCAAATTGATTAACTCCTTTGAAACAATCGAAAAATCATTTTCTGAGTATACATTATTACATTTTCATAATAACGAATCAAAATTATTATTAACATGTGATGTTTCAGGTATAGCAGTAGGAGCAGTATTAGAACATATCAATCAGTCTGGAGAACAAGAACCCCCCCCCCCGAGTTCTTTTCAGAAAAATTGGACTCTACCCAGAGGAATTGGGCTACATACAATTGTGGGCTTTACGCTATATATCGAGCTGCTGAACATTTTGAATATCTACCACAAGGTCGTGAGGGAACTATTATAAAAAATTGTTTTCAATGTTTGTTCTTAAGAATTGGATCAAAACTTAACGACATTCGAGGAATGTGGAATACATAAGTCAATTCACCACCGATATCAAACACTTTTCTAGTTTATCAAATATAACTGCTGACACCCTGAGTCATTCAGAAGTTGCAAATATAAATCTTAAAGTCACACCAGAAATGATAGCAGATTCTCAAGATATTAGAAATAGTCAACAGGATCACAAAAATCATGAAGTATTTTTAAATAATAATAAAACAATTCTGTGCGTCATTTTTAGCAATATGAATAGACCAACTGTGCCAAAATCACTAAAATTCTCTCTATTTCAGCAAATCCATGGTCTTGTCTGTTTCGGTTTTCGAGCCACCTTACGAAGTCGAGATATTACCGGAGAAAAATGGCCACAGGTATCAAGGAATGGTGTAAATACTGTCACAAATGCCAACAATCAAAAATCATCACACACCAAAGCTGAAATTGGAGTTTTTCCGGAGAGTAACCGATTTGAGTATATTTATACTGATATTGTTGTTTCAGAACGATCTTCAGAAGGTTATAAGTATCTACTCACACTTATCGGCAGAGCTACTCGTTGGATAGAAGCTATACCACTCCAGGAAATATCAGTAGAAACAGTGGCTTGTAAGTTTTATGAAAATTGGATTTCTAAGTATGGAGTATCTCCAAGACTAATATCGGATCGCCGATGCCAATTCCGATCCATCCTTTTTCACGATTATACAAGTTTTTAAGTACTCATTATAGTATACACACTACATGGTATCACCCAAAAGCAAACTGGATTTTAGAAAGAATTCACAGGGTATTGAAAGCTGGTTTAAAATGTCATGGCAGAAATTGGACTGCTGGCTTACCAATAGTCCTTTTGGGAATGCAAGCAGCACCAAAAGATAACAACCCATTAGGTGCCTCAGAACTTGTATTCGGATGTAATTTAAAAATTCCGGGGCAGTTCTGCGAACCATCAACAGAAATTGCACATGATACAGAATTTGTTCAATAACTTGAAGAAAAACATTTTCATTCACCCTGATCTTAACTCTCGTAAATATGTTTTTGTTAAGAGTTAATCGTGTGAAAGAACCTCTCAAAACACCTTATGAAGGTCCATATAAGGTATTAGAAAGATGACCGAAGTATTTCAAACAGGATATAAAGGAGAAAGAAGATACAGTTGCAATTAATTGACTAAAGCCAGCATATACACTCAATTTAGACGGTGAGAACTGTGGATGCGACAATATACTCACCGAGAAAGTTCGATCCATTTCTAAAAAAAACCATCAATAAGTTTGGAAGACGTAAGTAATGAATCAAAAAGAGTAAGTGATAATAATCTACTTGTAGAAAATACCTTATTCAATCAAAAACAACCAACTTTTCATTCCGCTCCTCTTCCAATAAAAATTACTTGTAGTTGTACCCGAATAAATGAACTTGCTACCTCATCTTCGAGAAAACCTCCAACCTCATGCTATAATACCTCCAAAACACATTCGATACACTTCTAAGGGTCGAAAAGTAACCACACAGATTAGATATCGAAATTAATCTAATAAAAATTCACCCATATAAAAATATATATATACATATATATTTTTTTTAATTAATTCTATACATTGTTCACTGCCCGTGTGAACTAATACATCACTCATACCTTACTGCACGGACTCCTACATCTTTGTTTTCTTTTTGTTTTGTACTAATGACGCAGTCTTTTCTCAATACTATATTTAAAAAAAATTTTATTGATGTATTTTGTTTGACATAATTTAACTGTTTTAATCTGTAAAAATAATTTTTTTTTTTTTGTAATTAATATGACTCCACCATTTATGGGGGAGAGTTTTTGTGGCAACAGCGTATGTATTATATTCCGCCTTATCTCAAACTCGAAATACACTCGAGAACACTTTTGACATAAACGTAACAACGTAACATCTTAATAAACAGTCATGTTTTTACAGTTCAATTTATATGTTGTCCGTTTTTCATCGTCACACCCACAATATTACTTTTATTTTCAGAACATGTGGCTGTGTGGTTAATTTATGAAATAATGTAACTATTCTCTCTATTTCTGTTTACTACATGTTTAGGATATTTACTACGAAAATCTGTTTCAACTGACTGATGTTTCCGTCTATGTAATTTTAAAAAAGTGTAAAATCATTACAACTTTTTTTTCATTCGAGTCCAAAAAACAAGTCGGAATTGAAATCAGAATTACAAATTCGTAATCAACCGTTCACCAAACTAATCCAGTCCTGTTACACCCGATTGAATTCACAATATGAAATGTTGTGTGGTACTTACCAGTCCGTTGATGTTATCAATGTGATCTTAATGAAGACTTCACGAGCTTCTTCGAATACCTTTCCTGTATTAGAAGCAAAGGGAACTGAAGCTATTCCATTCATCATATCTATTTTAAAACTCTTCGCCATTGTTACAAAAAATTTGAGTGCTGAAAAAGAAGCTATTTTCATTCCACTGGTAAAATACATTTTTGGTGAACTTCGAAATTTACAAAAAACGATTAAAATACCTGCTGTTCTAAGTTTCCTAAAATTTATTTTGGAATCAACAAGAGAGAGAGAGACTGTGACCAAACTGCGCCAATGTAAGTAATATGGTTGGATATAATTTGTACTGGTTCGGAGGAGTAATCAGACTTAGATTTTTTTTTCATTATCATATTTTTGAATCATCATTTGCAAGATACTATTTTATCCAATCATGTAAGACATCTTTGAAAATAATGTGACAATATATTCACAATTCAATAATTTATGCAAATTTTCTTGATACTTTTTATTTTATATGGACAGCATAAGTACAGTTTTAGATCCACGGTTTAGAGAATACTGACTTGAAAATAAGGGAATTATCATCCGCAGCTTCATTTATCGAAACTCAACTAAAATTTCTATTGTCAAGTAGCCTAAATTCGCTGGAATCTACAGCTTCCAATATGAATGATATCAACGAATCAATTACATCGAGTGGACAGGAAAAAAATTCTAATTCGACAACTTCTTAAAAAATAAAAAATATAGCCGATTTTACTTCGAATCATTTATTTATTCCATTTACTGCGTTTATTGTTTTTTACAAGACTCTTTGATTCTTTAGCACCATTTGAAATATCACGTCATTTAGAGGTTTCTAAAATACCAACCTTTTCCCAACCAATCGTGCAACTCATATTTAGAGGAATTAATATTGCCGGAATCTACTGATGTTATTCAATTCTAGGAGAATTATACCGGATGTCCAGAACTACGGAACAAGACACTAAAATATCTCATACTTCTAGCAACGAGTGCACCCTCTGAGCGTGTACACTCTGTTACTGGAAATATAAGTACTAATACGAGATCAAGATTAAAATTCATTATATTTGATATAATTATGTTTTTGAAATACAACAATATAAAACAAATATTGATAAATTTATATATACTATGTTCATTTATTCATTAAGAATTTCACAAATTTCAGTATTTTCAGTCTAGAAAAAGTCATCAGATTATGCTTCAATTAGTTTAATTTTATATGTGTGGACTATTATAACCAGATAAGGGGGTGACATACATGAAATTTTATCGATAACTATCGATAAGCAAAAAATCCGACAGTTCCCATCCCTAATACAAAACAATACAATTCACGACTCAACACAAACGCGCGCACGTAGCAACCGGGATACGTGAACAGCTGTTCGACAGGGCTGATAAAAACGAAAGAGACAAAAATTCAAACGAGAAAGAAAGAAAATAGTAGAGCCACCAATTCCAAATGTTGCTGTTCGTCGTGAAAACAAAAGCCGGTCATTACCTTGGTACTCGTAAAAACAAAAAACGAATTTGGAAACGTATACCTGCAATATTAGTTCCTTAGTATTTATGGATACCCGCTGCTGCCGCGTGCACCACTGCCACCCCCACATCGCTTTCTGTATTACTAGAGTAAATGGCGCCGTGAAGAAACAAACGAATAAACACACTAACAAACAAAAAATAAAAAAATAAAAAAAAAACAGTCAAGTAAAAATTCCTCTGCTACATACACACGCGAAGCAATGAAAATCATTATCGACCGTTGAGAATCGACTTGGAAATGTCTCATTTTGCTAACCAAAATCGAATTAATTAAAACCTTTTTTTAGTTTGAGATGAGAAAAAAATATCACGATTTCATTTGAGTGTAAACGCATCACTTTTTAACTTGGTAGTTTGGTACCCTTCAATTCTGAGGAAACGTCCAACCGATGAAGACTTCATATAAAATGACAAAAATGAGGTTCAGTAATGCTAATGCATGATCATATATCACTCACTATGGTAGACTTTTTCCGGAAATTAGAAATGGACCAAGGTAAAGTGATATTCATGCTACAAGTTATAACAATAACTAAATATCGATTCATGTTACAATGTTAGATTTTATCTAAGCTACACAAAAATCCAATTCAAACAATAATTTTCGAAAGAATGTAAGGCATTTTCATTTGCAAACTGAGGTGTCAGACCCCGAATACAATGCGAGTTGTGATAATAATTAGAAAGAAAATCGTAGTAATAATGTCATAACACTATTTCCGCATCGTATAGTATGCAATGGGTAAACATACTAAAATGCGCATGATGAGTCGAGTTCAGTAATTATTTGGAACAACTCGAAAATATGCAATCTAGGTGAACCAAACACAATAAAGAACACGAGGGAATAGTTAAGGTGGGTAAAAATATCGATACTTCCCAATATCGAAAAATTTGATATCGAATTTTAATATTGCGATGTATCGAGACCACCTTGACTGGGTGACCTTTTTTTCTTTTCTTGATTTCAAATGGGAAAAATGAAGCCTTAGATATATCGATATCAAAAATCTTGGATCACCGTGGAAAACCGAATAGACCCGACGCCGACGACGAGAAAACCGTTCACAATGAAAAGTGAAACCACACGAAGCGACGTTGCCAGTCGACGGTCACCGCACGAATAAAATAACGCTTTCTTTCTACTCAACGTAAATGGCAACGTGTAACGTCTTGCTTCCAATTCCGTGTCCTTGGAGCCCCCTTCAAAATAAAGATTGCAGCGTTACAAGGTGGAGGGCGAAGAAAATCGTCGAACAGTAAAGGCAGCGAATCGAGTGCGAGGGGAGGGAGGAAGGTTGAGAAAAATAAAGTGACGAGATTGGGAGAAGGGAAAGACAGGACGAAAAAACGACCAAAAGCACGCGGGAAAGAAAAGCAGAAACGGTAAAGAGCGATTGAAGGGTCGATGGTGGTGGGAAGATGGGAAAGCGCGGGGAGCTCGTAAGAGAGGAACTGGGCGAAATTTACCCATAAAGGTGGGTATACATCTGAGCATGTTCACGAACGAGGCAAACCGAGACAGAACGCATGCCTTTTTCATGTTTTGTACGAAATTCGCCGAGGCGCACCGAACGAGCCAAGGATCCACCTGTATAATAAACGAAATTTTCATCGAAGTTACGGACTCCTTTCGGATAACGTTCGTGCGGACGTACACATACGTATGTTATGCTCACTCCGTTTCCGCTTGCCTCATGCGCGTAAGCGCTCAGATGTAGACGCGCCTTATAAAGGTTTCAGGAGTGAAGTGAACACGTCAGGAGAGAAGAGGAAGGTACGTTAAAAAGGAGAGAGGGAAGAAAGATAAAAAGCCAGAGAGAGAATGAGTTGGCGCACTAGAGTACGAGAAAGAGAAAACGAGATAGGAGAAAAGATAGACAACGGTTTCCTCCCACAGGCCCATAAAAGATTCTAACATACATACACACACATGTATACGTACATTTGGTGTGTATCTATATATATATATAAAACAAACACACACACATTCAAAATTTAAATGCAGGAGAGTATACAAAAAAAATGAAAATCATGGTAAAACTAAAACAGTTGCGTCGATAGGACAATGGTGGGATGGTGAGGGTGCAACGTTTGAAAAGGGGCGGTGTAGTGTGGTGTGGTGTGGTGCGGTGTTCGAGACGGTGAGGTATGGCAAGGAACGGTGTGGCGCAGCACTGAGCTGAGGAGGAGACACGAGAGTACGAGTCGAAGAGAATGTACACAATGGGACGGGGAACAGTAATACTGAAAATGAGGGGAAGGAGAGAGAGAGAGAATGAGAAAAAACTTGTACAAAAGAGAGGCGTATAAAGAGCAAACAATTTCAAAGTTCAACGTTGCGAGACGTGAATGGGCGGTGAAGGGGGCAAGGACGCGAGGGGGTGATGTGGCGAGTCGGAAAATATTCGACACCACCAACCTTGCCTCTTTAAAGTATGGCGTCTCCTCGCAGATAATAATAAATCGACTCGCCCGACGACAACGTTGACTATACGCAGCTAACCTGCTTCTCTGTTCTCTGAACCATAAATCAAGATGAATAACTCGGGAACTCATGGAGATCAGTAAAAATGCGAAATTAGAGAAGAAAATTAAAGAAACTAATGAAAATGTAAATAATAACCAATAAAATAAAAGTACAGAATGCGCTAGAAAAAAAACACTCGCTAAGCAGGAGGCGGTTTACGGACTGTCAATAAGCTTCATAGGTATGTCTATAAAGCACCTATTATAAGGGCTACATACTTCTGGCTAATCACTACTTCATCGATTAAAAAGATTTTCATCATTCATTTAAAGGAGAATTTATTGTAACGCAATCGGGAAAAACAGAGCATTTTATAAGCAGAATATTAGATGCTGAAGTTCTAAATTGAATACAATTTTCAAAAGCTGAATGTATGATGTTCCAAAAAGAAGGAGAACACGTTCGTTCAAAATACTTTCTGCTTCGCTGAATGTTCGGATTAAAGCTTCGAACATATCTGAATTTTCCAACGTTTTTTCTTCAATACCCAGACAAGAAGAGACGTGACAAAGATCAATCTAAATTATTGTATTATCAATTTATCACTGCTATTTTTCTGATTTGATTTGCATCCGTAATTCGACTTTACAGCTTAAACGAAATACGACAACGCATCCATCATTTCTTCATCCTCACTGTTTCCCTCTGTTTCTTTTTTTCTTTCCCAGTGAAAGGAACTAGTTGCTGAAAAATTCACCGCCCAATAAGATCAACTATGTTTGATGTTCACTGCGAAGTTGTATGGACAAGGGACGACTATGTTATTTACTCGCTTCAATTTTTCTTCACAGTACCCGGTAAAATTAGGGCTTAGAAGGTACTTCAATCAACAATGTCCCCCTTATCTCTTCCGTAGTGTTTTGCTGGCGAGTACTCAACTGATTTCAATATGCTGCGTTTAGTGAAATCTGTCCTCAGTAGTTGGGAGGATTCGTTGAAAAGTTATCCAAATATTGTTTTCATTTGCAAACAAGCGAATAGAACTAAATTTAAAATAACGATTTAATGATGTGTTCATCAAATGCAAAAACTAACAAAACCAATACACACTACCTAGAACAAAGTCTCGGATTCTAGAGAATAAAATCCAACTTTCAATGTACGAGCAGTTAGGGCAGTGTCCTCGCCGTCAATGTAAATTGTAAATATTACAGCTTTGAAGTTTGAAAATAATAAATATCCCACTATTTTTTTTATATCTATCTTCGAGTATGACTTTTTTTCCCTAAATAAATAATTCAGTTCTTCCTTTTTAAATCATGTTGATCGTTGAATTGACACTTCGTAAAAATAATCTGCCAACAGGTAACAAATGGTGAAGGCAATTCAGGACAAACAACATGAAAATAATAGAAATGGAAAAAGGTAAAAACGACACACAACGGACGCCATTTTTCATAGGGGGGAAATAGAAAAATTAAATAGAACTTTTCAATGAATTTTTCTGGTTGTCTTTTTCGGTTGTCACGTTATTTCATTGGTAACTTATAAACGCAATAGCGACACAGAAGCTTCGAACTTTAAAAGTTTAAAATACAAACTAATAAGACCCGCACATCCATGAGTAAAACCTCGTGATGGGCAAAGTTTCTACATTTGTGAATACAAAACTATAGCGAATTGGTAAAAAAATGAACCACAAAATAAAGAGTACGCAACAGGTAATGACGCCAAAGGATTCTAGTGTGCAACCAATGATGCGATCTACGATCGAGCCAAAATAATAATTGCAGCGAAACTAATTCAACAATTCTGAGGAGCTTACGTACATTTATGGTCTATCTTTTTTATGAAAATCTACTCCAAATCTTCTAGCTTGAAGAAATTTATCCATAAATAAAATAAATAAACCGAAGGAGGTATTAAATGTGAAGATAGAAAGTACGACGAAACGCTTAAAATTAAGATTGTAGTATACTTGATATTCCAGTCCGGATACACAATGAAAACCTACCACAGTGGGTTTTCACCAGGTTTAATATGTTTTTCGAAGGCTGATTGATTTCTCCTCTTTCTTATCTCGATAAGAAAGGGGACAAAATTTATCAGCCGGTTAATTTCCCCTACCTTTGATTGAGTTGAAGCTTTCTTCGTCTCATTCAAATGTAGACGAAACTACACTCTTATTTTTGTCTCTTATGCTATCTCTTGTTCTTGCTGCTTTATCGCAATAACTTTGCTCTTTGTCAAATCTTCTTACGATGTCTACGTTTTTACTTGATGTCCGGTGAAGAAGATTTTATTTCTCCAAATTGCATCTAATGGCGTATTATGGTATGTTAATATTATTTTATTGTATATATGTTTTTACTTTATTATACGCCGGTTTTTGATCTGAACATGAACTCTTTATTTATTGTCATGTTCATCAGCTAAAGAGGTAATGAGGGTATATTTTGGGATGAGAGCTATGATTTGATTGAGGATGTGTTTCCAATGATGAGGTGAACTGTTTCTGGTAGATAGCCGTTTCCGGTTCTTAATTTAAAATCCAAACATATTTACTAAAAACGGAGGTCTTGGTGATACAAGACCGAATTATGGCTGGCTATCCACATACTGCATGATCTGAACAAATTGGACTAACGGTAAGTTATGTCGTTTGTATTGTATGTGTTACATTTGGTAAGTTTTGGTGTGATTTTGTGTGTGCCATGTGGTTTAGGTTGTGGTGACATGAGGTCACCCCACTTGGCATACCACATTTTTTACACTCTCCACTTACCACTTGTGAACACGTACAGTTCTCTACGAGTAACCTCTACCACCACTTCCAATTTACACATTTTTGGTTTTCAATTAACACAAAATCTGGCGCCCAAACAGGGACCTCCGTGTGCATTTTCTTGGCCTTTTTATCTAAATCTTGAACTTTTTGTTTGGGACCCGATTGACCATGTTAACATTTTAAAAATCCATGTAGTAACCACCAATTTTAATAAAATCATTGGCTTCTAATTGTTGATCCGGTTCCCATTTTTGTTGCTAAAACACTCTGTTTTAACGTAATATTTCAAAATTGTTACGTAAATACAAAAATCATGGTGCCGTTTTGATTTTTGTTACTTTGTACATGTCCGGTCTCTGTTGGCAACTGTTGGATGTTTTGTTGCATTTATACTTAATCAAACAGTTACTTTTCCTACATGGGTACATAGTTATTGACCATGTGTGTGCATATTTGTTTGTACCAGTCAATAATTATCACTGTTAGGGTTTGTCTTAGGTTTAACCTTCGATTTTCATTTGTGCACGAAGTGAATTTCAAATAGGCATCTAGGATGTTCTGTCTTTTGCATTGTTTGAACTGTGTGATATGGAAGATCTGTCCTCTTCCATTCCACATTTCTCTTCTGTCTTACGATCGAATTGATCGATCCCTTTTCTGTCTTGTAAAATATTTTTGGTATCGCACCCAAACCCTTTTAGGCGTTACCAAGTCTTTTTAGATATTATTTTCATTTTGGCTCCTGGAAATAGTATCTCACATTTCTTTTTTTTATAAAAAGCCACTAGAATATTCACCTAGGAACACACTCAATTAAATTGTATATCTCTTAATGAATTACCCTCCCACCAATTTATTAATAAAATCAATTTCAATCTGCCCCTGAAATTCTTATTGTGTTTTAACGTAATTTATCATGATTTTTGCCTTCTGCACTCTACTGACTTGCCTTCTGCCTTTTGCATTATTGTCTTTTTTATGATTATTTCTTTATCTGAGAATAACGTAAACGATCTTCGGATCAGAACTGTCCTCTGTCTTTTGTATTATTGCATTATAAACTTGTTTAAAGAGCTTTGCTCTATAAATTTTGTATTAAGCCTCCCCGGAAGCAGGTCGAATTTAATGGTCAACCTATACAATAGTTTAGGCCCTAATTGTTCGGATCAAGTGTGTTTCTGTCAAAATTTAATTTTTTAATTAACGTAAATGGAACACACTATCAATCTCCAGCGATCTTATTTTTAAGATACGTTTTCACATTAGGTCCCTGAGACTTTTGTAATTGGCAACCGTCAAATTTTCCAAAAAAGATCCCCGACGTTTTTGTAAGTTTTTGGTACGAGCTACTCTCTTTCAATCCTTTTGGCCTTGCATTACATTTTCACAATCATCATGTCACTCGAACTTATCGAATTTGACAACAAAGTCTTTGATCCAAATCAGACAATTCCGATAACTGGGAATGAAAATTTCGATGAAACCCCGGTTAGAACGTCAACGTATAAATTAACCGATAAGTCTGTAATTGAAGTCTGATCGACTAGAGCTATGACTTATTTGTTAAAAGATAATAAAATCCAAGGTATTCTAAAGTCTCCGATTACACCGAAGCCAAATGACGAAATCCACAAACCCATTAAAACCGTCACTACTTCAGCCGTACCAGTATCTGATACCTTGGAAAATAAGTATAGAGATACAGCCAAATGTATTTCTAAGTTAGAAACACTCCCTACAGCGATAGATTCAATTCAAAAAGAGCTAACTAAGAAAAATGAAGAAATCGCTAAATTTAAAAATGACTTTGTAAATTTATCTACTGATACTAAATCAATTATTAAATCGATCGATAAAACCGATAAAAACATGAAGGAGCAAAATAGAGGAATTTGTGAAAGCATCGATAGTTTAATCGCTATGCAAGGTAAAATAAGTTCTGTAAGAGCTAAAACTCCAACCCTGAATATCAATGAAAACGTTGTGGGTGGAAGTGGAATTAGGAGAACATCATCGGTGAATACTTCACAAAAAATCTTAAATAAGTCCAATAACGATATTTCCGATTCAGATTCACATAGTAATGAATCATCTGGAAATAATTTGTCCGAATATGATGATAGTGAAGAAGAGAAGACTGTAGATCAACCTTCAAAAATAGAAAGAACTACCGATCTAATAATTCACAACAATCTGCAGGTGCCAATAAAGCCCTACAGAAATTACAGGCCAAAGCCCTAGAAGTTAAACCTTATGCCGGTCCGAAAGAAGATGATAGGACTCCCCTTCAATTCCTCAAAGAATTTAAGGACCTCGTAATAAATCATGTTCCCGATAATAAAGAAGCTGGTGTTCTTTTCTACCAGCTTATTCAGGAATCTGATTGGTGTCACACGTGGCGCCACGAACTAAAAAAAAGTAGTGGTTTCAAATGTATGGCCACGAAGTTCAAACAAAGAGAGTGGAACTCAGAAATCCATGACGATTACTATTATCATTTTAAAAATTCGTCTTTCGAAACATCCAATTTTACAAATTTACATGCATATTTCCAATATTGGGCCGATAAATTAACCGGTGTTAATATGGGTACAGACTATATTATCGAACATTTTAGAAAAAAATCTTCCACGTGAATTTCGCAGTCTTTTTGACCCCAAAAGTGTAGACTTGACCAAATCCCACCTGAAGATTTAGAATGGGTTAAACCCAGTAACATCGATACCCTTGCCAAACGCGAAAAAGCTGTAGAACAGTATAAACAATGCCGAAAGTTTAATGCTAATTGGAAATACCCATATAGAAAGGAAATTGAAAGTAAACCAAAATACGAAAACAAGAAAAGCGACAATACACCAACATCGAAACCCACTTTTCAACCAACCAAATCGTATCCGAATAATAACCCGAATTTGAAACCAAAAGTTAATAAAGTACAAATCCCATCTTCCAACTCAGATGAAAGAAGAGATTCGTCAGAAAAAATTCATCAAACCAAGACGGAAAACTAGATCCTCCGATTCCTAATAGCGATCGGGAAGAGGAGGTATCGATAGAATCGCTATCCCAGATAAACAATATTGAAAAAGTGAACAACTCTGGAAACAAACCATCGGGAGAGCAAGACAAAACCCGCCCAACCCACCCCAAAAAATTTGAGATCGACTATCGTCCAGTTTATTCTACGTATAAAAACTTCATCGTTCTTGGAGACAGAATAGCAGTAAATTTCCTGAAAAATAACATCCAACACACTAATATTTCGAACTGCTCATTGTTATCTGACCTTTTCTGTAAAGACGATAACTCTTCTACAATGCTAAAAAACTGTCTCACCAAACTTCCAAAAAATACGACAAAAGTTTTGATATTATCCGGTTTCGATGAACATCTTCATGTAAATTTTTATCCAGAAAAATTTCTACATGATTACAATCTCATTCTCTAAAAACTCAAAGAATATGGCGTTAATCAAATTATCGTAAGTGAAATAATTCGCCGCCACGCCTCAAGAGACGAACTATCGTATTGGCGAAAATTAAATAAACTTAACGGCCAAATCCACGAGTTATGTCAGGCCCAAAGAGTGGATTATATCAATCTAGACCACATTTTTGTCGACTTTGACAAAAGAAAAGATTACTACTCTGGCAAATATTACTTTGCAAAAGATAGATCCGTACGTTTTCGCCTACGCGAACATCTATATGATAACGAAACAACACCTTCAATCGAAGCTTATCATCTCATGAATGAGAAACTATCGTGGCTTATAGACGAAAAAGATAAGCAATCAAAAGAGAAAACCCGACACCGAATACTTCTATAAGTACGACAAATAAAGCCACAATTTATTTCGAGGTCATGGTTCCAAAAGAATTATGTACAAGACCGATAAAAACAAATATGAATGCAGTTGAAGGTTATACTCCAGTAAACGAAGAATACAAAGATGAAGAATTATCGAAATACAAATCCCTAAATTCATCAAAGCACTGTATATTCTACTAAATTTTAACGGTTTTATTTTACCGGCACTAGTAGATACAGGTAGCACATATAATTTTATTTGTTGCGATTTACTCCAAAAAATAACACACAGTGCTAACCAAAAAGAAATAATAGAAATTTCATCTCGTAACATTTTAATTAATGGCGTATTGGGAAAAAGACCAGCACGTGTTAAAAAAAATATCTACGCAACTATACGACTCCTCGACAAAAAACTCCACAACATTCCATTATGGACCATATTCCGAGGAATCGAAGGTTTTAATACCCCATTAATCATCGGAAGAGAATTTTTAGATGTTTACAACAGCAAAATAGGATTTGGTAGACGAAAAGGAATATCCATCCTTTTACCACCTAACAATGATAAAAAACATTTTAAAATTTTCTCTCACAACAAAATAATAGAACTTGTCCAGTCTGGAAAACTTCAAGACCCACTTGGCATGCTCTCCGGAGTTCAAGTTTCCTTTTTAGATGAATCAACCATTGAAGACATGCAGACTATCAACTTGATCGACATCACCAACCTTCCCCCACCACCAGCAGAATGGTTTGAAAATAACAACACTTCCGAAATTGATCAAGAAAATTTTCCAGATAACAACAACATAATTAATTCCTCACCGGATTGTATTGTAGCTAAAAATCTCGAATATACAGCTCCAATTCCACCGGACTGCACTCTCAAGAACTTTGACGTATTACACATACCCCAATCTCCTGAAAATATCATACAGTTTGCAAAATTAAAAGACATTATGTATATGTATGCAGAGATTTTCACAGATAATCCGGGATGTTGTAAACTCTACAAACATCGGTTTTAGATTAAAGAGTCTTACAAACCACACCTATGCAAAAATTACCCTCTTCCAATGGTAAAACAATAAAAAATCAGAGCGGTAATAGAAAAATTTGTAAGACTTGGACTAATGAAAAAATTGTCCTCACCCTATCGTGTTCCTCTCGTAGCAGTTCCCAAAAAAGTGACGATACGCTACGACCATGCGGCGATTTTTGCCAACTTAACCAATATATGGTCGTGCATGGAGAAGTTCCCAGAATCAATCATCTTCGAACTCAATTAGGCGGAGAAAAATATTTCTCAAAAATCGACTTCACCGAAGGATTCCTTCAAATAAGCGTAGACGAAGAATCCACAAAATACTTCACTTTTAATTTCGACGGAATGCAAATTTGCACGTGTACCTTTCGGTACAGCCGACTCAATGCCCGCATTTCTAGCAGACGCCAGACGAACATTAGCCGGATGCGAAAAATATTTTGCTGCATACGTAGACGATATTTTAATATACTCAAAAACAGAAGACAAACATCTTGAGCACCTCTGGATTGTTTTTGAAAAAATAAGATATGCCGGAATGAACCTTCGTCTCGCAAAATGTCAATTCTTCAAGAAACTCGTAGAATACCTAGGTTTTGAAATATCTGAAGCAGGAATACATCCGCTCCCAGCTAGAGCCAAACCTATTGAAGATTTCCCGGTTCCAAAATGCAAAAGAGAAGTACAATCCTTTGTAGGTCTTCTCAACTACTACAGAGCACATATACCGAACTGTGCTTCTATAGGTGAACCTCTTTATCATCTCTCTGGCAATGCACCATTTAATTGGAGTCAAAAAGAACAAAATGCCTTTGAAACTTTGAAAAAAGAAATGGCACGACTTATATTAGAGGCCCATCCTCAATTCAACAGGCCATTCTATATGATGACAAATGCTTCCGGCTATGGCTTAGGCGAATTCATATATCAATTTAATGACGATACCAACAAAAAAGAACCAACAATTGTCATGATGACAAGTAGACTATTTTTCCCGGCAGAATTAAACTATACAACTTACGAAAAAGAACTAACAGCCATAGTCTATACATTAAAGAAGTGTAGCTACTTTCTATACAGATTCCCTATTGTTATTTACACCAACCACCAGGCACTATGTATGTTATCCAGCGATAAAAGTAATGCAACAGAAAGAACACTCTGATGGCTAATCATACTTGTCAAATTCAAAATTCTGGCAATAAATCATGTACGTGGAGAGGACAAAGATATAGCAGATACGCTCAGCCGATACCATAGATCATTAATAGGCTGGGAATCCGAATTTATGGTCCCACTATCAAGGTTCCCAACACCTAGAATCCGATGTGGAGCCTACAGCACAACACTGAACAACCCAAAATTAACCATAAAAAATTTTGCTCGATGGTTAAGAAAAGTACCCGATCTGCAAAAATCCGATGCAGAAATTGACATCACGTTCCACATAAATAAAAACGATAGAGTCAAAATCGAAAACAATCTTTACATGATCAAAGGCAGAGATGGAAATTTGCGGATATACCTTCCATCTTGTATGAGATATGATTGCATTGACTACTATCATCGTGACTCTATGCACCCCGGAATGAACAAGACCACAACTATCATCTACCACTTCCTTGATTGGCCAGGTTGTAAGGCAGATGTCCAAGACTACATCAAGACATGTGAAACCTGCCTCACTTGCAAATGAAGAAAATTTACTCCCTACGGTGAAATGCAAAATATACTTGCCGAAAATAAAAACGACATAATCGCAATCGATTTTTTCGGTCCCCTTCCCCGTAGCAGAGGCAGCGTTGTCCAGATACTTGTGGTCCTCGACATTTTTACAAAATATGTCAAACTTTATCCCGTTAAAAAAGCGTCAATGGAAAGATTAATTGCAAATCTAACGAAACATTTCCATAACTATGGAAACCCTAAAGTCATTCTTTCAGACAACGGCCCGCAATTTATGACGCAAAAATGGATAAAACACTGGCAGAAACAAAATATACGAACTAGATTCACATCCGTATATAGACAGGCCAGTAATCCAGCAGAACGTATCATGCAAACTATAGCTGAAACAATTCGCATGAACGTCACGGATAAAACATATGGCAAATGGGCCACACTTCTGCCAGAAATAAAAAAAAAAGATAAATAATATAGAACATATCGTAACTGGCGTGCCCCCAATCGTCCTTCAACAACAAAAAAAACCAACAATTCACGGCAACTCCAAAGTTGAAACGATTCCAGATAACAAATACGAAGACATCCTTACAAAAGTAAAAGAGAGAATCAAAAATAAACTTCGTGAAAGACGTTAAGCTTTTAAAAAAACCCACAAACAAACCATTGAACTAAAGCCAGGAGATATAATTTTTGTTAAAACGCATCCCTTATCGTCAAAAGATCTCAATTTTAGTGCGAAATTAGCTAAAAAGTTCAAAGGTCCATACACTGTACTAAAAATGATAGGAAAAAGCACATACTGGTGAGAATGCCTTGAAACAGGAATACAAGAAAAGCAACACATCAATAACCTCCGATACTAAATATACCCCTAATGTAATCTAATTTATTCTATTATTAATCAAAACTTAATATATTAATAACCGGCAAAGGAAACGTTATTGCCTAAGCCGATGCAAAATTCCCAGACAAACTCCAAGCTAATTGAGTAACTTGGTTTTTGATCTACATTGTACGTTTGGCCTTTTACTCTTACTTTTTCAAAAGACATACTATGTAAATAATATATAATAAGCTCAACATTTTTGTAAGCAACGTTACACAAAAAAAAAAAAAAAAAAGAGTTAAGATGGGTTTAGCAAACAAAAGATTCCAATAAATGAACAACCATAATAATAAACCCCTTTCAAGACCGGTACACAACAAAAAAAATAAAATAAATAATAATAATAAAAACACGCAGCAGCTTGTTACTTAATTCGCATCGATATCCGTACGATAAGACTCCACGAATTGTAAAACAGGCTACAACGTGTAAAAAAAATATATAGACGACAGTGTACCGATGCCAATATATACAGTGCGGGGTGTTGCATCCATCTTGTTCACACGACACGAACAAAAGACTCGAGAACGCTTACTCCTGATTTGCTAACTGATACATCGTTATCAAGCAAAGACAAACGAAATAGATCAAAACTCCACCCCTCACTATATCGACTGCACGAATGCATTTCTAAAATATATATAACTCGTACCAAAAATATAGCCTTTGCCACCAGCTCACTTATTTTGGCAAATCATTCGTTTTAGCCGTCCAATACTTTAGTTTATCCTTCTTGTTCTGCATCTTGTGCAAATACAGATTGGATTTTGGATGAAGGGTTTTCTGGACTGGGAACTGCACCTGGATCAAAGTTCCATATTGTGAGAAAAAAGAAAGGAAGTACTATTGTTCCATATTAGTGTTTAAAGTCTAAATCTCAGACTGGAAAACTATGCAAGACTTCATTATTAATAGCTCTAAACATCTATTCATCAAAAAGTATGTTCACAGGTATGAATATATACGTAGCATTATTCGGGAAATCCAATTAAAAATTATATAATTCTCTTGCTATTATATATGAATCAGTCATTTCAAAAAAGCACGATGTCATTCCACCCATGATATAGTTTTGAGTAAAATGAAAAAATTCTCATTTGTGACCTAATTGACTAAGAACCTCGGTGTCGTGAATGTGGAGACCTCATAGTATCCATTTTGAGGTCTCCCTCAATAAATCCACCAAATGACCCTCACTACACATCGAATAGGAGAGAGAAATTCTGGAATGAAGTACTTTTTACACATTTATCTTTTTTTTACCTTGGAAAAGTGACTATAATTTACAGAAAAATCATGAATTAATATCAAAATAATCAACATCAATAATAACACCCTACATTTCCTTTGTACAGGCTGTGAACAAAGAGCTGGTTTACAAAAAACAAATTCAAGTGTAATGGAATGAAACCGTCAATCATTTATTAATGGATACCCAGGTAAACACACGAATCCGTGCCAACAATATAAACCTAAAACTGTAAAATGGACATCAATTTCACACGATTTCACGGCGGGTAGTGGCGCATGCGCATCAAATATGAGGGGAAAAATTTTATTAGACAATTTCAGCTGGCTTGTACACATTTATTATAGTGATACGCAAGTTTGCATTACTTCAGGCAAATGTGAGATAGTGACTTGAAGCCAGAATTAAAAGTTACAGTGATGACTTTTAAACTTCATCACAGCACAAATTTTTTTCAGTTTCAATCTCTCAAATCTAACAAAAATATAAAACGGAACTAATGGTCAAATAGAAGAGGTACAGAACTAAAACTTTTAGTGAAAATTTTTAAATTCAACTACAACAGCTCTCACTTCTCAGTATTTTGAGATTTGACTGCTCAGAATGGCCACTGATCTGAAACTATCACGGAGTACTGAGAGAATTAACACTCGAACATACATATTCAGAAATGAAGATTTTAGCGAAAACATTCGAACATGATCACATCTTCCAGATTATTTGAGTTTTCACTTTTCAGAACTGACCCTAAAAGACAACCGAGAACACACTTTCACAAAGACATGTCCGGAACTAAAAACTATTAACGAAAACTTTCAACCCAATTATAATTACTATAAAGGAACTTTCGAAATGAAACTTCTTAGGACAATTCAAGTATGAACATGAACTCAAAATGTTGTGAAAATCTGTGGAGTGAGAGAGGTAGAATACTCCCTATATAAATATGGAATACTCACTCACACGAGAACAGTCTATAAGCCCAAGAACCTCAAAATAAACACATACTCCCTCGAAAAGTGAAAAAAAAGATGGCACCATGCTAATTGGAATAATTGCTCTCAGTCTTTAAAGCTACTTTCGACTAACCGAGTAGCCAATCAACGATAAAAGTATTTATAACAGTATGAGAACAGTCCTATGACCAAGAGGCAACATTTTTTTATTTGTTCCACAGTGCATTTCACCAT
This sequence comes from Ericerus pela, assembly GCA_011428145.1. NCBI lineage: Eukaryota > Metazoa > Arthropoda > Insecta > Hemiptera > Coccidae > Ericerus > Ericerus pela. Next base: position 1,410,698 of record WOFM01000444.1, on the reverse strand, counting down.
GCTAATTGGTAAGGTTGATCTCCGTCGTTAACTTCTGGGCAGCCACAAAATGGAAAGTAAAGGTAGATAAATTCACTTCATGTACTTAGTTGTACTAATATAAAGACCAAATCTAAATCCATTAAAATCACTTCTATATGTTGAAACAAGCATGGAAATAAACATATTTTAAAAATTTTATAAGATTAAAAACCTGCATTTGTGGAATCATCAGGGGTGTCCAGTGTTTCCCTTAGAATATTATGTTTATCTCATAGGTATGTAACACTGTACATGAAACAAATAAAGTATAATTAAACTCCGTCAAAAAAAAAGTAAGAAAATCTGAAAATATCTTCCAAATCCATTTTTGGTTTCATGTAATCTGTGCACATTGGACAAAATACATTTCCAAACTTTGTTCCATACCATCATAGTGATCACATACATACAGATTGCATTTTGGACACAGATATTCCTGGGCCAGGAGTGAAAAATTTAGTAAGAATTTTTACAGAATAGTATTTGAGAAAAGTTTCATTTTTTATAATTTTTAATTTCCAAATAAATTTCATCTGATTGAGAAGATTATAGAAGATCTTAATTTTCATACTATACTTACCTGACTAATTATGTGAAACTAATTATTCGAATGTAATGAGAATCTCTACAACAATGGTATTTTCTTCTAAAATTCAGGTGTGAAATTTGGTACTGATTTTTATTAGTAGACTATAGTTTTTCAAAATTTTCTTTCACACTACATTCGTACTTTTTATGTTTTATAATGATCAAAGATAGTTTTCAATATTGTACCCTGAAAAATTCTGTATTCATGGCCATTATGCATGTTTTAGAAATTGCATTCAGGGATGTAGAAGTTTCATACGAATTTCAGGTTTGATAAATAATTATAATGAAATCTCACACTGTTTTACAATTTCCAAAATTTATACACAGCTCACTAGTATGGAACAAATCCATCGTCTTCGTTGAGTTTCCACCTATGGTATTAAGGATTTTTCAAATAGGGCTTGCTTTTTAAGAGGCAAAATTTCCCTAACTCAAAATAGATTACTATTTTCTCCTTATTTAACAGGTCCTATATACGATAATGTGGATCAAGTTTAATGTTTCTTTTTTTTCCTCACCCATAAAAATAATTTTATTTTGATAGAAAATGAAGAAACGGAGTTTTTCATGGATTCAGGTTTTTAATTTGAGTACTACGATGAAACTTTTTTCATAATAGTTTCACACAGCATGTGATGTGAAGAAGGGAGACAGATAATTTTTTTTAAATGCTTTGTAACTCCTGTTATGGTCCCGTATTTCACAAATCTTGGAATTTTAAATATCTGTTATTTCCAAATCAATTTCACCAAGCTGAAAAGTTTTTAGAAGATGATAAATCTCACATTATAGCAATTTTATATAATTATGTGGAATAAATTTCAATAAATGTAATAAAAATCTCTCGAATGGTATCATCTTCATTCAGTATTCAATGGTCAAGTTTTATTTTGATTTATATTAAGAGACCATTTTATTTCTGGTTTGGGTAATATTAATAATATAATGTCTCGTATAGTTTATCAGTTTTCTGACTTCAGTCCATAAACATTAATATGGAACGAGTGTGCTTTCCAGCTTTTTTTTCTTTCAATACAGAACATTGACCAGGTGCAATTCCGGGTCTAGAAAAACCTCCATACTAAATCCAATCTGTACATGTATTCTACTGTGATTACTGTCTACGATGGTAGGTAAGGAACAAAGTTCAGAAATGGATTTTGTCCAATTGGAGCAGATTACGTAAATGAAAAAGTGTATTTTCAAATTTTCATACGTTTTTTCAACGTAGTTGGGTAATGTTTCATTTGTTCCATGTACAGTATTACGTACCTATGAGATAAACATAATATTCAAAGGGCAACCATGGACAACCTCTGATGATTCCGCAAATGCAGGCTTTAGATCACATCAAATTCTGAAAAATTGCGTATTTCCGGAGGTAAACATTCGTTTTATTTGGTACGAAGTGCGACCACTTACCTATATGGCAACGTAGGTCGAGGCGTGTAGGAAAGTTGAGCTTGTGTAGGCATTCCAGGGGACACGTGTTGCACTGTTTCCATCTGCTGCCAGTGGATTACCTGGGTCGCGGACGCCACTTTCGCGTTGAAAATAAATAAAGCCGACCACGACGAACAACTATACCAAATGAAGTAAAAATTTAACGATTATGAAATGTCGACGGCGACAATGTCGATTCGAACTGGAAACACGCATTTTCAAAAAACGATATCTTCGCGTATTTCATAATGAAAGAACCTACAGAGACGAAAACAAATCGAAAAAAAGGAGAGAACGAAAATGAGGAGAAACAAACTTAAACTAAAAAATAACGAGTTCGAACTAGTTCTCGAAAATGACTCCACGACCCCACAATACATTCGGTGCGGTAATCAAAGGACCAGGCTGCAGGAGTAAAAATGTGGATGGTAAAAAAACTAGGCTCCGTTTTCTTCGAAGCACTTTCCACGTTGGCCGATTTTTCAGCTCTGATGTTATCGTCGATGATGTTGATAATGACTGGCAATGATGATGATGATGATGATGATGATGATGATGATGATGATGATGATGATGATGATGATATTAGCGGCGGCGGTGAGATGGTGGCGATGGCAGTATCACGAATGCAAATTTTTCATTCTGAACCTCATTTTCATGAATCACGTTCGCCACATTTCGACACTAAAATATTTCCGACGACTAACGGTCCGAAAAATACTTCCACACAGCGCGAAACCTGAAATGCAAACCATATGTTCAATTAATTAAACCTTCGTAAGAAGGAGCATACGCTTGTATAATTACAGCAAGCTAAACGAATAATTTTTCATTATTACACTATACGGCATTTTATGAGAGCAAAATTGGAGGGTTCAAGAAAAAATTCGTTGTAGTTATCAGCGAACTCATAAATCACGGAGGGAATATATATAGAAATAAATGAAATTTTAAACAATATTGTCGATGTTTTAACGATGAAGGGGGAAAGGGTATATGTTGAAACCATATGCGTCGAATTACGGAACATGAAGTACAACTGCAATACGGAGGAAACACTGAAAATAAACTCAAGTTGGCGCCTATGGTTACTACAAGACAGTCAAGGCCCCAGCAAATAAGAGACTTATTGAGTCGACTCAAATGTAAAGTCCCGTCAGGTCGTATAAACAAAACAGTAACAAAAGTTGCATTGAAATAATAATGTGAAACACTATCTATATAAAGATAACGAATTTTCAACATTTCTACTCACGAATATTTCCTACCACCAACTACACTATTTCCTGTTTTACACATTCTCATTTTCCGCCGTCAATCTTAGACGATCCGAAATATCTCCGCATTTTTAGATCTCATACGAATCAACTATTAGAAAATGCAATTTGGATAAATTTTCAGCAACCCCTGCATGTTCCGCTCGCACTTCTCAAAATCGTTTAAGACCGCCTCTCCCAAACCAAAACGAGGATCGCCCGATTGCGGCCAGTAAGTTGAAAAATAGCATGGCTGCGACTGATGTTGGTTTGCAATAAAAAAAATGTTTAGCCTAATACTTGCGGCCCATTCCCTAACACAAGATTTGTGAAGCATCTGCGATGGATGTGTGATTTTTTCATGAGGATGACTTTTCAAAAATATTCATCCCATCGATAGGCCTAGTAAACATATATATATATATATATATATTTCAAGCGCGAAAACAACACATCTCGTAGTAAAACAACTTGACTGAAGTATACAAATAATCATAGTGAGTGAGTGAGTGAGTGAGTGAGTGAGTGAGTGAGTGAGTGAGTGAGTGAGTGAGTGAGTGAGTGAGTGAGTGAGTGAGTGAGTGAGTGAGTGAGTGAGTGCGTGCGTGCGTGGTGATTCCGCAAATGCAGGTAGTATTTAATCACATCAAATTTTAAAAAATTTTCTCATTTCCAGACCTATTTCATAATATAGATGGGATTTTGAAGGCTGAAGATTTGGTCCTTGCATTTATATTTGTAAACTGTCGACATTATTTACGAAACCATAAAACTGTAATGAGAGAGAGCAGAAACCGTATAACAATGGTTAATCAACTCTACGTAAAACTAAACCCAGGAAAACAAAGAAAGAATGGAAAAAATCAAAAAACCGGGCTATAACATCAAAGACGAAGGTTGTTTCTGAAGTCCATTGAAAAAAATTAAAAAATAAAATTCCGGAAAGCGATAGATTATAGGCAAATTGTTAGTCAACTTCTACTCTTAAAAATCAAATATGAAATCATGTTCTTTCCAAGTTCACAGTATAGTTTGCTCATAACGAAGCATGAATGCAAAACCTAGGTGAATGAACATTAATCAAATCATATAATTCGTAAAAATAGATAGCTTCGGTGATTAGCTTTCAACATCGGAAAAATTTATAGATTTACAGTCACATGCGGTTTATTTCGCACGTCCGACGAAAACCCAAGCGCTATTTTCCAACTAAGGAAAGGAAAAAATGAATATCAATTCCGCGCATAGACCGCCGTAAGTTTGTATTTTTCAAGTGTCAAATTATGTAATGGCTGCCGTTCGAATAAACATATACGGAGTACAGGAAGTGAGCAACACTGTAATGGTGAACGATGTGGTGCTGGCATTGGAGCTCGCGTACTACCGTAGTCAGTCAGTCATCGGAATCAACTAAATGCTTTGATTATATAGTACTGCACCAGTAAAGAAAGATGATTTCTGGTGAGACATGCCGGTGGTGCTAAATAGGCAACCACAACTTACCTTTTGACGTATTTTGCTTTGAGTTTATGTAGGCTATACTTGTGAATTTAAGGGATCTCTTTATCAGATGTATTCTAAATTTGTGAACTCAGGCAAAACGTCGAAAATACGCAGAAGGTATGTCTTGACATTACAAAATACATTGGTCTTACGGAGCTTTACTGGTCCAGTACTATAAAGTCAAAGGCTAAATGTCACTTCTATGGCACTGGGCACTGTAACAGAATGCGAATCGTGTACAGACACAACACATTTACTGATATTTTCATACAGTGAATTTTCGAGCACGAGAAAACTATTTAGGTAAGTCTCAAATTATTTATTTCGAAAGCAAAGTCACTGTCTCAATCTATTCACCAAATATATCGGTATTGAGAAAAAAATTGTATTTGCACGTAATTTCTTCAGAATTCCTATTCTCGGTACAAAACCAAACACAAAACCGATGCTCCGATAACAAACCAATGCTCAAGAATTCCTCACCCATACGCATCAGTCAGACGAGTTTTCAAGTATTACTAATTACGCAAGTAATTCTCGTACCAGTGGCGTAGCCAGCGAGGATAAGGCCGATAAATCCCCATTCGGATATTTTCAAAGCAGAATTCCAACGAATAACGATTGACGTGAAAATAAGAAATTGTTCACATCCCAAAAAATAGAAAATTTTTTGGCTCGCTCGGTTCTCTTTATAACCGTTAAAAATTACAAATGGCAAATGCATCAATACTAGAATCCTGATGAGTGAAACACATTAATGTGTTCAGACAGGCTAAGCTAAGGTGATGAATTTACTCATTAAATCAATTTTCTCCAACTTGGAACTAACTTATTCAGATATGGATTTCTCACACTTACACTAAATACCAAGGAACTTGACCAATGTAACGGCAATGAATCAAATATATTAATTTACAACCAAATTAATATTTTTCATGCCCGTAAGTTTTTCCATTTACCTCCTGTCAACCTGGTCATACTCCTCTCTCTCTCTCTCTCTCTCTCTCTCTCTCTCTCTCTCTCTCTCTCTCTCTCTCTCTCTCTCACACACACACACACACACACACACACACACACACACACACACAAATATACACTTGCCCATGGTGGATATATTTTTTGCTAACATTTTCGAGCAAATTTCTTGGTCCTAATAGAGATCAGTAGGTGTGTTTTTTAAAATTTTAAAATTTTCATTAAATGCAGGCTTCACCCCAAAATTTTTTATTTTCTTAAACCTCAATTCATCAAACTACCCACAACCCAAAAAGTATTAATAAAATAAAATTACCTCACCAAAGCACTCACTATATGAAGAAACAAATTATAATAAAAGCAATTTACCCGTTGTAACCTATCACTTTATAAAAAAAAAATTAACTTCCACATAAACACAAAATGAAAAGTAAAGATAGATTAATTCATTACACATTTTTCTTTGTACTTATATTAGGAATAAGTCTTCAGCCTTTAAAATCCCATCTATATTATGAAATGGGTCTGGAAATGAGCAAATTTTTCAAAATTTGATGTGATTAAATACCTGGATTTGCGGAATCACCAGAGGTTGTCCAATTTTTCCCTTTGAATATTATGTTCATCTCATGGATATGTAACGCCTACATGCAACAAATGAAGTATTACCAAACTCTATTGAAAACATGTAAGAAAATCTGAAAATAACTTGAAAATCCATTTTTGCTTTTACATAATTTGTCCATATTGGACAAAATTCATTTCTAAACGTTGTTCTATACCATCGTGGAAAGTAATCTAGGTAGAAAACACATATAGACTAGATTTAGGATACAGATGTTCCTAGGCACCAAATGAAAAACTTAGTACGAACTTTCACAGAACAGGATTTGAAGAGTTTCAATTTTGTAATTTTTAATTTCCAAATACATTTCAACTGATTCAGAAGATTATGGAAGATCCTAATTTTCACACTATACTTACCTAACTGATTATGTGGAACTAATTATTCAAATGTAGTGAGAATCTCCACAACACTGGTATTTTTATTTACACTTCATGTGTTAAATTTAGCATGGATTTTTAGTAATCGATTATAGTTTTTCTATATTTTCTTTCGCAATACATTCGTAGTTTTTTCATTTTATAATACTTGTTAGCAACCAAATTGGATAGATTCCAATCCTGTACCTGGTAAAATTCTGTAATCATGCCTATATGTGCATGTTTATGAAACTATAATCAGAGATTTAGATGTTTCACAGTTATTTCCAGTTTGATAAATAATTATAATCAAGTCTCACAATGTTTTACAGTTTCCAAAATTTATACACTATTCACTGGTATGGAACACTGAGTTTCCCCATATGGTAATAAGCATTTTTCAGTCAGTACCTTCCCAGAACCAAAATTTCCTGAATCCAAAACAGATTATTATTTTCGTTTCATTTAAGAGGTCCTATATATGATGATGTGGAACAAGGTTAATGTTTCTGTTTTTTCCCTTCACCTATGAGAAGAATTTTATTCTGATGACAAGATGCCAAATTTTAGAATTTCAGAAATTAATTATTTTGAGATCCATTTCACCAAATTGAAAAGTGTTTTTAGAAGATGATAATTCTCACAATATAGCAATTTGTCTAATTATGTGGAATATATTCCAGTAAATGTAATAAAGTACCTATCTCCCAAACTGTATCATCTTCATTTAGTATTCATAGGTTAAGTTTTATTTTGATTTATGGTGAGAGACCATTTTATTTTTAATTAGGGTAATATTGATAATAAGGTCTTGTATAGTTTGACAGTTTTTTGGATTCAGACCATAAACATTAATATGGAACAAATGTGCTTTTTCTTTTTTTTTTCTTACAATATTGAACTTTAGTCCAAATGCAATTCTGGTCTACAAAACCCTTATCCTAAATCCAATCTGTACCCTTGTTCTACTGTGATTACTGTCAGTGATGGTATATAACAAAGTTTAGAAATGAATTTTGTCCAATCTGGAAAGATTATGTAAAAGCAAAAATGGATTTTCAAGTTATTTTCAGATTTTCTTATGTGTGTTTAACGGAGTTGGGTAATACTTCATTTTTTGCATACATGGTTGTGGAATACCTTGTCGTGAGAGATATTCACACTAGAAGGTCTTCAACAGTATTTTGCGTGTTCTGCCACTTCATACAAATAAGTATGGGAGAGCCAAATCCTCGGCGAACACTGGCGATTTTTGAGCCGGTTCTGAGAGTTTATATACCGAATTTGGCACACGCACACGGACACACATACGTATGTATGAATACGTAATTATGTCATACGTTGCGTCGTTTCCTGTCTCTGCTGAGATGATAAGAAACGACGCAGTGCGTTTGGTACCGAGTCGTGACATTACCGAGATCGTTATCAGGTAATTGATCTCGACTCGAATGATGTATCTTACCTGTACGTACGTACAGGTACGAACATACAAACGCGTTCGTGTATATTAGTTTAACGTCATAGAGACGAATATTGCCAGCCTTTGGGCGGCGACTGTCGTCGAGGGGTGCGAGCCCCTAAAACCTCATACGAGTAATGTCCCCACAGCTACTCCCCCCCAGTTTTCGCGCCGCGAAAATGATAAGTCGCGTGCCTGGGGGGACTTATCGAGTTTACTGTCTTTGGTCCCGCTCCCACTTAGCGAGGGCCGAGCCTACTGCAGCCCCGACGCATTCGTATGACTGCTTTCGTGCGTCCAAACGGGCTTGGTAGGCCTCTCTGCTACTTTGTCCCCTTCTTCTCGGCGGTCTTTGTGTTGGAGCCGGGTGATAAGGATGGGAGCGATGTGACAGGCGGGGGTCGGACAGTGTCAGAGGCCTTGGTTTTCGGTACATCGGGGAGTTAGAACTCCCAGATGGTCTGTAAACCAGGCTTTTGGTGAGGGGAGGGCGTGGAGTTCGCACCTCTTCCACCTGAGGTTGTTTCGTCTCCAACCTCGCCAGTGTTAAGGGTTCCGGAGGTGGGATCGCCACTTCCGGTGCTCTTTCTGGCGATTTTGGCGGCGAAATCAACGGAGGAAGGGGGGCGGACATTATTTTCACGATGTCCGCCGCCGACGTGTCCATTAGGAGCTCGTTCTCTATTCTTTCTGCCTCCTTTTCGCGTTCCAACTGCTCCTTTGTCTTTATAGGCAGGGAAGCAGGTGGTACTACGAATTGGAACGGCTGAGTAGAGAACGGGGTACCAGTTGAAGACGACATTTTGAGGAAGGAATTTACACAGGTAAAAATAAGAAAAAAGAAAAAGAGAAAAATTTGTAGAAAATTGTTTTCGGCAGTTTGGTTCGACAGTCGAAAAGCGAATGAAAAACTTTGCGAGAATGATTTCGATCGCAGCTTTATTCCAAGTCGTTATCTTTTTTCGGTCTTGTTCGGAGGGGATAGTGCATTCAATATTCTTTGGCTTAAAAGTTTTCCGGTTAAATTTGGTTAAGTACGAGCAGAGTTAAGCATGTTTGAATTTTCGTACTTCGAATTTTGTATTTCACAAAGGAATGCACTCTTCGTTTGTGACGTCACGATCTATTGACTATTTTGTTATCGGTATTGTTTGTCAATAGAAACACGTTGCAATGTTTTTTCTTCCGTATTGCACGTGGATTTGTTTATTCGTGTCGTGTTTTTATTGTACGCACTTTTTCTCTGCTTATCTGAAGAATTTCTATTGTTGCGAATATTCCCAGATTCTCGTACGTCTTTTTATGTGGGTTTATTTCTTCCACTACGGATATTAACTTTTCGTGAATATTTTCAGTTTCTCCGTGCCAATCTCTCAGATTTTCGAGTTGGAATTTGGTTTTTCTGTTTTCTGCTGCCAAGGGGCCTGCCTCTTTTTCGTGGGCATAAGGGGGCCGACGGATCGTATTGTATTTTGACGATCTCGTCATTGAACTTTACCGTTTTCTTTATTTTTATTTTTTCTTTTGGTGATTTTTGTGATTTATCACCATTTTCGACTGGATTGTCCTCAACTTTCTGTGGTTGTGTTGTTTCGGACTGTTCAGTCTGTTCTTCCTTTTTTATTTCCCTGTGTGTCGTCTTCCTCTTTGCTCTTTGGAGCATTTTCTTGTCGTCGTTTATAAGGTACGCAGGTTTCAATCTGTCAATTGAAATCGTTTTTTGTTCACCTGCGATTAGTATCACAAAATTCTTGTCATCTCGTGATACAACCTTATAGGGACCGGCGTATGGTTTCTCCAACGAAGATCTTATTTTTTCGTCTCTGACAAACACATGAGATGTTGTGGCCAAGTGTTTGGAGACATAAACCTTTGGTTGGCCATGGCGAGCTGCCTGATTCAGAAAGTTGTTGGCGTCAGTCCGTATGTCTTGGACGAGCATTTCGGGGCTAATTTCTTTCGAATGGGTGAAAAAGTCCCCTGGTAGGCGTAGCTCTTCGCCGAGCGCTAACTGCGCTGCAGAGTGACCCGTGTCCGTTTGAAGAGCAGATCGAAGGCCCAAGAGGATGGTTGGTAGTATGTCAACCCATCTCTTGGTGTCGCAAGCCATAATGGAGGCTTTCAAAGCTCTGTGCCATCGCTCAACTTTTCCGTTTGCTTGAGGATGGTAAGCTGTGGTGTGATTGTGTTGTACACCAAGCTTCTTAGACAGCTCTTGAAAGAGCGAGCTTTCGAATTGACGACCCTGGTCCGTGATGATGACTTCAGGTACGCCATAGCGGGCAATCCAGGTGTCGTATAACCTGGCAGCTACCGTGGGAGCTGTCATCTCATGGAGAGGAACTGCCTCTGGCCATCGAGTTGCTCTATCGATCATCGTTAACAGGTATCTGTGTCCCTGGGATGGGGGTAATGGACCCACCAAATCTATGTGTATCGTTTTAAACCGCTCCGTTTGTTTAAAAGATTTGAGAGGCGACCGAGTATGTCTTCCTACTTTGGACTCTTGGCAATTCAGGCAACTGCGAGCCCATTTGTTGCAGTCGGACTTCATCCGAGGCCAAACAAATCTTGATGATACTAGTCCAGCAGTGCATCTTGGTCCAGGGTGCGATAGATTGTGCACACTACTGAATGCCAATTTGCGGTACTTTGTCGGCAGGAATGGCCTATTCTTGCCTGTACTAATGTCACATGTTAGTAAAACATTAGTACCAGGGATTTTCCTCTGTCTCAATTTGAGAGCTGTGTCATCGTTCGACAACAGTTCTTGCAATTCTGCATCCCTTAACTGTTCTTTAGCTATTTCAGCATAAGGTAATTGAGACGGTGCCGAGATAGCTTCGATCCTACTAAGAGCATCAGCTGGAGTGTTGAGTTCTCCACTTATATACTGAATGTCCGTAGTCAATTGTCCTATGTAGTCCAATTGTCGAGCTCTTCTCGGGGAAGCTGGTTCTGTCTTTTGCGTGAAGGCATGTGTTAGGGGTTTATGATCTGTATACACAGTAAAACATCTACCCTCTAATTGGTGCCTGAAATGCTTCAACGCAGCAAATATTCCCAGTAACTCCCTGTCGTACGTGCTGTAGTTCTTCTCAGTTTTTGATAGCTTTCTGGAGAAGAAAGCGAGCGGTAATTTTTTGTCGTTGTCCTTTTGGTACAGTGTTGCACCAATAGCAAAGTCGGACGCATCAGTCGCGACACATAACGGCAGACTTTCGTCTGGGTGAGCTAGTAGAGTTGCATTTGCCAGTGTTTCTTTTATATTTTCGAAGGCTTTTTCAGCTTCTTCTGTCCAATCGAGTGGAGTTTTATCTTTCTTTTTGTTTGTTTTTATTAATGCAAACAGCTTACTTTGTTCGGCTGCAGCATTTTTAATGCAACGTCTGTAGAAATTCACCATCCCCAAGAAGCGTCTTAGTTCTGCTATGTTGGAGGGTTTCGGGAATTTCAATATAGGCTCTACCTTGGTCTTCAGAGGGGAAATGCCTTCGGTCGAGACTTGATAGCCGAGAAAGTCAATCCTGGATTGTTTGTATAAACTTTTTCCAACATTGATAGTAAGTCCAGCAGCGTGTATACGTTGTACGATGGTTCTTACATTCTTCTCGTGCTGTTGCTCACCGCCTTCTGAGCAAATGCATATGTCATCCAAATATGCATAAGCAAACGGCAAATCCATAAACAGTCCATTGATGAATCTTTGGAAAGTTTGTGCAGAATTACGGAGTCCAAACGGCATTCGAAGGTATTCGAATAACCCAAAGGGGGTTATGACCGCTGTCTTTGGGATGTCCTGTTCGGCCATTGGAATTTGGTGGAATGCCCAGTTGATGTCGATTTTTGTGAACATCGTTTTACCCTTCATATTCGCGTTGAAGTCCATTATATTTGGGACTGGATAGCGATCAGGAACTGTTTTGGCATTTAAGGCCCTGTAGTCTCCAACGATTCGCCACTCTCCACTGGCTTTTTTGGTCATGTGGATCGGGGAACTCCATGAACTTTTTGATGGGCGGCATATGCCTTCACCTATTATGCGATCATAGTATTCCCGTGCTGCTTTGAGTTTATCAGGCAGTAACCTGCGGGCTCTAGCATGGCAAGGCTGTCCTTTAGTTTCTATAAAATGAATGGTATCATGTTTATAGGTCGGATGCCTGCGAATCGATGGTTGAGTGACTCCAGGATAGTCTGACAGAATCCGTAGGAATTGTTCGTCGACTTTCGTGCAGCTGGATATATTGGTGTCCAGTTGGTACGCTAGCGTTTTGCCTTCCACCCATAGACCAGTATTGTTGTCTATGATTTTTCCATTTTTGAGGTCTATGACCAGACCGTAGTGCGCGAGGAAATCCGCACCCAGGATCGGAGTTGGAACGTCCGCAATTGTGAAGGACCACGTCATGTCTCTTCGCAAACCGATGCTTACTTTGCTGGATTCTATTCCGTAAGCTGGAAGGTTTTGACCATTCACAGTTCGGAGGTAGTATTTCGGAGGAAATGCCTTTTGGTTTTTGTCTACTGGCAAAATGCTCAAGTCAGCACCTGAGTCGATTAGGTAACGTCTCCTATTTGTCCTGTCCTTGATGAACAGGCGGCGTGAGTACTTTTTCGAGGGATCTTCAGCCGCATAGACGACCCCTCTTTCTAGTTTGACGACTTATTGTAAGATTTGCCCCACCATTGGCATCGATTGTTGCACTTGGTGGCCTCTGCGCCAAACCGGTTGTGAAAGAAGCAGGATTTATCGTCCCAGTTTTGAGACCGGGGTTTTGGGGACGATGTTCTTCTTGGGGGAGTTGGACTCTGACCCCTGGTAGAATTGCTCTTGCGGTCTCTGGACCTAGATTTTCTATCGTTACTTCTGTTATTGTTGCTCCTGCTTTTCGAGCGGTTGTTGTTTCTACCCTGTCTTGGACTATTGTTGTTACTCTTCTTCTTGATCTCACTAGTCAGCTGAGCTATCTGGGCTCTAAGCTGAGCTAGTTCTCCGGTCTCGGCGGATACTGCACTGATCGAGGATGTCGATCTTGAATGTTCCAGTGCACTATCTGCACTCTTCGCTAGGAAGTCTAGGTCCTCGGAATTGTTGATTACCGTGGTACCTATGGCTGCCAGACACTGCACAACATGTTGGGGAAGTTGCTTGCAGAACTGGTTTCCAATAACTGACGGTGACACTATATTATCGGCCTTTTGTCTGAGTTTGGCCATGAAGGTGGAGGGTTTGTCGTCTCCGATCTTCATTCCGCCCATTACATCATCTATTATTTGGTTCTGAGTTTTACCAAACACATTTCTTATTTTTCTGCAGAACCAACTGTACTTGTCTGCTTCCGCCGGAGGGCATTCCATGATATCCGGAATGCGGCGTATGATTTCTGCGGGCATGCCGCTGCAAATGTGTGAGTATTTTTGGTCGTTTTGCAGATTCTCTGTCTTAAAACGACCCTCGAGGAGAGTTAACCATAGTTCAACTTCATTGGGTAGGAACTCCGGAATCTCTATCCTCCATCTTTGGATAGCAGGGTTCTGCAATGTTTGCAGTTGCAACAGCTGTAAGAGCTGTGCTAATACTTCGGGGGTCAGCTGTGGCTGACCACTTCCGCCTGCTGCTGGTTGGTTTGATGATGGGTTCGGGTTCGTGTTTCCGTTGGGCATCGTGTGCTGGACTTCTTTACTTTTATTTTCCGCGAAGAGTCTCCCAGACTCCGTAGTTTGTCGGTCTGGGGTTGAAGGGTCGGAGTCTTGGCTCAATAGACGACCGCTTCTTAGTGTTCGAGCTGTAGTTTCGTTGGGGTTTGCTACAGCTCCCAAACGCAAGGCTTCTGGCCTCCGGATCCTTTTTTGTTTCTCCAGAGTCTCAAAGACTTCTGAGTCTCTGGTCGAAGCTGGAGGAGTTGGCGGATGGGGGCAACTTTGTTCCTCCAGGTCTACTTGTCTTGGTTCCCTTCCGGCAAATTTATTTGGAAGGGGGGGTGTAATTTCCCACTTTCTAAGTCAAGACCTCTGCTTCGACAGCCAAAGGTGTCTAGATCTTGTAAAAATTATTTGTATTACAAGCGAGTAACTCGCCAGCGCACCGCGCCTCTTTTTAGTAATAGCGCAACGCGCCTCTAGACACCCACGACGTAGCCAAAAATCACGTCGGGGTCACCACTGTGGAATACCTTGTCGTGAGAGATATTCACACTAGAAGGTCTTCAACAGTATTTTGCGTGTTCTGCCACTTCATACAAATAAGTATGGGAGAGCCAAATCCTCGGCGAACACTGGCGATTTTTGAGCCGGTTCTGAGAGTTTATATACCGAATTTGGCACACGCACACGGACACACATACGTATGTATGAATACGTAATTATGTCATACGTTGCGTCGTTTCCTGTCTCTGCTGAGATGATAAGAAACGACGCAGTGCGTTTGGTACCGAGTCGTGACATTACCGAGATCGTTATCAGGTAATTGATCTCGACTCGAATGATGTATCTTACCTGTACGTACGTACAGGTACGAACATACAAACGCGTTTGTGTATATTAGTTTAACGTCATAGAGACGAATATTGCCAGCCTTTGGGCGGCGACTGTCGTCGAGGGGTGCGAGCCCCTAAAACCTCATACGAGTAATGTCCCCACAATGGTTTTATATACCCATAGAATAAACCTAATATTCAATGGGCAACCTTGGACAACATCTGATGATTCTGGAAATCCAGGTTTTTGATCACATCAAATTTTGTAAATATACGTATTTCCAGATCTGTTTCATCACATAGATGGTATTTTAAGGGCTCAAGATTTGGTCCTTCTGTGGCTAAGTGGTTAGTAAAAAATTTGAACAATTATATCTTATCTGAGAACTAAAGACAACTCCAACATGGGAAGCATACACTGAGACTACATGCTGCAGCAGCTAATGCAATATAACTAATCTTTCATGATATACTATCTTGGTTTATCTCTCTACCCTTCTTTCTCACTATCACACTCTCTCATTCTGTATTTCCCTTTGTCCTTCTAAGAAGTTAATTATTTTTCTATCTATAAAATATACATCTCATTTTTCTCATAATACAGTAGGTACAAATAGGTACTTATTGATTTTTAACTTTGTAACTTTTTACACCCCCATATTTTAAGAACAAGGCAATATGGAGCCTTGAAATTTTAAGACTATATTTATGTCATTTGAATACAATACGTTTTTACGAAAAAAATTCTTAAAAACTTTTTTTGGGTAAGGTGGTTCAAAATCCACAACTTCGACCCTAGAGGAGATACGGGCCTCTGACTCTGCTTAGAAGCTTCCTTGGGACACAACAGATAAATCCTGAAAATTACAGCTCGATCAATTGAGCAGTTCTGAAATGATGGGCACACAGACAAACAAACATTCACGTTTATATGTATAATTTTATAGATAAGAATGATAAAATTAAGAAAAAAAGCACAAGTCGATGTCTATCCACACAAGCGCACACAAAAAACAATGGTTGAATGAGCGAAGAGCAGGGCAAGGGAGTAAAACAGTAAATTGTAAAAAGCAGCGGCTGCTGACAGAAGTGCGGCGCGGTAGCATATGAAGAATTGATAATAAAATGACGCCGAAGAAAGGAGGAGTGAGGGAAGAAGGCAATTAAGGCAATTCGACGATTGTTTACAAGTTTCGTGCATTACACACGCAGTGGGCGTAGGAGAGAAAGAAGTTCATTGCCACAAATACGTTAATCCCAAAATATTTCAGCCTCATCTTTTTCTGCAGAATCCGGAATGTCAGCTGCCAGCTTCGATCTTCTTTCCTGGTCAGTTTGAGGCACATCTGACGAGGTACATTACTCAGCCAACTGACGAATTACCTTAACTTCATTTTTTTCGAATTTCTACATCCGCATACTCTCTTCGACCCGACCTTCACACGTAATCTTTCTCTTCTTTCTGCTTGCACTCTCTTTACATACATGATACAAGTCGCATACTAAAGCAGTCATGCAAAATCGACTGTTGGCTTTCGCATCCCGAACACGAGAAATCTACGATCATCCAGTCTGATTCCAAAAAAACATGAAAAAACTCACGCCCTCAAACGATTTGAACGTAAATTAATGTTTTTTACAATATCAATAGGATCTGAAAAGGATACAATGGCCGTAGCAAATGCGACAAAATTGCAAATGTTGCAAGGTTGACGTGACAGCTATATTGATCAATTTAATTTTTATAAATATCAAAAATATCGGGTCTCATGAAAAAAATATCGTATCGATATTAGTTTTTTCAATACCGCCCATCATTACTCGAAAGAGCACACCCATAATACGGGAAAAGTAAAAAAAATTCCCAAAATGTAGCGTTTTTACATGTTTTTGATCTTAAAAAAGGTTCATTTTTAAATGGCCATTAACTTCTAACTATAAATCTATAGCGTACTATCTGTACAGTTTTAAATCCGTACCAAGTTCGAATGACTTATTTCAAAAAAAAAAAAAAAAAACTAGCGGAGTAAGCCACGCTAGAAAAAGTAGGTTTCGAGAAAAAAGAATTGTGAATTTTGATGGTTACACTAATTGTCTATAGGTTCGCATGTGTAAATGGTATGTTGATTGTATGAAATTTGTTAGCTTCTGATTAAATATTAGACAATGTAAAATTCGAAAGCATTATTTCTCAAAATTAAAAATTCAACACGATATAGAGTACGGTAAATAACCATAAAATTTGAAATAAAATCAAAGAAATACAATAAAGTTATAAAATGTAACAAAAGAAAATATAAACCCCTGCGGATAATTTTTACAAAACGAGAAGTTCATACAAATCAGAAAAAAAAAAAAAAGAGGGAAAAAAGTTTTACTGGAAAACCATACTGTCAATCCGCACTAAAATTGGTAGCATGCTAAAATAAATTAGAATAAATATTTGTTTCAAATTTTGTGCACATTGTTACAAAATTCCGCATTTTATGATCGATATAAAAACAAAAATAATGATACCGGAAGTACCATCCGGCCGATCCGCACCAAAATCAATAGGTCTGATCCTTAGCCTAGTACAAATGTTCTTACCAAATTTTGTGATTATCGGACAAAAATTGCGACCATACCATTGAAACAAGAAAATGGAACATATATGACCGTCTACCTATATTATATAATATAAAAGCCCTGAAGTGCCACTTTGCGGTGCTTTGGCTTGTTCTGACCTGGCAACACTGATCAATTCCTTATTGGGATGGAAACGATGAAACATTTGTAATTGGCGCAAGCGCCTTGAATTTTGCCTGAATAATTTTCGTTGAATTTTTGTCTTAATAATATTTGTTGAATTTGATCTTTATAATTTTCGTTGAATTTTGTCTTAAAAAATCGGGTTGTACGTTTATTGTTATAAATTATATACATGTGAATTTGAGTTATTTGGGCCAAAATTTTCCTAAGGTTGTGAAATAAAAAACATACCCATGACCAACATTTAAGAATAATACAAAGCTTAATAAGCAGATTTTCTAAAGAAAACCTACTTAATAACTGAATAGAATTCACTCACGTTAAACACGCAGCTATCATTTGTTCAAAACCTTCCTAAAATAAATTTACGTTAAAAACGAATTTTTAAAAGATGAGCTTTTTAAACAGGTTAACTTGAGAAAATCTACTTATTAGACTTGGTGTGGTATCACAGCCCCCAGGGTTAGTGGGAACATTTTTCGTTTCATGACCTCAGAAAAACTTTGGCACCAATAACTCGAACTCTCATACATATCACTATAATATATGTACAACCCGATTTTTCGAGACAAAATTTAATGAAAATTATTCAGACCAAATTCAAAGCGCATGGCCAACTTTGTATTTCGTTGTTTCCATCTTAATAACAAATTGATTAGTGTTGCCAAGCCAGTACAAGTCAAAGTGCCAAGAAGCGGGGCTTGTGTGGTGTATGTGTATGTGTATGTATGTATGTGTGTGTGTGTGTGTGTGTGTGTGTGTGTGTGTGTGTGTGTGTGGGCGCGCGCGCGCTTTGTTCCCACGTGACAGGTCGAAATTTTTGTCTGATAATCACGAAATTTAATAAGAACATTGATCATACCTATCGATTTTAATGCGGATCAGCCTGACCGTACTTCGGGTACCGCTGTTTTTCATTTTATATTGGTCATAAAATGCAGAATTTTGAAACCATATGCACGAAATTTAAAAAAATACTTATGATAATTTATTACAGCATGCTACCAATTTTGATACAGATCGCTTATGCTAAAACGTTTTTTTCCTCTTTCTTTTTCTAATTTACATGAACTTTTCTTTTTATAAAAATCAACCACACGTTCATGTTTTCTGTTTTTCATTTCATAACTTAATTATATTTCTTTGGTTTTATTTGAAATTATGATTATTTACCTTACTTTATCATCATAATTATTTTTTCATTTCCAGAAATAATGCTTTTAAATTTCATATTGTCTAATATTTTGTCAGCAGCTAACCAATTTCCTACAATCATAACATACCACAAACGTATATAAACTGTACAATTAATGCAACCATCAAAATTCGTAATACTTTTACTCCAAAACCTACTTTGTATTATCGTATCATTTCGATGTTTTCATGTAAAAAGATGCTTCACATTTGTACGTGGAGGTCCGTTCACTTCGTATCGAGCTTATATTCATCAATGATATGAGCTACTTTTCATTCGAAAAATACCAGCGTAAATATTGCCTTTCTCATCATTTATTAAATAAATTTGATTAAATAAAGACAAATACCTTTTACTTGCGAAATGCTAAATTTTTTTTTTACGCATGTAGCGAAAAATTTATCTTATTTCTGCTGAAAATTATCTCTTATATTAAAACCACTAATTATATTTTATTGCCTAAAAAATTATTTAAATATTATTTCACTGAGGAAGGTTGGCTGCAGTATTAGTATACTTTAAAATTGCAGTATGAGTAGAATAAAAGCTTATAAAAAAATACGGATGAAGGGAGAAACGAGCAAAAAAAAAGTACAATTTTTCAACAGTCACCCAAAAACTTATCAATTTTTAGACGCCTAAACTGAGCCCCTGGACCACAAAATGACGCGAAATAATTAGATCTCGAAAATTCGCACCTCGAGTTTCATCACTTATCGACACATTCCGATTTCTTTATGGCATGTCGATGACTCATACATAGGACTTAAGACATTAATCAGTCAAAAGATTCGTGTTCATAAAATTAAATTATAAATGACAGTGGAGGGGGTGTTGCAGACAACAGTGTGTGACAATCGTGCGAAGTAGGTGATTGCTACTTGGTACGATTGCCACATATTAAGCTACTACTCGTTATACGACACGTAGTTTTGAGGTTCAAGTAGCAACTGAAAACAACATCTTTGAAGCTAAAAAAATACGATTATTTTAAAACCATCGTGCAAAGAAAGAAAAATCGAAATTTCAGGGGATGAAATTGCAATGCGCACAGTCCGCTGAAAATTGTCCTACAAACATTTCCGGCGAAATATTTTTCACATTTTCGCAAAAAAATCTTCAACAAAACCAAAACATTGAGTAAAAAAAAGAAACGAAAAGGAATAACTTTACGAAGCCCTGAAGAAAATACCCCTACCAGCACATACACTGAAAAGCTAATACTCGAAGCTAAACGTTGCAGCCAACATCATGCCTTTCGCACCCCTCACTTCTACCTGCACTTTTCAACTCTCACCCCAACCGACAGAAAGCAGACACGGGCATCTCAGCATCTCGACGCAAACAATTCGGCAAACTCTTTCCGCAGAAACCCTCCTCCTCGCCACATCAACCACGTTGCTCAATAGCCCTTTTTTTTTTTTTTTGAAAAAAACAAACGCACCCTCGTAATCAATCCGCCGCATCGCTTTCTCCTTGAAACCACTCCTCTACTCCCTTTTCCACGACGAAAACAAAAGACTACCCAAAAATTTGGTCTCCTTCTAGTTCGATATTGGGTTCTCTCGTCTTTATTTTCTTTCTCTTATTCCCTTTTTTCTTATAGACTGAGACGTCTGCCTTGTTCTTACTCTTTACGCCTCAGGATACGATTCATTTGTCATCCAGGTAGCGTGAGTACCGCACCAAGGTTACAACTCCCTACGCCTGTACTTTATTTTTTTTCTTCCTTCACTCTCTTTCTCTTGCTTACGTAGACAGGGATTTTTGGAAAAGAATGAAAAGAAAGAAAGAGAGAGAAAGAGAAGGAGAGAAAAAAGTGAGAGAGATCGAGGGGAAGAAAAAGAAAAGGGGGCACTGATCGCATCCAGGTATTTCAACGGTCATAACCTGCTTCATCGTCTTCACGAAAAAAACACAAACATGAAAAGGTACGAGTATGAAACGATCGATCATGGGGGAAGAAGAAATGGGTATTATTGTGGGGAATCTGAACTCACTGTGTATTGTTGCAACAGCGCTTTCGGAATGATAATTGACCAATCAACATGCGACATTCTTGAAAAATATCAAAAAAAAAGGATAAAACAAACGTGGACAAAAAAACAAATCGGAAAAAAATCATGTCGTATCGGCACTCGGTATCTTTGCATCAAATGATATACTGTACTCGACACACTCGGTGCTGGATAAAGAATGCCACGAACTTCAATGCAATTATTCAATATATCTGGAAATTACGAATAAACACATAAAACGGTATGTATTAAAAAAACCGACTGCCTCAATGGTCACCGAAGTCGACCAAAAAATTATGAATCGAGTTGAAGAAGTACACTAATACTACTAAAGGTATAAGATATGAAACACAAGTCTTTGAATCTTTACTTTTTTGCAGGATTTAAATATTACAAGGTTTTATGAAAAATTTAAACATTACAACTAACTTTTTTCAAAGTGAACAACAACGCAGCGATGGCCATTTTAATATGACTAACTTGCTGCAAAATCTGTTCACTAAGCATTAGATTGCATAACAGATTTCGTTTTTGTAACATCCAGATTTAAGTATAATCATCTGCCAGCCAACGCGGGTGACCATCGCATACTAATGATAATTCACTTTTTAAATTGAACGTTATTCGTAGGCTATAATTTTGTGTAGTCGTCCTTAAACCATTAAAAATGGCACTAAAATTTTATAATTCTAAAATTATGATGTCATCAGCCTCTCCAGCTGCACAGGAGATAATGCACATTACCATTCATTTCAAGATAATATACATATCAATTATTTCTATATTTATTTATTTATTTATTTACTTATTTAAATAGATAAATAAATAATACATATTTTTCATTGCATTACGTTTGGAGACGCTATTTTGTAACACTTTCACAAATTTTCCTCGACATCACCCGAAGAAGTTACGAAAGTGCAGTTAAACAGACATTCGTTGACTGTGTTCAACATTGTAAAATTGCGGCAATAGAACAGTGACGAGGCTTTCCGATTTACCAAGGCAGAAATAGGGCTAAAAAAAAAAAACTATTCCTCAAAAAGTACAGAATAACCTGACCAAGGAGGAGGGTTATTAAATTTCTATTGTCAGTCATCAGTAAAAAAATTACTAAATTGTTTCGCTCTTCCCCTTGAAGAATTCCTGGATACGCCACAGTTTGGATAGAACATAGGTATATCGTGGGATAGTAAGAAAATCTCGCTGAAGTAAGTTACGAACTCTCAAAGATAAATATAATACCGTATTGCAATACGAGCGATCAACCTTCAATGAAGTGTGCTTCTAAATTTTCTCGGATCTCATTTTAAGTAATTGTTTTTCCATACTTCAACCGAACCCGAAAGATGACAAAATGAACGTCACGCTCTCGTTTCGAGTAATTTGCAGTCCACTCATTTGTGCAAAAGAAATCATCATCAAATTTTCTGGCAGATACCTTCAGGAAAGAAAAAAAACCTCTCTAACATCGAATAGTTAATTTTCGGTTCTATGCGCAAGGAAAGAAGAGAGATGCACCGCACCAACGACACCAAAAATCGTTCTGACGTAACCGATTCTAACATTCAAGTATCCAAACGAGAATGACAACCGTTTGTTAATGAACTGCACCAACAACAAAAACGAAGACAAAATGTATGTGATCAGCCAAAAAACAATCGTCAGCAACTCGAAGTAATTTGAATACGCTTTTAGCCACACATCATCTGAAAGTGTACTGCCTTCAACCTTCAACCTTCTTTCCCCGCACGCATTCTACACAAGCTCTGTAAATTTTCCACAGTCGAAGGAGCGTAAAGGAGGAGTTGAAAAAAAAAAAAGTTTATCAAAAAAATGAATTCGCCAGATATTCGCTTCTGTCTGTCGTTTGGAAAGCAAACCTTAGCTTGGCGTGAGAGATAATCGGGTGATAAATTACGAAGCAAATTTGAAAGTGAGTAACGTTCCGACTTCAGCTAGAATCGTTAGGTCGACGATTCACATAACAACGAGACACACACGAAAGCAAAAACTGAGTACGAAGATTGCTCATTAAGAATCACCTTTCCTCTTCTCGACGCCACTCCCAATCATAAAACGGTGTAAAATGAAACAACAGAAAGAACCGAAGAAAATATGATTTTAAGCTACCTCAAAAAAAAATAAATATCTTTGAACTCGGTCGTTTCGAAACCACCTGCAAGAAAATTATGCAAATGCGCTGTAAATATGAGTACGAAAAGGACCCCTCTAAAACCAACCAAAGTCCCCTCCCCAAAAAAAATTCGAAAAAGTGAGCTGTTAAGAAAAAAATAATAATTCTTATGATTTTCTAATGATGAGAAAAGGATAGGAATTTGAGCAGTCGAGGTTTTATTCTAGTTTCACTTTTGGAAAAACCACGCGATTGGATCCTCTGCCAAATCTAAAAGAAAATATCTAGTACTTACAACATAGACTACTATAAAATTAGAAGAAAATTTTTTTCTCAATCTTTTCTCTCTAGTGGCACCTCCAATTAGGTTGGTGTTTGCTTGGCTGCCTGGCAGTTGTGGCATCCCTTTCGCTACACCTTGAACTGATATCACAACATGAACCAATCATATCAAAATTATCAAACAAGTTCTCATAAACCATTCAAAATACAAGTGAAAAAACGAAATAACCCAAGGGAAACCAAAGTAAGAATGAATTATCGAGTCAATTATAAAGGCGGTAAGAGATTTAACACGATTTTTTCATTCTGAATTCATTCCAGAGTGACATTGCTACCACTATGTCACAGTAAGGGTTGAATAAAAATGAGAATAGACTAAAGTTGAAAAAAATCACCTTGATAAGGATTAACTGATAGCAAAAAAAAACTTGATTTTAGCGCATCAGATGTTAGAGAACTACATCACATTTCATCGTTAGTGACTACAATAAAAGAGTACAAAAATACAAACTGAGAAATAGCTATTTCATTCACCAACTGCTTTTGTGTTAATTACCACAGAGAAATCTTCAGCTTTCAGTTACACTCCAGAGGTTCGCAACATTTGGTTGATTCACAAACCCAATTGGGATGTCCAGTGGTGGAAGTGATGGTGGAGCACTAGTGCTTATTAAATGCTATCACTTCTGAAAGGGTGTTCATGGAGATTGTTTACATCTTTTTACATGCTACTTTTCATAAAACAAAAAATCCGTATCTTCCTTTTGGAGTCATGTTTTTACACAACCGTCAATTATATAACTTACCAATAACAATAATAAAAGTAAATTATTTTCACTCATCACATTAAATATTTTCTTTCAAAGATGCCTAACTTGAAGTTAAAAACAGTTATCTCACACAAACGATCACCCTTTCAGCCCTTTTAATTTCTGGCAGCAGAGCAAGACTTTTGTATTGGACTTCCCAACTGACTTTAACAAAAATCGTAGGTGCAAAAGAAACTTCTAATGCAATATGAAATCAAAATCCATCGGTCAAATTATATCAAGCAAGAACATTAAAAATCTTTGTTTGATACAAGTTTAAAAATTATACAGCACAAGGATCTAGATCGTATCCATCATGAGAATACTTACTCATGTGCAAATACAAGAGGCATTAAAAATACAATGCAACGTTTTATTTTATTTAGAAAGAGGTAATCTAATACACAGAAACTAATTTATACGCAAAGCGAAGAAATCAAGTTGCAACAGTACAATTCTTGGATGGAATTCAACTTTCAAAAATGCAAGGCAGCCTAAATTTGGTACTTTACAACCGGATAAGGATGAAAAGTACCAAAATTTTCAATTTGAGAGAAAGAAAAAAAATTGAAAAAAAAATTACTACACATACAACGTATTTTTCGTACTAACATCTAGGGGCGCTGAAATCAGATTTGTTTTCTATACTAAACTCATCTGGTTGTTTTGAAAATGAGATTTTTGTTTCAGAACATTTGCGAAAACCTTCACAAAAACCATACACATAAAATCAATAATTAACTCTCAAGAAATGATGATTTACACGTTGGAAAAATAACTGCTCATGGATTCCAATGTTGCCACATTGCCATTACCCATCAAAACTACTAATAGATTTCGTCACCTAGGATAGAAAAACAAAGAAATCGTTTATGTTCAAACAACTTTATTCTTTGCATACGACGATATGTCTCAATGGAAGTTGAAATGAGCAAATAAAAACATCTAGAGTAGCAAACAACTAGCACACAATGTTATGTATTACGTACAATTTATTATACTTCTCTTTCAGGATATAATTCAAAATATATCGACGGAGGTCTTTGATAATAGAAGATGGGTCGTTGAATAGTCGTCTTTTTCTTTGCATATGGCGATATGTCTCAATGGAAGTTGAAATCAGCAAATAAAAACATCTAGAGTACGAAAAACTAGCACACTATGTTACGTATTAGGTAAAAATTTATTGCACTTCTCTTTCAGAATAAAATTCAAAATATATCGACGGAGGTCTTCGACAACAGAGGATGGGTCGCAGAATAGTCGATTTTCGACGACTATTGATTTCAAATAACAAATTTTTTGAAACACTAGAAACGTCTAAATGGTTTCTATTTTCAACGTCTTCAAGATAATATATATGACAGTTCCCTAAGTCATTTTACCAAACACAAAATATCGAATGGAAAATTACCGATTTACTATTTGACCGAATTCTGATTTACCAAAACTGTTTTAGCGAAAGACTTTTCACCGAAACATACTTTTCCCAAATACCAATTTCCATTCGAATTTTGATAAAAAGAAGGAATGGAAAAATGCAATTTTCTGTCTTTTTTATTTAAAAAAAATGAACCCACAACCAACCTCACCTAACCACTAAATGACGAAGGAAAAAAAGAATCCTAACTCGAGTCTTTTTAATTTAACAAAAAAAAAACGACCTCACCTTACCTTCCACCATACGGATAAAGGCACAGAGAAATTCCCATTTTCAAGTACTTGAAGAAAAAAAATTAAGAACAAATGTAGCTTTTAAAATTTTTTGTTTTTCGGTAGAAGCAGTAAAATGGATTTGGTATAATCGATTTCGGAATAATAACCATTCGGTTAAATGGTCATTCGGTAAAAAGGATTTGGTAGAACATCCGGCTACCACAGATGGCACGTCATTTATTCTTTATTTCTAAACACCAAAAAAGTTGCAAAAACTAAAAATTATCATCTCTTCGGCGCATTACTTGCCGTAAGTGTATTTTCTGAAAGTATCAAATTTTGTACTGGCTGTCATTCAAAAACCAGGAGACAGATTTTTCTCAAATTCAAAACCAAACCAGTCCTTTCTTTCTTCAACTACCATAAAAACTTCGGGCCAAAATCTTTCAATTTACATGAGTCATCAATAAGTACGACAACGTTGAGGGTTTGGTAAAGTTTAAACACCCTTCCCTCAGAAACTACTGAAAATATTCCAAAAATGTCAACACGAATATACAGCCTATCGAAGCTTCTAACACTGTTCAAGTTCCATTACCATAGGTCAAAGAGCGAAGGTTCGACAGACTTCCAAAAATTGAGAAATAAGAAGTGAAAACAGATACAAGATACGAATCGTATATAAAAAATAATGGGGGTGACTTATGGACTATGTCCATATCCTGAACATTATTCGTGACCTACGATTCAGTGCTTCTCGCCAGGTCCCACCGTTGCAATGAAATGAAACAGCAGGAATTTTCCACAGCGAGCTCTGCTCGATACGCTTCGGCTCGAATTGATCAGCGATAAAACTTACAATTTTTGAGATATTCGCGTCATAATGGAATAGAAATTCGGAAGCGATCGATTTCTGCGATAACCACTATAAATATTACATCACCAAAGCGAAAGAAAACTGAACCCCGATAGATCACACAAATCGATATCCACACAAGCTTTAATCAATAAATGCTCCGTTTATCGGCATTCTATAACACGATTCGTCTCTTTAAAAATCAATTCAATTCGAAATTGGAACAAATACTCGGTAAATCGTTTCAACTTAACTCTCTAATTAGTTGAGGGTGAATGAGAGATGGTATGATCTCAAAAGTGTACGGATTATCAGCGGGCGACTTTAGCATTTTACACTGCACAACCAGAGAGCTGACAACGTGGAATATAATCACACGACGTACTCGTTGAATGCGGCGAAATAAACGCGAAAAAGTCTCGATGACGTGCGTTCATTCCACTCGAGATTGGAGGGGAAAGAAAAAAAATTTAATAGCAAGTCAAGTTCAAAAATCACGCGGAATTCAAATGAAAATGAATTAAAGACTACGAACAAAACAAAGCGTGAAATATTGCACAAAAAATGAGAATAAATATAAGTAATACGAAAAATAGAGAAGAAAAAGCGCTACAAAAGGAGGTCCGATTATGATATATAATTTCTTTCAAAAAACCAACATATCCATATCAAAAACAAAGACAATTGGATTCGATTCGAGAAAAAAAAATTCGAATAAAAACACCTAAAAGGTAACGAAATTGAAGTGGATCAGCCCCAATGGAAGGAAAAACTCGTTAGCCATTTAAGCACGCTGACCTAATTTTCTTTACTCCGGATTTTTCCTCACACCAAGCCACCTCCCGAAAAGGAGAAGGTCGATGATTCAAAAAACTGGAAGGGCTTCGTAATTTCTTTCAAAAATCCGAGAAAGTGAGCGAATTGAATTCACGTACGAAAACAAAATAGTAAAAAAGCAATGTTTGATGGAGCCAAACTAATCAACATCAAATTACACTTTTTGTAACCGATTGAAAAAACATCTCAGCCGAGGTATGCTCGGACTTGGAGATAGGTCCGCAAACGGCCAGTCCGCCGCCAGTGAAACACAACACGAGTACTTGCGAGGAAACATATTCAAATAACCTTAAAATTTCATTAAGTTTCCAACACATTCTTTCGCAAAGTAAATCGATTGTATCAAATGACAAGAAATATACGATAGTTCAGAGAAAGGAGAAAGAAAAAAAAGAAAAAGGAAAAGATAAGAAAGAATGGGAAGGGAATAGAAAAGAAAAGAAGGCATGAGGGGGGGGGGTTAAGAAACACGAGACCAGCTGTTTGAATTTTAATCGTTTCACCTTTCCTCCGACGAAGAACGAATCTGGTCGGACCTTTCAAGACAATATTTTCTACTCTTTGCCACCGTAACACCGGTCTTCCGTACGTCGCGGCGAAATGTCGCATCTCCTTCAAACTGGAGGGGAAAAAGGGAAATGCGTTCCTGGTGAAATCCAAGTGCACCTGTGTCGGTGTGCCTACACTTGGCATGTTCTTCACACGAGCAAAACAATGTAAATGCACTACAACGAACGTTCGCTCGACCACAAATAGATCATAATATTTCGATCATATCACAGAACGTATATCATTGATCAACTTAGCTGAGCATTAACGGAACACGTGGCGAAAATTGTACAATTATATATCGTATTTACCTAATTGGGAGAACTCGATGACATTCCCATCAGAAAAATATCATTCCACGACTCATCTTAAACGAAGTAACCACGTTATTTCAATGTCAAAGAAGAAAAACAAGTGAAAATCCCTCCAGTTCGCGTAATTTGAAGTACCTAGTTCACCCAACGTTGCTCCAATGTGGAAAATAGAAGAAATTTTGCTTATTTAAGATGGCTGGAGAATTTCGGCAATATATTTATCCACTACATCCTTCAGTGTTATCGTATATCTCAATAATTAATAAAGCAATACTTAACTTTTCACCTTTGACCATATAGCTTATAGTATTTAACTCCTTACTTCATTGTTCATAATCATAAATCATAATCGTCATACGCAGCTTAGACCTTGCGAAATTCGCTAACAAATTTCTGTTCAACGACTTTTCTCAAACTTGAGACCTCTCTAAATCGTTTTTTCGGACCCAAAAACTTCAGGTACCCAAATCTCAGCAACATTGTCTGTCTAGTTCTTCAGAACGCGAATACATACATACGTACGAACACATGCGTACAATTATTGCTCGAATTACAGTGAAAGATATAAAAAATAGTCAAAGGGCCCGAAGAGAAAATTCAGTTCTGAAATTTGCATCCGCTCCACAAATACGAATTACAATATTGTATTTTCACAAGCGAAACGAATAAAATCCCTTTGAATACAGAAAATTCAAAAGATATCAACGATCAACCTATTCTTTCAATTTCCTCCACAATTTTCCCCAAGTTGACCGAAAAATCAACCTCGCACTTGGAGACTGATTTTCAACAGAGGAAGCTACAAGTCTGAAGATTCGTCAAAATTCGTAATTTTTTCCAAGCGTTTTACAATCTGAGGGAAATCAATAGGAGAAGGTTCCTTTCAATTGTCCGGAAAAAGTTTTGAAAAAATCAACAGTAAACAAACAGCGTCCAAGTTATTTAACAACACTTGTATAACACTCAAATGTGAAAAATTGGCCACGGACGACAAAAATTGTACGTTCATGCATTTTCATCCTTAATGATTCAATTTGAAAATCCGTTAATCCCGACAGACAATATAGTCCAGTACAATTTTCACTATATAAATTCATCACACCGAAGACCTTAAAAATTGGCTAATAGGTTAGCTAATCTTTTTCACACGGCGATTCGTGAATGGGGAGATACTGTGAAAACATTGATACATGTACAAATGAAAAGAAGAACATTCAGAAGGCGATTCATGTAGCGAGATTCTTTTTTGTGAACTGCGATTTCGATCGGGCGTAAACGGGTACCATCCGAAACGCCGTTTCATTTATGAAACCTGATGGCTGACCAAACACGGCAACAAATGATATTATTCACACATACGATTCAGTAGGCAGTGATATCGATTCGGAACAAGTTTTACAGAACTTATTGAACTCTTAAGTAGTCACTAAATGAAAAGTGAAGGCAGATGAATTCATTTCACATACTTAGTTGTAGGTACTAATATAAGAACTAAACTAAACCTTCAGCTCCTAAAACCCCATCTATACGATGAAACGGGTTCGGAAATACGTAAATTTTCAACATTTGAAGTGATCAAAACCTTGCATTTTCGGAATCATCAGAGGTTGTCCAGGGTTGCCCTTTAAATATTATGTATATCTCATGGGTATGTAACACCGTTCCTGAAAAAAATGAAGTATTAGCCAACTTCGTTAAAAAAAGGAAAAAAATCTAAAAATAATTTGAAAATCCATTTTTGCTTTTACATTATCTGTCTAAATTGGACAAAATCCATTTCTAAAGTTCGTTTCATACCATCAGAGAAAGTAATCACATTAGAACATATGTACAGATTGGATTTAGGATAAAGGTTTTTCCAGACCCGGAACTGCAACTGGATCAAAATTCCATATTGTAAGAAAAAAAAAAGAAGGAAAGCACATTTGTTTCATATTAATGTTTATAGTCTGAAGTCTAAAAACTGTAAAACTATACACGATTTTATTATCAGTATTATCCAAACCAAAAATTACAATGGTCTTCTACCATAAATTAAAATAAAACTTCATCCTTCATACTGAGTGAAGATGATACAGTTTGAGAAATACTTATTACATTTATTGAAATTTATTCCATTTAATTAGACAAATTTATATAATTTGAGAATTATCATCTTCTGAAGACTTTTCAATTTGGTGAAATAGATCCAGAAATAACAAACTTTTAAAATTCTAAGATTTGTCAAATAACGAACCATAACAGGAGTTACAACCTACTTTCAACAAAGCTATCAATCTCCAATCAGCATATCACACACTGTGTGGAATTAATATGAAAAAAACTATCAAAATAGTACTCGAATTAAAAACGAGAATCGTGAAAAATCTAATTTCTTTATTTTGTTATCAGAATAAAATTATTCTCGTAGGTGAGAAAGAAAAAAGAAATATCAACTTTATTCCTCATCGTCCGATACAGGACCTGTTAAATGAAGAAAAAGTAATAATATTTTTTAGATTCAGGAAATTTTGGCTCCAGAAATTCCATGTTTGAAAAATTATTATTACTATAGGGGGCAACTCTAGGAGGACTATGGATTTGTTGTTCCATACCAGTGAATAGTACATAATGTTTTGAAACTGCAAAACAATGCGAGACTTCATTATAATTATTTATCAAACCAAAAATAATTGTGAAACATCTACATCCCTGAATGCAATTTCATAAAAATGCATATATAGGCATAATTACAGAATTTTTCTGGGTACAAAATTGGAAAGTATTTAATTTGATCATCACCAAATATTATAAAACAAGAAAACCAAAAATGAAGAGCGAAATAAAATCTAGAAAAACTATAATCTATTACTAAAAATCAATGCTAAATTTCACACATGAATTGTAAATAAAAATATCAGTGTTGTGGAGATTCTCATTACATTTGAATAATTAGTTGCACATAATTAATCAGATAAGTATAGTGGAGAAAATGAAAATCTCCAATAATCTTCTCAATCAGAAGAAATGCTTCCAGAAATTATAAATTACAAAAAATGAAAATTTTCTCAAATCCAATTCTGCGAAATGTTCTTACTTAATTTTTCATTCCGGGTCCGTGAACATCTGTATCCTAAATCCAATCTGTATGTTTGTTCTAATGTGATTACTGCCTATGATGATATGAAACAAAGTTTAGAAATGGATTTTGTCCAATCTGGACAGATTATGTAAAAGCAAAAATGGATTTTTTCAAGTTATTTTTACATTTTCTTACTTTTTTAAATGGAGTTGAAATAATTTCATATGTTCCATGTAGTGTTACATAGCCATGAAACGAACATATTCTAAGTCTCTACCATCATTTTTACACCTGCCATATGTTCAGCATACATCATGTATTCTTTGATATTCCCTCTAAAGAAATAATGATATGTGCTTAGCAATTTTTACAATCAGTCGTTGGAGGAAAAATAAATTACAACTTATATTAGAAATATTGGCTTTAAAAATATCCATTAGGAATACTGGTTGTAATGAAAATGGATCAGACATAATGGATTTAAGGGAAAAAAATTAGGGAAAAATAAATTAGGGAAAATTATACTTAGGGAAAACGGATTAAGGAAAGTATCCGGGAATCGTACTGCTTTCATTTTATTTGAAATTATATAATTATTTACCATATTCTATCATCTTCATTAATTTTGATAAATTAGTTACCTACACGTTTTGACAGGAATCGCATACGTGAATTTGGGGTGAATGATGCGCAATTTTTTTTGAATCGTGAATCTGCTACGTGAATGAATCTCGCCGTGTGAAAAGGGTCTTACAAAAAGGAATACGAATCGTCCGACTACAAAACAGGTAAACGTTAGATTACAGACTCGAAACAGAATTAGTCATGGTCGAGGTCATACCCACCCGAAGCGAGTATAGCACACGACTGAAACAATTACACAAAGTTCCTTTTCTTTTCGTATTTCCTTCTTCTTAACATGTTTCCTTCAAAATAATTGTTCACAACTATTCCGAAAAAACTAAATAACAAGAACTCTAACGCAGAATGCCTCCATAGAAAAAGAAGGTTTTCGAAAAAAAATAATTTATCATGAATTTTGATGATCACATTAATTTTGTAAGTTCATATGCGTAAATAGTATGTTATGATTATGTGAAATTTGTTAGCGGCTGACGAATTATTGTACAATGTGAAATTTAACAGCATTATTTCTTGAAATGAAAAATTAATTAATATGATAAAGTGTGGTAAACAATCATTCAATTTCAAATAAAATCAAAAAATACAATGAAATTATAAAATAAAAATAAAAAAAGGAAAAACACGAACGTGTGGATAATTTTGGTGAAATGAAAAGTTCAGGCAAATGAGGGAAAAAAAAGGAGGAATAAGAGAGAAAAAAAAGTTTACCGGAAATACAGTCAGGTCAGTCAGGATCAAAACTGGTAACATGCTACTTCGCGGAAACAAGAAGTATGTGCATAAATATTATATGAATTTCAGTAAATAGTGCCAAAATTTTCGTGAGGTCCTGAAACGAAAAACGTACCCACCACCAACCCTGCGGGCTAATACCGCACCAATCAAGTGTTTATGAGTAGATTTGCTAAAGAAAACCTATATATAACAAGTCCAAGAGGTGTACGCGGGGTAAAATGATTTTAGATAAGATATTCACCGTCACCTCGCAGGTGACGTTCGTAAAATAGAGGATTTGTCATCAGCTACCGTTTAACACTCCTCCAACAAAAAAAAAGTTTCTTTATTGATGTTCACGTACGTAAATATTTGGAAAGGTCCAAATTGGTGACCATTGGCCATCGAATCTAACCGAACTCTGCTCCTTAATTTGCGCCAAATTATAATACACTCCCAACGCCGAATACAATGACCTCGATGTCGGAATCAAGAAAAAATCGAGCCATACGACAACAGTTGAAAAAAAATTTTTCTTTTCATTTTCCGAATCAAGCTGATTTTCACCGGAAACGATCAAAATAACGCTAATTTAGACTTTTACGAATACCAACTTTTGGCACGTTAATAGACATAAAATTAAACAGTTGAAGCAAGAAGACATTGTGAAATTTACAATTCTGAAAATATACAAACTTGACCCAACACGAAAAAACCGATTATTCTGGCCACTCAATTTGACACCGTCCTTGAAACACAGACGGAGCAAGGTCGAACACAACATAGTAATATGAAACAATTCGGTGAAAATACGAATTCTCGACGGCGTAAAAACAACACAGATTTTCAGCAACATTGTCATTTGTCGCACAAAATGGTGCCTTCACCGCCTGGTGCCTAAAAGGGTTCCACCCTTTCACCGTCCACATAGCGAAAGGACAAAAATTAAAAGAAAACGTATAAATTCGACTTTCATTCCAATTTGGGAAAAATTATCCAAATTAAATTTTGAGGACGAAACGGTAAAATTTTCGATTCGTAGAGGCTTCCTTCAGTAACTCGCAGCTTTTTTATCATCAAAAACAGTACGCATTTCCAAACACCATCCACAAACAGCGATACCTACAACAAATTTGAAACGATACGACAGAGCGAGTTTTCACCAATTTTTCACAAAATTTGGCCTTACTCACTGGTCAACAACGACCAGTAGACAAGTAAAAAATATGTTTGTTACGGGATTAAAGTTGCACCGACTATTCAGACAAGCTGACGCACTCCCATAAAAAATCAATGTAATGAAATTGACATCAATTTCAAGTTGGTACAAATCATGCCACCAAGTAGGCGCTTGTGTCATTTGCGATTAGTGAAGGGAATGGAATTATTGAATTGAATCAAAAATGACACTAGCGCTTACTTGGTGACATAACGTTTTCCGAATGACTTTCGAAACCATTTCTCATCCGAATGGGTCAACAACTCGTCTAATAATCAATATAATTTTAGCCCCGATAACAACAATTTCAAAGAGCTTTCTTCTTCGAATTTAATTCAAAATATCTCTGCCGGGCATCAACCGCGGTAGGTGTGTATTTTCCAAAATGTC
Organism: Ericerus pela; assembly: GCA_011428145.1. NCBI lineage: Eukaryota > Metazoa > Arthropoda > Insecta > Hemiptera > Coccidae > Ericerus > Ericerus pela. Next base: position 1,376,554 of record WOFM01000444.1, on the reverse strand, counting down.
AAATTCGTTGCGGAAGGTTAGCTTCAGCATTGGTATATTTTAAAATCTCATTAAAGAGTAGAATAAAAGCTTACAGAAATAGTGAGTAAGCAAAGTTCACATTATTCAACTTATTCAGATAGCAGGTCAAGGGATTTCATGAACAGTGAATTGTATGAACCGCAATCTACATGCATACATACGTACACACACGTACACACACGCACCTGTTTTGAAAATTCCGCTATCCAGAGGTTAATGCCACTGACATCAAAAAAATTGAAATGTTTTCACAGACTTTCGTGCTTTTATCATGTCAAATGATATTGATTGAATGGTGATGAAAGGCCAACAGTCAATTTTTATGGTTTCAAAATCCATTGGAGAAAAGATATGATAATTCGAAACGATTAAATTACTTGAAGTGGAATAAGAAGAAGCATCGTACTATGATAAATAATCTCAGTAAGGAATTTTTTCCAAAAAAGAAAAAAAAAAGAAAACAAAACAAGAAAATGATTTTTGTTAACAGAATGAAGCAATTTTGATAGCAGGTTTGAACAACAGGAAAGCTGGAAATAGGATGGTCATCGATAGAACGTATGTTATGCCTACATGCTATTTCTGCTACGTGAATCGTGAGAGGGGGCTGATTCTTTTTTGTGAATCGCGATACTAATCGGACGTAGGGTATCATCGGAATCGTCGATTGTTTTATGAAGCCTGATAGCTGATCAAATACCGTAACAAATGATATCATTCACAAGTGTGATTCAGTGGGTAGGGACATCAATTCAGAACAAGTTTTAGCAGAACTTATTAAGTATGTTTTCTTTATAAAATCTGGTTATTACCCTTGGTGTGGAATTAGCCCCCAAGGTTGGAGGAGGGTACGTTTTTTGTTGCATGACCTCAAGAAAATTTTGGCACCCATAACACAAATTCATAAATATGTGCGTGTGCGTGCGTGCGTGCGTGTGTGTGTGTGTGTGTGTGTGTGTGTATATATACATACACACACACAGTTTTCTTGTTCCCACGATACAGGTTGCAATTTCTGTACCAATAATCACAAAATTTGGTAGTAACATTTGTGCTAAGCCAAGGACATTAGACCTATTAATTTTGGTGCGGATCGGCCCGATGGTACTTTTCGTACGATCATGTTTGTTTTAATTTTGGCCATAAAATGCTCAATTTTGCACAAATAGCTATAAAATTTGAAACAGACATTTACTATAATCTATTTTAACATACTATCAATTTTGATGCGAATCGGCTGGACAGTACTTCTGGTACGCCATTTCTGTTTTTATATTGTTCATAAAATACAAAATTTTTTAACATATGTACGAAATTTATATATGTATATGTGTATATGTATGTATTTATGTATATATATGTATGTATGTATGTATGGATAGCTGTTTGCTACAACTACACCAATCTACACCGGGAAAGCGACTCTTACAAAAATAATAAGCAACTTTGCGCCAAGTTATATTTTAATATTTGTGGATTAGCCCTCCCTATGTGCCTAAGTATAATACGTGTAGTTCTATTAAACAGAGCGTATATACATATTGCTATATGTATGTAAATATGTTCTGGATAACTAGACCAACAAAGTAGCTGAAATTTACACGATAGACGTTTCAGGGTATGAGAAAACAATCTACATTGGTCTTTAGTTCAAGGAAATCCGTTAAATACTGAAATTAGCATTTCAATCTATCCAATTGCAGTAACTGATAACAGAACAGCTACAGATAAAAATTCCCCAAGAATGTAAATTTTTCTTAGAACTACCAATCTGGTCATTAAATTTTTTAATTAATGCTAAAAGTAACGGATAGAAAATGTATAATCAACCAATTTTTATTCTAGATAATTCAATAATACTAGATAACTAAATTTGACTGCTCATCGTTATCTTATTCTTAAACTTTTTTTTCCTCAAGTAAACGATAGAAGTATTATTGAACAGTGGCTATTTTGAAATCGTCAGGAGAACTAAACGAGTCCAACTTACACTGGTACCATCCAAAAAGCTCTGCTGGTCCCCTAGTCCGAGGTGAATGATAATATTAATAAATTTTACATTTTGATTATACGGCGAAATTTTTCATGGGATAGCATTACATTAGGGACATTGGACTGTACAAATGCCACTTTCTATCATTTTTTTAATTCAAATTTTCTAGATTTCACGTTTCTCACAATTTTTTATGGTCTATAGGTCTACTCTACACTCTGTAAAGCAGTGAATCAAAAATTTCTTTTGATGCAATTCATCATCACTTATGATGAGTCGACCGAAGAAAAAATTAATGAAATAACACGTCATTTAGTCCTTTCCAGAGAAAATATTCATTCATAGATTTTACCCCAGCTTAGAAACTACACAGACCCTCTTCAATCTCATCTGAAGAATAAAACACCATGATTCATTCACGCGGATGCTACAAATACATATTTTCATTATTTTCAATTTAAATCGAACGTCCGTATTGACGAGCTCTGGAAACGTATTATTATTGAGAGCTTATACAAAATTTTTCCACGCATATTATCTTCCACTGTTTGTTTCATCATCACCCTTCTTCTTTCGCCCAAAGGAAAACAGACTATATATATATATACCCAGAAAGACATACAGTCCTCAATCCATCCATATCCACCTGATATCCACGCACCAAGTTGCATGCATACGAGCATATGTTCAGCCACACACGGCCAACAAAGCCATCTTTTACAGACACAAACACACACTCTCATGATCATATGGGAAACACGAACACGCTGTTGAAAGAGGAGGAAAATACGTAGAAAAAGAAAAGAAACAGAAGCACTCAACCCACATGGCATAGTATAAGTATAACATACACTGCAGTATGGTGTGGCGTATTTGTGTTTAAAAAGCTAACATACATTTCTCATTTCATTTCATTTCATTTCATTTCAACGCTTGTAAGTCAACAGGCGAAGAACTCGGTGGCGTGAAGTAAGAGTTCAAGCAGCCACGTTGCCAACCGAGTGATCAACCGAGATAATAAAAATACATACGACGTTGCCAAATCGAACGAATGCTATACGGAATCAATAGCCATAGCACTGCATCGTACTTGGATAATAAATAATGGCGATGACAACAGACGATTAACTTAGAATTTTTTCTTTTTTTTCTTTACTTCTATTTATTTATTTTGTCCCGGAGTTATTCATTAATAATTTTCAATTATTGTAAAAAACGACGAGCTACCCTGAAAAGACAAACAATACAAACGAAAGACTGTCATTCTTTTGCTATAAATTTCGGTCAAACAGAATCGATTCCAGCTTGGTGCAGTAATTTATTTGCGATCGAAAATACACGAAGCAGTTCCGGGAACAAGAACTGGCAATAGATGAAAAAGTGGAAAAAACTCCCTCACGTTTCTAAGGTGGAGGAAAAATTCACTGCCAACACTTGAACGAAAGGGAATGGCGAAGAAAAATAATTGAAAAAATAAAATTTACACGAGGTACTGTAACAGGCCTCTTGCCCTCCACGGCTTCTTTCCTCTGCATCTTTGTTGTACCTTCACGGGCTACTTGATCTGCAATTTCCATTTCAGGGAATTAAATTAAATGTTAAGGCCCATGGGTTCGGATCGATTTGAAATGGAGAACTGAATCCTGAGATTTTTTCGTTTTTATTTTTGCCACACAGCGAGTGAGTAGGATCAATCAACTCTTCCGAGATTAAATTAGGATCGACTGCGACAGAATCACTAAGAATGAGCGAATGAGAGATTCCTCAAAATCTAAAATCATTCGTTCATTCAAAGGCATCGTATTTTGAATTTTTATCAGCACGTTCACATATTTTCTTTCAGCCTGGTTACTATTTTTCTTTCTGCCGAACCCCCCCCCCCCCACAATATTTTTATTTTTATCATTTGTATATTTTCATTGCTTTTTTTACCCAATTATTCCTTTCCTTTCCGACATACTTAAGAGTACAAATATATCGTGGAGCAACATTTCTCCTAATTTACCATTTAGGTTCACCCTTTCCAATATGGTTACGCTATTCAGAGAACGAATGTACTTTTCATCATCATACGACATATATCTATATGTATATGTGATTCCACTTTTATAAATATAATATAGAAGATGTAAGTCGAGTTATTAAAAAGTACCAATTCACTCTCTGAGAAGCGAAACTATATTGGCAAGGGTGAACTAAGAGAAACGCCACTCCATGATATGGAAGTACTTATACCCGAAGGTACCATAGAACTATAATCACAAAATTTTGAAGAAAAAAAAAGGTTCAGTCTAAATGAACCATTTTTCTAATTGGATTAAGATCGATTCAATCCAGCTGATTTGGAGTTATAGCATGTACGCTAGATTTGGACTTTGGACATCTTCCGTGCATCTGAAAAATATGTAATATTAAACTTATCCTTGTGTCTGCAGATTATATAAAAAAAAACAGAAATTCTGAATTACAAATAGGACAATTAACAGACGACTAGTAAAGAGAAGAAATACGTTTTTAATATTTTACAATTGATCTATTGACCCTCAACACGTAGTAATCAACAAACACCAACATCTTTTTACAAATATTATTATGTTGATGAAAATCAGCAACAAATTTTAAAAAACAATATTTATTTTCCAATAGAAAAAATTATAAAAAAATGGAATCTGAAAGTTGAAGGCGTGGATTACAAAATAAAGGTACAGAAATAAATGATAAACCATTGAGAATTGTTGGGGCCTTACTACTCTATTATTTACACTGTTTAAAATGAAAATAGGCAATAAATTATGAACATAATATGAAAAAGTTTTACTGTTGTCCTATTACTCTAATCAATGAAGGTGAACACTAACGTTTTGGTTATTCAGGTATTGATAAGCTTTAACCAAAAAAAAAACTAGAAACACTTTCATAAACAAGCTTTACTGTAAAAGGTACCTATACAAATTTCTCCGAATACAGTATTTTAAAAGGTACTTGACCTAAAAATAAAATCGTTATTTCTAAATTTGTTACCGGTCTCTCCTATAAATCAGGTTTGAGTACGGATTTGAGGGAAGATGAGAATCGGTATTTAACTTTGTATGGAAAATTACTGATTTTCATTCCCATACTTATTTGACGTCAGTCTATTAACATATCAGTGAAAGTAAATGAACCTGCATTTTATGAGACGCAGAGAAGTTTAAACTAGAAATGGGGAACAATTTAACACAAGCGCACACTGTTTATTTAATTACATTTTACAAATTACTCAGTTCATATCTTAATATGTTCTACCTAAGTAATATTCAAAGGAGACTATACTTGAATGTGTTTGAATTCTAGATCAGCCTCATTTTTTCTAAAATTTAAAATAGACCTAATTGAGTTTTCACTTATTTTGAAAATGTTACTAGTATTGTATTAACTTCTACGTAGCCACAAAATGGAAAACAAATGTATATGAATTCATAGTACTAATATAAGGACCAAATCTTCAGTGTTTAAAATCCCATCTATATGATGAAATGGGGCCAGAAATATGCAGAATTTTCAACATTTGATGTGATTAAAAACCTGTATTTCCAAAATCATCAGAGGTTGTTCAGGGTTGCCCTTCGAATATTATGTTTATCTCATGAGTATGTAACATCGTAAATGGAACAAATGAAGTATTACTCAATTCCGTTAAAAGAAGTTAAGAAAATCTAAAAATAACTTGAATATACATTTTTGCTTTCACTTAATCTGTCCAGATAGGACAAAATCCATTTCTAAACTTTGTTCCATACCATCATAAACAGCAATATTTTTTTCCATCCTTTATTTTGTAATCCACGACTTCAACTACATTAGGAATAATTTTTTTCTATAAAAAATTAGTAAGTCCCATTTCCAAAATATGTTATTTGTTTTTCATCAAAAATTTGACGATTGTATAATGATTTAAGTGTCGGCTGATCAATATGAATTCACTGTCAATAGGACTACTCAAAGAAGTAAAAAATCTATTTTTCTCTCTTGGCAGTAGTCCTAATTACGATACTAAGTTTCTGCTTGTTATTAATTGGTATTGTTGTCCCAATGACAGGTATTAAATATTTTTTAATAACATTTTACAAATTACATAATTCATATACTAATCTCTTACCTAAGTAACATTCAAAGAAGACTTCTGGCTGCATTTAAATGCTAAATCACACTCATTTTTCTCAAAACTAGAATAGACCTAATTGAGTTTTCACTTATTTTGAAAATGTTACAAGTTTTGTATCAACACTCATTTTCATTTTCCCTGAAACTAGTAACATATTTAGTATGAGAATTCTACAAATAGTTCAACTCTCAGATACATTGATAAATTACATGTAGTCTGTATTTTCCATATTAGAACCAACAGAAATATGGACATTTTACTCTCCAGGAGAATTGTTACAAATTCCTACTTTTAACATCTGTACTTCTTAGAACATAATAGTGCAATTAATTTTACAAATTTAATCAATAAGTCAACCATAGATTAACTGAATAAATTGTAAGCTTACTGATTTTGTTTGCAACCTTGAATACACCTACATTCTACCAATTTATTTTTTAATTGTTACTAATTTTTTTCTAATACTCAATATCTATGTCTCTAAAAATGGTAACATATTCAGTATTCAGAACTTTATTAATAAGTCAAGTCCCTAATAAATTGATAAAACACATCGTGGCTATATTCTGAATAATACATTAAGTATAAATCTCAAAGTTGTGCCCCCCCAGGAAAATTGTTACTTATTTCTAATTTAAACTTCTTCACCATGTCTTAGAAAATATAGGTCTGTTTACATCCACTAATTTAATCAATAGTCAACTGTCAAATAAATGTGAGAATAAAAATCAGTCCAATTTCCCATGTGAACTTGAACAGACCTACGAGTGTTTTCACTCATACTTATATTGTTGCTGTTTTAGTATCTATACTCATTCTCGCCTTTCCCCAAACCACTAACATAATGATTTAGGATTAATTAATAGGTAAACTCCAAAATACATTAAAATAAGACATCATTGCAATGTTTAAACGATTAAATAGAAAAAGACATATTCCAATTTTTCCATTCAGATAAATTGTTACGAATTGCTAGTTATAAACACTTCTTTTCTTCCCAAAACATACTAGGTTTCTTAATTACATCTATTTCATCAGTAGGTCAACCACCAAAAAACCTTAATTCTTTTCTTCTCTATGTAAGTTAATTCCTTATCTATTAATACTCAAACCCTATTTCTCAAAAACCAGAGACATATTCAGTCATAATAATTTTATCTTGAGGTCAATTATTAAATATAGTTGGAAAAATGTCAGTAAGTATGTTTCCACAATAATACCTGTTCAGTAAAGTGTTACTAGTTTTTGGTTAGGACTTATTTCTTAATAATCAATAAGTCATTGTTCTCTTGCATTGATTAGGGTAATAGGATAACAGGAAAACGTCATATTGTGTTCATAATTTTCTTGAATTTTTATACTCTTTTATTTAACTCACTTTGCCTAGTTCCAGCGCACCGGTTCACAGGTAGCACTACTTTACGATGACCTTCATAATTTTGATGTGTGTGTTTTTCTCTATCAAATTCTTTTTGAAATAATTTTTTTATTTATTTATCTGATCGTTTTCCATATCATTTGTGAAAAATTTTAAATACCGTCAATTGCCATAATTAGGAGAAGTAAGTAAAGATTTCCTGTGTGTTGACAAATTGAAGAGAATTCCTTAATTTTTAGATGAATTCTCTTCAATTTGTCGCAGAATCTTGATTAATTTAACGGCGATGAATCGAAGAGAATTTGTAGATGAATTCCCTTCGATTTGTCGCTGAATCCTAATTAATTTAATGGCGAAGAATCGAAGAGAATTCATTTACAAATTCCCTTAGATTTGTCGCCAAATCCGTATTGAAGAACAACAACAAAAGTCTTCTCTCTCATTACAAATTATTAGTCTCAGTATCAGTATGATAGACGACTAGTGATGTTAAATTATTGATATAATATCGATATATATCAATATGGATCAAATATTGAAAGTATTAATATGGATCAAATATTGAAAATATCAATATGAATTTAAAATATTGATATTATATCGATATCAATCTTTCTCCAATTTCCATTATCAATTTGGCACATTTGGGTTTTGATAATGGATAAGCTTGAAAAAAGGAAAAGAAATTAGGAAAAACTAAAAAGTAGTTTTCAAATTTCAATTTAATTTTACAAAAATGTGAAATGGGAATTATTCAATTTAGGAAAATTATAGGACAAAGAAAATTAATGGAATTATAAGTTCATGGAAAAATACAGAAGACTCTCTACTAGCCTACTAGTGATGTTAAAATATTGATAATATTGATATTGTCTTGAAAAAATATTGATATTATCAATATTGAACATTTGAGAATTTTAACATCACTACAGACGACTTGCCGCAGTAAAATTTTAGGACCCAACATCAGTGCAACCAACCACATAAAACTCTTTGACATTGTCCTCTTATCAGTTATCACCTTCATTCTCCATCCGTCTTAACATTTTCAAGAATTGCATGATATTTTAGTGAAGTTGACAAGACAATCGCAACAGTACATTTGTTTTGTTTTCTAGTTTCACAGTTTGTCTTATTTAATTATTTCGCGGGTTTGATCTTCAAATTCAGGATTTGTCGCTGTTAAATTAATTATGATTCAGCGACGAATCAAAGAGAATTTGTAGATGAATTCTCTTCAATTTGTCGCTGAATCCTAATTAATTTAACGGCGACGAATCGAAGAGAATTTGGCTTTTATTTTGTGTTACAAGAATAAATAAGTTAAGTAGGTCATGAAAAATTATTTTTCTACTTTTTAGAGTGCTAAGTTAAATACAAGCATCCTTAAATTTTTTTTTAAATTTATTTTATTAATTTGAGTTGTCCTATTTCAGTTTTAGACTACTTATTCAAATAATGAAGTAATAAGGCCCCACAATTCTCAATAGTCTATTGTAAAATCAGCAACATTTTTTTCTAACCTTACTTTCCCTACCTTTATTTTGTAATGCACATCTCCAACTTTTAAATTCCATTTTTTCTGTAAATACGTCATTGTGATTGTAAAAAGATGTTGGTGTTTGTTGATTACTACATGTTGAAGGTCAATAGATCAATCATAAAATATTAAAAACGTATTTCTATTCTTTACTAGTTGTCTGTTAGTTTTCCCAGTTGTAATTCGGAATTTCTTTTTTTTTCTTATACGATTTGCAGTTATAATGGTAGGTATTAAATATTTTCAGTCATAATGATAAGTATTAAATATCTTTCGGTCATATTTTTCAGATTACCAGGCAGATGTCTGAATCTAGCATGATAGAACAACCAGAAAGTAAATCAAAAATTTTATATCAGAGTTGAAACAAATTTTTGAAGAGTAAATCAGATCAAGGGGAAGTTCTTCGCCAACTTAGGTTTGCTAGAAATCGAATTTTCTCATTCTGTATTTGGCCCGTTCATCCTTTCTTCAGGTACCTATTTACAATACTTGGTTTCATGGTTATTTTTATGTTGTGATTTTTCACTTTCAATATCAGCTATTTTCTATACAACTATTGTATTCAGTGCAATAGCACGACCTGGGGGAGAGAGATCTGTGGAAAAATGCCGATTTCGAGTCGTAAATCAAAAATATAAAGGTTACTCAAATTTCCCTGTACACAATAAATACATATTACATGAAAATACACCTACGTACGTACGTATATACATCTCCACTTTTTATTCATTCTGTCAATTTTTTTATATCTTCACAGACTCCGCTTTTTGACTTACGACAATAAAACCTCGGATAAGGTTAGAAGCTTTCAAGGCCTACACACTCGTATCAAAATTTTTGGGAAGTGCTTTCAAATTTTACAAACCCACCACGTTACACCAGAAACTCGGATAAACTGGAAGATTTTGGCCTAAAATTTTTATGATAGTTGGTGACTACTAAGGACAGGTTTGGGGGTGAATTTGGAAAAAATCGGTCAAACGGTTTTAAACGTCAGCCCCAATAAAAAATTTGAGATTTATGGAAAATACGCATACCTCGATTGATGCACGGAAGATATTTTTTGTTTTATAGCCGTCCTAATTTGAGCTCTATAGGTTAATGTAGGATGGGTACATTCTTCCAATCTGATTAAAATTAAAAATATATGTTTCGAAGTAAATATACTTGGCTTTCACCAGTGGTTCAATTCCAGCATTAAAATTAAAACAGTAATACGTGGTTAACAGGCGGAGTTTGTTCCAATTAGGTGCATCATTTTCGAAAGGACGATATTTCAGACGATCACGAAGGATTTTCAATAGTATTCTTCGATTCAAAGCGAAACGCCCTCATTTTCGAGAGATAATCGTATGCCCATACTTTTAACAACGATAAGCTCCAAATTCCGATTCAAGGTAATTCATTGCACAGTATCCGTCCTAACCCAACAAGAAAACATCGAGAAACTGTCTGTGTCTTGAGAGTGATTCAAAAATAAGTTGGGTTAAAAACAGATTCTTTAAAAATACGCTTTTATTTTATAATTTGAAATTTGTTTTGTTTGTTTAGAAGAAAGGATTTCGCGGTGCTATTCTGTAAATATAAAAACGTAACACTTTCTAACTGCCCTAATATTTACGGAATAGCATCGAATCATAGCTGATAAAAAAATCGATAAAAGCGATCACAGTGGTCTGGTATCAAATTAGTCATATTTCATAACGCCAGTAACAGCAATAAAAGCGTATAATTATTTATTTTCTTTGATATATCGAATAGACTAGATCCATCATTAAATGAAAATGAAAAGCAATGATTTGGAAATACAAAATAATTGATTGGAACCAATGTCGCAGAATTCTTCACCATCAACCAGCCGAGTAATCTTTCGAAAATGAATGACGCGTATTTCAAAAATAACACCTTACCCTGAAATCAGGAAAATAATTTCAAAGTTGTGTGAAAAACAGACTAAACAAAGCTCCAGTAAATAGCGACGTAAGAAGTGAAAAACGAACAGTGGCGCGTCTTCAGAAGAAACACGAAGCAAATAACCAATTATAAAAATTTTGCCAGCCATGGCGTGAACAACACCATGAAGTACATCGCATAAAAAACAATCAAAAACTCAGAAAAGGTCAACATATTCAAAAATACCAATAAAACTTGAAGAACTGAAAGAAAAAATGAATAAGATCACGCAGAAATAGAAGATAATTCGAAAAATGCCAACTCCTCCCACTGGGAAATATATAGACAATATAAAACAAATAAAATAGCAGATACATTTAATCCAGCTGATAATCAATAACTGTTAGTCGGCATAGGCCAAATCATACCGATAAGAAATTGAATTTTAAATATTTTCTCAATGGACTAGAATGAAAAAGAAAATCTTAAAATATCAAAACAAATATTGTCAAAAACAATGGCACACATATCCCCAGTTGTAACAACCGGTTAGAACGAAAACAAACAAAAAAAATGCAAGACTCAATTCTGAAAAAAATATAAATTTTAGATGAATTGATTTTTTTTTACTCAATTTTCTTGCATCCTCATGAACACCATTACGATAGCAAAATACACAAGAAAACAAACAATAAATTTTATTAAAAAAAAAAAACAAAAAAAATTCAAAAAAAAACCACGAAGTCTAAGTAGCCAAATTTATATTCTTGAAATATTCTCATTTCATTACGATATGAGAGCTCATTTTGGTTGATAAATTTATTCTGAATCAGTAAATAGTACATAAAGCATAGACACCAACAAGCCATGTGAAACTTCATTATAATCAACTATCAAACTGGAGTTGATTGTGAAAAATATAATTATAGATTCTCTTTAGAATACTTTTAGACTCTGGATAGGCATTCTATGGGCAGTCCTCCTTTCAGGACCTATATAAAAATTCATCGTTGTTGATGAATTTATTCCAAATAAGTGGATATTATATGAAGGAGTGAAACTACAAATCTAAGTGAGACTTCATTAACATCATTATTCAAACTGGTAATGAAAGAAAAACATTGAAATCGATGAAAGAAATGACACAAATGCCAAAAGAAGGTAGATGAATTTATTTCTTAAACCCAGTTATACTAATAAAAGGAACAAATTTTAAGCCTTTAAAATCCAGTCTACTGAATGAACTGGAACCAGAAATCCACTAATTCATAATAGATAATGAGAATAACTGTAACCATTGGAGTAGTATGCAGTATATCAGTTCAAATTTCTTATTGATTTTTAGTAATGGGCTTTATTTTTCTTGATTTAATTTCGGCATCTCATTCTTATTCTTCTTATATTATATTACATGGCAATAACCAACCTGTATTGTTTTCAATTTAGTTCCTGGAATGACTTCATGTATATTCATTTACAGCTGTGGAAGTTTTTCTTGACATAAAGATGTTTACAGCTTATTTCCGTTTGGGTAATACTGATATTGACGATTTGCTTAGTTTTACAGTTTTTAAGCTTCAGACTCTACATACACTGATGTGAAACAAATATCTTCTACCTTTTTTTCCTTATGATGTTGAACTTTGAACCAGGTTCAGTTCCAGACCTAGAAACATATTTATCCAAAATCTGATCTGTATGTGTGTTTTACTAAGATGATTGTTTATGATGGTATGAAACAAATTTTAAAAATGGATTTTGTCCGAACTGGACGGATTAAGTAAATGCAAATACTAAATTTCACGGTACTTTCATTTTTTTTTACTGTCATTGGATGGTGTCTTCATTTGTTCAATATACCATCTTACATGCCAATGCGATACATATATTGTTCAAAGGACATCTTTGGACAACTTTTAATGATTCCCAAATTGCAGTTTTCAGATCTGATAAAATTTTAAAATTTGAGAATTTCCAGTTCCGCTTTATAATATAGACTGGATTTTAAAGGCTGAAAATTTTTTTCTTATATTAGTCTAAGTATGTGAAATGAATTCATCTACCTTTATTTGGCAGTTCTCAGCTACTTAGAGGTTAATCTAACTAACTATCTTTTATTGCAAAATTTCTAAATTAATTATTTTTTTAATGCTGCCGGTACCATCCCGGTAAACGTAAGTATGTACTATAATAAAATAGATAACGGGAAAAATGTCAGAATTACCAAAATATCGTTCTTAAATTCATCCCCAAAAGCAACGGTTTACTTTTCCAAACAATTTCGATTCAAACCGACCAATTAATCGAATATTACAATAAAGACAGCGAAAAAATTACCGACTAGATAGTCGTAAGAGGTGGAAAACGATCGATCAAAGTAACACGTATGACGTAGATAACATTACTAATCACAATGAAGGCAAATAATAAGCTAGTTATAATACATCCAGCTTTGGCAGACAGAGAAAATACAAAAATATCCGAATATAATTAGTTCATTAAACCAATGGTTATGTAAAGAAGAAAAAACAAAATTTAGCAGAAGAATTAAAATTACAAGATGGGAAAAAACATATTCCTTAAATCCTAATAATGGCATCGATAAAACTTAAGCTAAAACATGGAAAGTAAACACAGAAAATAACTTATGCGAATTTGAAAATAATTCTTCAAAAATAATTTACAATTTCTATGGGCAGCGAGAACTACTTTTCAAAATAAATTTATAAAAGTCACCAACAAACATTAAGCAAATTCCAAATTCGTGTGAGAGTTCATCACTCGTATTTTCTTACAACAAATTCTTCATCATTACAAACGAAATTGTCACGTATAAAATTAGGTAGGTATAATCGAATCGGAGCAAAAAAAAAAAATCAAGCCAAAAAATACTTTTAAAACATCATACAAAAGGAAATTCAAATAAATTTTTTCATGCTGATCAGCATAATCGGTTAGCCAATTTTGTTATTAATTCCAATTAATATTTTGTTTTCGATTTAATACGCAAAGCTCATATTTTTACGAATTTTGTCAACAGACAAAGTAAGAATTTGTTCAAGCGCTCATATACGAATAATAAATTGCGATTCGGATATTATTTGCAACTAAACACATTTACAATATTTCACAGCAAAATTTCTCCACGATCCAGACGACTGTTACTAAAATATTCAATTTGGTAAGCCAAAGGAAAACTGGCACGAGCCGATTTATTGTAGGAAGCAAAAAAAACATCGGACTCAATTTCGAATGAAGACTGGCTATCTTGGTTTTATTTCCACAAAAAATATGGCCGAAATATCACTACCGAATTCTTTTTTCTTCAGATTTCAAAGAACGAACATTTAGCGCGCTGAAAAAATTTTAAAAATACTCTATCCTATTTTCTGGAAATTTTTCAAACAAATATACCAGATAACTAAGAAAAGTGAAAACATCGTTTCTTTCTCTTTTTGGACACATGGAGAATTTCCGTCCACAAAATTTTCTCATTTTCAAGCAAAACAAATAAATTATTATGCCCATCAATTCGAAATCTACGCTAATATTATTAATGTATTTTCTAATATTGCATTCAATGCAATGGCGAGACCTGTGGAAAAGCGCCGATTCTGAGTCGTCACTCAATTCTTCTGTACACAATATATTTATATATATTTACACATATATTTCACTTTTTGCTAATTTTGGAACTTTTTAGGAGTCTGTGGAGCCTCCGCTGTTTCACCTATAGCAATGAAACTTGGAATGATGTCAGAAGCTTTCACGAGTTATACGAATTGAAATTCATCCGTTCTGGATGAAGGGGTCCTCAAAGCTTTGCAAACCCACCTTGTTGTCATCACCATAACTACCGTAAATTAAAAGATTTTAGATTAAAATTTTTATAATTGGAGACTATTAGAGATTAGTTTGGTATTGAATTTGAGCGAAATTGGTCCACTGGATTTGACACTTTTGGAAAATACACATCGCAGTTGATGCGTGGCAGAGATATCTTCTTCTTCTTAATATATAAAAACAAGTTGGCATTCTTTGTCACTAATGTTCTCTTAATGTACACAACCAAATGTTTTGAAATTCATACCACATATGAGGAATATCTTACAGGTGATTAATAGACCACAAAAAGTAAAATCCGTTAAGCCAAACTGCTGAAATTAAGGTTTTAAGTTGTCTTATATGTGTCTATGAGTGAGTACATGTGTGAAAGTAATCTCAACGTTAGTGTCTGTGTGTGAGTGCTACTGAAAATTACTAATCAAATGAATAACCCAAATTAGGTTTTTGAAAAATATAAAATTAATGACTAAAAAGTTATTAATAGATCGTAATAAATATTTGTTCTTATTGGTCCAAAAGTAGGCATTTTATAGGTAAAATAAAAACAAAAACGGTGTTACTAGAAGTACCATGTGACCAATCCACGCCAAAATTTATAACAAATTTTGTAGCTATTGTTCGAAAATTGATAATTTTATAGCCAAAACAAAAATGAAAATAGCCATACTGGAAGTACCATAAGACCAATTCGCACCAAAATTTATATGAAGTTATAATAAATTATGTTGAATTTTTGTCTCAAATTTTGTAGCTGTTGATCAAAAATTAATAACAGAAATACCATATAGCCGATCCACACCAAAATTTAGAATAAGTTATAATATATCAAATAATAAATATCTATTTCAAGTTTGTAATTATTGGTCAAAAATTAAAAATTTTATAGCCAAAATAAAAACAAATATTGCCATACAAGATTTAAGAATTAAAAAATTACATTAAAATTATAAAGGGAAACTTGAAAATTTTCATTTCAGAATTTTAACATTTTCAGTTGGGAATTTTTTATTTTCTTCCCCCTACCAAGAAAAAAATTCCTTCGGTACTTCGTTGTTGTCTATTAAAATCTTTATTGAATGACAACAGTAATCCATGGCCTTCAAATTCTGAAATTATTAAATGGAATATTTCAGTATATGTCCAATTGAGTCATGTAAAAAAAACTTTTAAATATAGGTGTTTCATTTAACCTCTGCCTGAAGTTTGTTTTTAAGCTCATTTCCACATTTTAAAAGCATGAAATACAATCAATTCATAAAAATTATCACATATTGATAATAAATTACAAACACATCCACAAATATATTTATAAGGGCATATCTTTTGATGAAATAATACGGTTACAAAACTGAAATCTTCTTGAATTATAGAATAGTTCCTTACTCAATTAAGAAAATTTAGAAAATAAGTCAGATACTTGATGATATTTTATGGTATTATTATCTAACCCGTCTGTTAGATGGGTATTTCAGCTTAATATTAAATAAGTTTATGTTAAAAACTCGTTTTTTAAAACGGTTTTTATTTTTTTTTTTTGCCTTTCGCTTTATGCGAAATAAAAATCTTTTCATTGCAGAAGATGGGCTGTAGAATTGGTATATTTTAAAATCATAGTAATAAGTAGAATAAAAGCTTATAAAACTCAACACCCTTTTTAACACTCGTTTTGTTCAAAGAGCGACTATTTATAAAAAACTATTTAGGAGCAAATTCTTCATCGTCAAAATTATGAAATTTTTCCGACAAAGAAACGATCAAAATCAACGGTTTCACAGTTTCCGAATTTTTTAAACGTTGTTTTAGCAGAAACAAATAATTCACAAACAACTGTCGCTGACAAGCAAAAGAATAGCCAGGGCAAGCTACCGACAAGTTAGAACCCCCGCTAGAGTTTCTCAAAAACCCTTTTTGGAGACGAAACTAGGATAAAACTTCTGTGGGAGATTCGAGATTCTATCTCTCCTTTTCCTCGAGTGGAAATAAGTGGAATTATTGTAATGTTTTTTCATGACAGTGTACATATTCCATTTTCCTAGGAAGAGGAAGGGATGTAAACCCATCAAATATCTGATTCAAATAAGAAAATAAACCACCTTAAAAATTTATTAAGCCAGCAGTGTCACACTGGAACACCCAAGTTTTATTCATAGATGTCGACTTCCTACTTGCTCGGCATTAATTATTTAATATATTTAAGAATATTGTCGGATTTTCGTTTCACGAAAACAACTCCATTTAAATTAGACAAGTATCAAATCGATGATATAGTGGTGGATTTTCATTAGCAGTTCAGATATCACACCACAACACGAAATTCACAAAGGAATTATACAAGAATAGTATAGTCGACGACGAACCCAACTTGAAACTGAACATCGTCGTAACACGGGATGGAAGAGAGGCTGATGGGGAGAGAGCGAGAGAAAGGCGGGGAGATGTCGATAAAAATAGGTTTAATTGGAGCTGCAGCAACAGCAACTCGCCTCATAGTCGAAAGAATTACAAGAATAGCTGTTGCTTGCTGACTTCATTCATATCCAACATCATCGAAATCGATTCATTTCGAATATCGAGGAGTTGGAATTTAAAATTTTACGGTACTTATTTACCATGCCGACAAGTAGAACCAACAACTTTTCAAAAGATTCCCACACGGTTTCCCCGAATCCGGTCCCCAAATGACAATTTTCTCGCACAGACATTTGGCCGAACAAAATTTTTTCTCATTTCCTTATACGAGAATCTGGAATGCTTTTTGTTATCGGAAAAAATTTAATAAAAGAATATAAGAATGTGTGGAGGAAAAAAAGTAGCAAGTAAATGAAAAAATTAATTTCCCCGAAACAGATACCTACGTCACTATGATTACGACTGCATTAAATTGTCTCGTCTCTATACTATCAACTGACTCGTCTTTACAGTTTAGTAAAAAGTTAAAAGCGGGGTGATTTTTAATTTTTTTAAATATTTAAAAGAAAAACTTCTCTATACCCACCATTACAATGTAGTGTTATACCGGGTGTACGGTGAGGCGGAATATTTTTGTAACGCGAAAACGACATCGCAACCGTCCTTCAATAATTTCCTCTCGACTGTTCTTGCTATGTCATGTTTTCAAACAGTTATGACCATCATAATCCACAATGCACAATCGACACCGAGTAAGTACCCACCATCCCTTCATTCACATTTGGGAAAAATCAGCGAAGGAATATAAAATGTTTGTGGTTTGTGAAAGAAAACAGTTGTTAGGGAAAATGGATCCGGGTAATTGGAATATTCGGGAACGGGTGAAGGTTTGGCAAAATTGTCATATGGAAAAACGGAATGGTAAGCACTTTTTAAGACTAACTCGCGACACCACCAAATGGAAGCTAGTTTTGCAATTTAACAGAAACAACAACATGAAAATTATCAAGGAAAAACAAAGTTTACTGTAGGACGACGTACTTCACCCCGAACGAGGTAAACGAACGATATAAATAATATGTTAATGAGGGCAGCATTAAAACGAAGCCGGACAACAACTAGGTACTGACAATCAAATTGATTCGCACATTAGCAAAGCAATGCACCAACAATCGACGTCTTCGAGCAGTCTTGCTCCACGAATATAACTGGTTCCTTATTCCACATACAAATTTGTCGCTGCTTACTGCGGCCAATGCTGATTGGATAACGAAACATACATCCGAAATACCGAATATGTTCGTATCGAGATATTATCATTCCGAGATCATCCTCAAAACTGACGAGGGAGCAGGCAAATTTAGGTATTGAGAAGTCCAAGATTTTTTCAATGTCAAAATGAAAATATTTTCAACTTCTGACGACGACATAATATAACGACATCTTGTAGACAAAAAGCTCAAATTAGGACAATACAATGTGCAAAGTAAATGAAATATGAAGATAAAAGCTGATGAAGACAATAACCAAATGAAATTCTTTTTTCAGACAATGCTACTAACTGTTTATCAGATTAATATTACGGAGTGATCAGGTATAATACAACACCCTGTATACGTAACGAGTCACAGACAAAATATTACTCAAATAGCGAATCTTTACTCAAGTATCGTTCTAGAATACGAGTTTCGAGGCTACACACCACGAAGGGAACACTCGACTCGCACATGCCATTAGTGTGCTTCACACAATCCACAAAAAAATGTGAAATTCGAACATTCCATTTTGGTCAAATGAACTAGAACATCAAAATATTACGGTATAGGTACACAGTATTCGGGTGATTGGGCGGGCAAACCGAAACCAAACATATTTGACATATGTGTCAAACTATGAAATTGAAATGCAATTCGAAAATATTGGGATCATACTTTTAAAGTCCTATACTTGCAGAATGGTAACGAAGATGATACCTATTAATCGACTTCCAAATTGCATAGTAATATTTTGCCTGGCTCAAGATGGCCAAAATCCACAAAACGTCACATCTACTACTACTATTTAACGTACAAAAGACGAATATCGCGAAGAAAATTATTACTTAGACACCAATGAAGAACAAAAAAAAGTTTTTCAAAACTAACAATTAAATAGTTAAAATAACTGCGACCACCATACTTAATAAAGGAGTCGAAGTTATAAAGTTAACCTCTAAGTAGCCATAAAATGGAAAGTGAAGGTAGATGAATTTATTTCACATACTTAGTTGTACTAACATAATGACTGAATCTTCAGCCTTTAAAATCACGTCTATATGATAAAATAGGCCAGGAAAACACGCAAACTTTCAAAATTTGTTGTGATCAAAAACCTCCATTTCCAGATTCATCAGAGGTTGTCCAAGGAGCACATTTAAATGTTATGTTTATCTCATGAGTATGCAACACCATACATGAAACAAATGAAATATGACCCAGCTCCATTAAAAAAAGTAAGAAAATCTGAAAATAACTTGAAAACCCATTTTTGCTTTTATGTAATCCATCCAGACAGGACAAAATCCATTTCTAAACTTTTTTCCTAATCATAGACAGTAATCACAGTAGAACACAAATACAGATTAGATTTAGCATAAAGGTTTTTTCAGATTCGCAACTACAAATGGATCAGAATTCCATATTGTAGGAAAAAAAAGAAGGAAAGCACATTTGTTTCATATTAATGTTTATAGTCTGAAGTCTAAAAACTATAAAACTATACACGATTTTATTATCAGTATTATCCAAACCAAAAATTATAATAGTATTCTACCATAAATTAAAATAAAACTTCATCCTTGCATACTGAATGAAGATGATACAGTTTGAGAAATACTTATTACATTTATTGAAATTTATTCCATTTAATTAGACAAATTTATATAATTTGAGAATTATCATCTTCTGAAGACTTTTCAATTTGGTGAAATAGATCCAGAAATAACAAACTTTTAAAATTCTAAGATTTGTCAAATAACGAACCATAACAGGAGTTACAAACCTACTTTCAACAAAACTATCAGTCTCCAATCAGCATATCACGCACTATGTGGAATTATTATGAAAAAAACTATCAAAATAGTACTCGAATTAAAAACGAGAATCGTGAAAAATCTAATTTCTTTATTTTGTTATCAGAATAAAATTATTCTCGTGGGTGAGAAAGAAAAAATAAATATCCGCTTTGTTCTTCATCATCAGATATGGGACCTACTAAATGAAGAGAAAGTAATAATAATTTTTAGATTCAGGAAATTTTGGCTCCAGAAATTCTATGTTTGAAACATAATTATTACCATAGAGAGAAACTCAACGAGGACTAAGGATTTGTCCCATACCAGTGAATAGTAGTGCATCATGTTTCGGAACTGCAGAACAATGTGAGACTTCATTATAATTATTTATCAAACCAGAAATAATTGTGAAGCATCTACATCCCTGAATGCAGTTTCATAAAAATGCATATATAGGCATAATTACAGAATTTTTCTGGGTACAAAATTGGAAAGTATCGAATTTGATTATCACCATGTATTATAAAACAAGAAAACCACAAATATAATAATAAATAAAATCTAGAAAAACCATAGTCTATTACTAAAAATCAATGCCGAATTTCACATCTGAATTTTAGATAAAAATATCAGTGTTGTGGAGATTCTCATTACATTCGAAAAATTAGTTCCACATAGTCAGGTACATATAGTGGGAATGCTAAGATCTTCCATAATCTTCTCAATCAGGAGAAATGTATCCGGAAATTACAGATTACAAAAAATGGAACTTTTCTCAAATCCAGTTCTGTGAAAGTTCTTACTAAGTTTTTCATTCTGAGCCCAAGAACATCTATATCTTAAATCCAATCTATGTGTGTTCTACTGTGATTACTGTCTATGATTATATGGAACAAAGTTTAGAAATGGATTTTGTCCAATCTGGATGGATTTTGTAAAAGCAAAAATGGATTTTCAAGTTAAATTCAAGTAATTTTCAGATTTTTGAACTCGTTTTAACCGAGTTGGGTAATACTTCATTTGTTCCATGTATGGTGTTACATACTCATGAGATAAACATAATATTCGAAGAGCAACCCTGGACAACCTCTGATGATTCCAGAAATGCAGGTTTTTTGATAACATTAAATTATGAAAATTTGCGTATTTCAAGGCCCGTTTCATCATATAGATGGGATTTTAAAAGCTGAAGATTTAGTCCTTACTGTAATACAACTAAGTACGTGAAATGAATTTAGTTACCTTCACTTTCCATTTTGTGGCTACTTAGAGGTTAAAAAAGGCATCACACCATTGACATGAACAAAGAAAGCTTCCTTTCTCCGAGTCGAAAATCGATTTATACGGCGCAAAAAGCACAAAATACGTTAATTCAGTGAAAATTATATTAATTGTAATCGATACTTACAACTTCAAAAACGAAAATATTCCCAGAAAACTCTGATTTTTATTACACAACACGTCACACACCACGTTTCTCCGAGTGAACATATAACAACAACGACGACGACAGCGAAATAAAAAACGTTAAAACGAAAAATATGGCAGATTACAAACGCGGAGCGAAAGCGAGAAAAAACCTTTTACTTCATCGATAATTTGTACGAACAAGAAATAAATAAATAAATTCGGCCAATTGTAATTGTTTTAAAAGTATTTACAAAAATTGTAAAAATCCCGAGTTATGGAAAAAAAATATTACGTTGTATGTATGTGTGTAGAGCTGAGTTGCTCGGTCGGTAGGTTACAGATTAGGCCATCCTAAACATGTTCGGGCGAATCCACTTTTCTTAGCAGCGAAATAAAAGGGGGGGAACCATCGACGGTTCCGTTAACAACACCGAGCATGGAAGGGGCGAAGTGCGGATACAAATAACCATCACACAAAGATAATGGAGTCAGCCGTACACACCAACACAAACGCACACACACAAATAGCTACATTAAAGAGTGAACGATAGAGAAAGAAGCAGTGGGGAGGATTGAGAGAAAACGAGTGAGTGAGAGCGATAGATTTCCAGGCCGAATGACAAAGGCAGAATGAGTGAGATAAAAGAAGACAACAACGACTAGGGCGACAATGGCGCGAGTGAGCGAGTGAGAGACAACGACAGAGAAAGATAAGAAGAAAACTCATTAAAGAAAGACGAAAGAAAAAAAAATAAAAACGAAGAATAACGTAGAAATCAGGAAAGACTCGCTTCAGTTCGCGTCGAAACGTACCCAACTGCATTTTTTTTCTTTTTTTTTTTATCGATGAACGGGCTTAAACGATTATTTTTTTTAATTTTCAAATCGAATTGAATTGATTGATTGACTGATTACGGAGCAAGTGAGGGAGAAATAAGAAAAATTTGAGTGTAATATCGAGTGTAATATAATATGAACTAACAGAACGTGGAATTTGGTCGAAATAGCCTATGATTTTTTTTTCACACCCTGGAATTAATATTTTTCTTCGCCTCCAGCCTCGAGATATTTACTAAGTCATCGTCGCACCCAGTAGGCCAGCAGGGCCGTATTAACTTAAATTAGGCTTTTTTAAGTCCTAAGGCAACTGAAAAATTTTGCCGTTCTCTATCCCATCATCAGTATAAAGAAAGAAAAAAAAATTTTTATTTATTTGCGCATCTGTACGGACCCTAGAATCTCGCTGCCCTGAGGCACTGCTTCAATTGCCTTGTGGATAATACAGCTCTGGCTCTCAGGATCGAGGATCGGAATTAGATTAGAAAAACTTAATTCATCAACTGGAAATTTTGTTCTTCAAAGAAAGTCCGAGTCTCAGCCCCAAATACTTAACAACTATTCACCGCAGTATTTTTTCACTCCGAAAATTCATTTTTGAAAAAAACCCCAGCCCAGAAATATTTTCCCGTATTGGTCTATAGTATATTGTCTCTTCAAGAATTTACACCAATGCCCACTGCCCAATGCGTTTGCGTTACGCATATGAAACTATATCAACGTGATCATGCGGTTACTGAAACAAAACTACTTAAAGCAATCGAAGCTGTAAGCTGTTTGTTTCGCTCAACTATGCTCTGACAATGAGTCTGAGTCGACTTGCTCACTCGTAGTAGTTGATTTCGCTTAAAGAGTCGACTGATCTAACTCGCAATAGCAATTCGCAAATGATTCCGGAATTACTTCCCAAGAGTTCAAATATAATAATTACTATACCACACTAATACAACCATACAGGCCACACCACCACCAGCGCCATATTAACGTACGAGCTGAGAGAGCTTCAGCCCAGGGCCGCAGAATTTTCTAATTTTGAAAAGGAAAAAAGGAAAAAACCAAATTGTTTTGATTTCATTGTTGAATTAATTAAAATTATCACCCATTATTTAATTTGATTTTTCTTAATTTTGATTTTGTAACGCCCGCCATCAGAGAAAGCTGATTTTTTACATGTAAGTAGGGCGCAATAAGATTATTAGCCCGAGGGCGAAAAAAAGCCCAATGCAGCCCTGCATACCACGTTTATTGGTTTCATTTTGCGGTTCTTTCCAAATAAGAGGGTAAGCAATACACCGAGTTGGCGGGAATCGTGGGTAAAAGAGAGCAGAGGCAAACGTTAGGATATACCCTGGACCCGAAGCGGAGAACACCTGTTCCTATATGTATAATTTTTGTTTTGCCTAGCAATACTTGATTCAACTTCAGTAACCTTCACTAGAGGCCACCTGTTTTTGACTTTGAAAAAAATTACCTTCATATTTTTCTCAACTTGATCAACAGAGTCTGCTTCATCGAAAAACTGAAGAATTCATGAACTGAATGTGACGCGGCAAGTCAAAAACTCGAACGATTATGATGAGCGTCGTGTCTCATGGGGGAAATACGTCGATCGAATGAAATTGGTCGACTCATCATTTCATCAAACTTGGTTCAAGACCAAAACAACGCCTGCTATTTTCGGTCTTGAACCCAGTTCAGCGTTTAATCACACTTAAACCAAGTTGATACAACAGATGCCGAATCATAGTCAACTCAGGAAGAGTCGATTCGTATGAGTGAATAAAACTTTCCATCGCTACAACCAATAATATAGGCTATTTTCCTCAGAAATTAAATGTTATCTTTGATTGTATAGTTGGTATATATATCAATGGACTGGGATTAGTCAAGCTAAAAGTTATGCAAACACCTTCCTCTACTTTCCCATGTTGACCAACAAAAGAACTTCAGTTCTCAAAAAAAGCTAAATTACCAGACCCGACCAATATAAGTGAGAAAGTTCAAATTAAAATTTATTTTCTGTAACTTGTATTGCACGCTCTGTGTAGGTATCTTAAAATTTCCTTTTTAAGTCAGAAAAACTCTCTCAATTTTATGATTCTATTTGAAGATATGCATTAATTTGTTGATTTTTTTATCACTTTCCAGAATCAGAACTTAACACAAAAGTATCACCTTATCCTGAGAACTCGTGGGTGAGATATCCGTTATAAATATGTATCATTGGAGGAATTAAGTCCTTCTAATTTTTCTTTTAATCGACAATTGATAATTTTTGACATTGTTCATACTTGAAAGATGTCCAACAAGTGAGAAATACGGTAATTCAAACCAAAATGGATAATTTCCAGTATTCAGTCAATGATAAAATTGCTAAACTTTTTGTAATAAAAATCACCTTCAGCCAATGATACTTATTATACTGAGTGTTGCCTTCACCCCTACTGTACCACCACCCATAATAAGCTCAGTCCATATATCTGTATATAGTCAAATATTTCAGCCAATGCATTTTTTCAATGACTTCACCCTTTCTGTTCTTATCAGCACCCAAGTTGCAGCACAGTATACGATTTATTTGGCTCCCAATAATGTTTTCATAACCAATTAAATCAATTGAATAGTAATAAGAAAAAACAAGTATGTTCCATGTTTGATAATTTCACTTTTGAAATACCTCTAGATGATCGATTATGAATTAAATTGATATAGATTGATAACAGGTAAGAGTTGATGGCATCATAATATGCGTGCAGAAGCGTCTGCATTCAGTCAAAGAGGATGTTTTTATTTACGGTATCATAGTTTGTAATAGGTGTCTTTAGGGTGTTGTTGTGAATAATAATATTTGAAACTGCAATTTGGAAAGTTTCTCCATGATGCCTTGATATACAACCGGAACTGCCAGCCCAGTGACCTGTGATCAAATCCTTAAAATAATGAACATTTTATATGTAATTTTATTTTTTCATCACTATTCCTTTGTTTTATTTTCACATTGTATCTATCTTTCAGCGTGGATTAGCCAAATTGTTTAATATATTAAAAAAAAAAAAAAAAAAAAAAAAAAAAAAAAAAAAAAACAGATTAAAAGGCAGAAGTCTTGTCTTTTTAATTCTCTCGAGTACTTTTCTTCCATCATCTGTTTACAGATCTAATTGGAAACACCCGAAAAGATGTCCTCTTTATCTGAACACAGACACTTGTCATATGAGCCAACTTATGGACACATGAGGTACAACTTTAACACTGAAAATTCGTTTTCCCAGTCCTAAAATTATTTTTTCCATTCTAATTAACAGTTTCTACTTATGTACTTATAAATTACAATAATAAAATTTGCTAACACTAAAAAAAAATGAAGTTAGCACCTATGTATAGCATGTATTTTAAATGGGGTATTAACCTTTGATCATTTAGTACTAGATACCCAGGTGAACATGCAAATCTGAGCCAAAAATATTTTCCTAAAGATTTAAAATAGACGTGAGTTTCACTCAATTTCACTGGATTCAGAGCAATATATTTATGTATCTTTAAATTCACAGGACTGAAAGATTGAAAACAGACAAAAAAAGACCTATTACCAGTACTCAAAAAACCCAGGTTGATTTTAGTGTTTTAGAATGATGGCATAGTTCATTAACATTGGTTACATAGGTTTACTGGGTATTCAGTACTAAATGATCGAAGGTATCAACAGCGATCAACTATCAGTTCATATCAGTTCAGTTAATGATCGATACCCAGGTGTGACATTTTTGATAAACTTCAAAAATTGTAAAATAAGATGCCATGAAAATGCACAAAATTGGTGTAAGTAATGATACAACCAAGCATGAAAAGTTATTGGTTATTTGAACATATTGCAAACCTTAAAATTTTCAGAGGCTAGAAACATCATGTCGCCTCTGAGCTGCGATCATAAACTGAATTGATAATTGATAAAAGTTGGTGGCTTATATGTCTTAAATACGTGCGTCTGTGATGAGATAAAATATGATTGCATAAAAAGTATACGAGATAAGAGTAATAGGACTTCTGCTTTTTATAACTTTTTTTTTTCTGTAAATATGATATACAATCTCGATAATCCACTCTGAGAGCTTCAACGTGAAAATAAAACAAAATAATAATAATAATAATAATAATAATAATAATAATAATAATAATAATAATAATAATAATAATAATAATAATAATAATAATAATAATAATAATAATGAAAAAATAAAGAAAAAAATTTTTTATTTCAATGAAATTCCAACATGGGTTGCTGGGGTGACAGTCCACTCCTAAAGACATACAGCTAAAGAGATGTCCAACACTCCATATAAACTTTAGTATAAAAATATGTAAACGAAGAAGAAGCAACTTCAGTTATATGTTCTTCCCATCCAAAGTTGTACATATTTTGTTGTAAAAACAGACATTTTTGTATCAACACGCGCACACACTCTCTCTCTCTCACACACACACACACAATCAAGCTACAACACATGCTTAGTAACAAATATCAGACTTTCAAACGTGTTTTACATCCACCTCTTTAGCTGTATATTAGAGATGGGAATTTAGTTCGTTTTGCGGATTTAGTTCATTGAGTCTGCTTCATCAAAGTGAACTAGTTCAATTAGTTCAGTAGTTCAGTAAATTTTTCAACTCGATTACTTCAATCAGCTGATTCATGATTGGCTCATATCATTTAAATCAACTGATTTATTATATGATATTATGATCGACTCGTATTCATCAATTCATGCTAGAACTATTGGTTAATTGTTTGACTCACTAATCGACTGCTACTTACTTCAACTTCAGTTTGATCAACGGATCGAGTGGAGTAGACTGATAAGAACTGAGAACTATCAAAAAAAACAGAACTAATGAACTAGTTCATTTAGAAGTGAACTAAATGATCAATTAGTTCACTTCTAGGATTCGTTCAAAAGAACTAACTCGTGAACAAACTACCTATCACTACTGTATATGTCTGTCAATGCCATATAGCAAAATGCCACAAAAAAGCTTGCAAATTGCCCATTTCAATCATCATACAACACCACTCTAAATAAGCAAATAAAAATATCTTCTTTGACAGAAGGTAAACGTTTCTATTTTAAATGGGGTATCAATTCCTGTCAATTATCAATTCATTTCATGATTGTTACCTAGGTAGTTTAAAAGAGTAAAGAAGTAAATGTGTTTTCTTATAGTTCTTCAAAATTAATCTGACACTGGTTGGCAATTGCATGCTATGATAGCATTCAAAATTGAAAATGTTCTCTTGAACTATTAGTTAGGATTGTGTACCTCCATGGACTAAATGTAATACACCAGTGAATACCCAATGTTCCTACACAGCAATAATTTGCAGACTTACATGAACCATAAATATGTCCGAATTATCAATTAATTAGTTGCAAAAAGACGAAAAAAAATGAATTATGGTTAGACTGAAATTAAAATATAGGCATAGCCAAATATATCTGCAACTGTGGTTACGTGATAGCGTTACAGAAGTGGATCTTTATGTATAAGAAGAATACATTTGTGATTAAATTAATTAATGATCCCCTATTCAAAGTCTAAGATGAATTTAAACCAAAAAATTTTAACATTTTGACTTCCATTCCTTCCTCCTTCCCTTGCCACCCACAATAATTTCATCAAGTCGATGCCACTGCCCATTAAAATGGAAATTTCTCATTTTAAAATTTGTCGATAAGAGTCAACTAAGTGTAGGTACCAAATTTAAAAGAAAATAATACACGAACCAGAATTAAAATTAACCGAATCTAAATGTGGCTAACATAAGAAAACCAGCTGGGAGACCCCCCTCCAAAAAAAAAAGTTTTGTTCAGTTGGCAAAATTGTACAAGTTGATCATCATCATCATCATCATCGTCGTCATATATTATTGTTTTATTATAATTATTAATTATATAAGGTCACAACACCTATTTCTCCCTTTTGCACCAAAATGCAATGGATGGATTTTCATGAAAAAGGCATGAATGGAAGTGTAACGTATATTTATGTCTATTTTTAAGTACGAAGAACATATTCAGCTACACAGTCTCGAATACCAAAAATGCAGGTATTCATCAAAAAACAAAACATCCTATAGTTCTTTATAAACAACCACAAAATTACCCGTATTCAATTTTATGAATATAGATATATTGTCTTCATATTCATGACCTAATTATGCCTGTTCCTCAATTATATCGCGAGTCAGCACATCCCTATAATAACATGTCCCTTCCTCACCGAGCCTATCCATCACATACACTTACATACCCTGAACAGGTATATAAACCCTTGATTCGAAGGAATCGTTTACACAGTGCTAACAGTTAGCTTTCTAATAGACAGTCTTTGTCTAAAGGGTTTAATCCCAATGTTCAACCTAGTTTATAGTGTTTGAAATATTATTTAACTTACCTGTGTCGTACAACTTATTATTTTATTAAAAGTGTTAAATCAATCTTTGTGTTTGAAATATTATAATAGTCTCTCAAATACGTTAAGGTCCACAATAGATGTGGATGATAAATTAATTCTTTAAATTATTATAAAGATACTAATTCTTTTCCAGTGTTGAATATCTCGTGTATGGTGTAACACTGAGAGTGGTTCTAAACGGTACTATTACCACCTCTTTTGGCCGTTACAGGATGAGGCGTCCGGAACGCCATTAATATTTTCAAAAATTGAGAGGGGCCGTCGAAATAAGAGCGAAAAGATGATTGCGCCTGAACAGATGGACGAAATTGTTCGATGTTTTAGTTTTTCTTACTCGCCCAGAGCACGACTAATAATTCATAAAGAGGCCAAGTGGCTGTATAAATTCGCGTAAATCGCAGCAAGCACAAAAAAAAATTCGGGTACCTACGTAGTTTTTCGGGCAGGAAAGATATGAAAAAAATTGTTTTCACGCACAAAATGGCGCTGGGAGAGAATTGTCTGAATTCGGAAGGGAAGTAGTGACTAAGGCTGAGCTAAGTTATCGTGCATTCGCTGCAAAAATACTAAAAACCGTCATAAACTCGAAAAACGTGATTTTCAAGAAAATGGGTTCGTTTGTTTTGATACGGTAGAATTACGTGCCAAACCTGTAGAAGTAGAACTGAATACTGATACGTGTAGCCGTAGTGTTGCGAATTCGAAACAACATCATCTTCGCCTCGCATAGGCATTGTACCGACGGCAACTGGCAACTGGCAACTGGCAACTGGCAAGTGGCAAGTGGCAAGGCAAACTCTCGTCACTATTCGTCTTCAGTCAACAGTCTACTTCCACAGTTTATACCTGCGGTGGGTAGTAATTCAGTAAAAATTGCACTCTGCAATAAATGTACGATGTACCTTTCGGACGTCGCCGTTGCCCTAATCGTATCGCTGTGGCTGACTGGCGTGACTTAACACTGTCGAAGACCAACGTACATGAGTGAGAAAAAGGTTAGCTTTCTCTTTGAACTAATTCGATTAGAACATTCCGTCTCTAAACGTCAGCCAGAAACAATTTTATTCGATTACGAAAAAATAATAAAATTTTCAAAACGACGAGAAGAACGTAGACGGATCTCGGGGCGATATACAGGGGCTGTGTGAACCATGCCCCCTCGTCTCAAAAGTCTACGCGTCTATGTTTTTAGTAGATTTTAGTTACGTGGGGGAAAGGGGAAATATATAGGTGTAGACGATTAGAGAGGCAGAAAATTAGCATTAGAATTGCCTCCCTCCTCCCATAAATTCCTACGTCCACCGCTGGAAACGAATATACAACTCATGCAATAATACCTACTAATGAAAAATTTAAATTTTTAAAGCGGGGTCCAGTAACTTGTCTTTTAGTAATTTCGTAATTTGGAAGGCTCGAAATAAAACATAAAGAAATTTTTTTTTTTTTTAAATCTGACAAAGGCGAGTGTCTTTAAAGGAATAAGTAAAGTAACACATAATAGAAATGAAACGAAACTTCTTAAGCTCGTTCTGTACCCCAAAGTGACCCCTGAAGTAATTAGAACCAGCGACGTGAAAGTTATCCATATGACTCATTATATCAACGAAACAATAAATTTATTACTACATAATATAGGTACCGACAACCAGTACCAGTTAGGTAGCGCTAAATTAATTAGGAAATAAGTTGTCCCTGTAGCTCAGTTGTCTAGGATTCGGCTCTACACCTGGAAGATGTGGGTTTGAATCCTAGGAACTAGGATCAATCAAATATTGTCCCAACCAAAAAACGGGTTTGCTGCAGCGACCATGTTTAACCGGCTGCGCGAAGCCAAGTCCGACCAAAATGAAAGTGTGCTCAGTAGCGAGCAGTTGTCAGCTAACTATGGCAATGGTATTTGGCTTTTCAATACGGGAAATCTATAACGCGTAACAACAATCATTTCTGTGAGTCTTAATTAATTTTCCACTTTTCACGAAATTTTCAACAAGTCTTATCAGTGAAATTGAAACGAAGTTGATAAATAGAAAACACACAAATACAGAAAGGTCAAAATTCAGTCAAAGAGAATATCTTTATTCGTCTTATCGAGGGTTTTGTTAGGGTGATATTGTATAAGCTTCTCCATGGCTCCTTGCTGTATGGGATGAACTATCAATCCGGGGACCGTGTGTTTCAATCTGTATTTGAATAAAAAATATTTTGTAATTTTATTTTTTCATTATTATTTTGTTATTTTACTTTCACGTTGAATCTTTCAAAGTGGATTATCCAGACTGAATATTATACAGGGGTGTAGCCAGGGGGCAGGGGGGCTCAGCCCCCCTGGAATCCTTGTTCACCTAAATAGTCCCCCTCTTCCTCCTAAACTTAGACAAAAAAATGTTTAATAGGGGGCTTAAAAATTAACTGCCCCCCCTATCGGAACGCTCTGGCTACATCCCTGGGATGGTGTTGTGAGTAATGATGTTTGAAATTGCAATTTGGCAAGCTTCTCTGTGGCGCCTTGATATGCTACATGGCCTGACACCTTAACAACCTGTAATCAAATCCTTACGATAATGAACATTTTTTTTGTAATTTTAATTTTTCATCATTATTCATTTGTTTTATTTTTACATTGTATCTTTCGAAGTAAATTAGCCAAATTGTTCATTATATTAGAAAAAAAAAAAAAAATTGGTCGAATTTTTGTCTTTTCAATTATCTCGAGTACTTTTCTTCCATTGTCTGTTCATAGATTTAACTGGAAACACACGAAAAGACGTCCTCTTTGCCTGATCACAGACTCTTGTGAATTAAAGAGGAGGACCTCAGAGAAAAATTTTGAGCCCTAGGAGGAATAAATTGACTCACAGTCTTAGTGCCAGCTGTGGGATTTACCTCTGGGAAGGGTTTATAAATTGAGAAAACAATTTCGCTACCGGAGCGAGCAAAAAATAATTTTTTTGACACTTCAGTGTTCTAGAACATGTATTTTAGGATTTTCGTTCATTTTCCTGAATCAAAAAAATCACACACCCATTTTCAGGACAAATACAATTTCTCAAAAATTGAATTTTCCGGTAAGTATTTATTAATCGCAAAAAATGTCAACAATTAAAAAAAAACATTACCCCCTCACCTATCGCAGATTAATAAAATATCTATGATACTTGCTATCAGAAAGTCGATTCCTGAAAATAAATGTCTCAAAAATGGGAATCGTGATTTTGGGTTTGTGAAAATATCTGGTTACCGTATTTTAGATTTTTTTTTGGTAGCCTTAGGGATTTTACATCCCTAAGCACCTCCACTGATCAGTACTGACACTCTCTTCAAAGATTTACGTGAAAATTGCTGTTTATTTCGAAAGTTGGACTCTTCCAGACCCTCTGAAAAGGTCCAAACCGGCCTCTTTGGTACCCTTTCCCTCTCTTTCTCCAAGGCCCTGCTTAAGAGTTGGTAATTTAAAAAAAAAATGGTTCGTGAATTCTTTTAAGCTAGTGAATCATTGAGGAATCAAGTTTTCATAAGCTTGGTAATAATAGGGCACCAGACATGATTTTCAGTAAACATATTTTCAAATTCTTTTAAAAAAATAAAAAATATCAGTGAAAACCACATTAAAATTGGTTGGATAGAATGGGAGAAAATGAATGGTAAAGTTGAGTTGTCAAAAAACGTGATATTTTTTGAGCAGTGGGTGTGATGTCATAGAATTGACACATCAGCAAACTTTTCACCTCTTTCGCAGGTTTCTCATTCATTTATTCCTCACTCTCCTGTGTTTGTTCATTGGTTTAGTTAAGCTCATCAATTTAGAAAGTTCATGGTGACTGTGAGGGAAGGAATGAAAGGATGTGCACTTGCACCCCCCACCCACTTATTTATAGACAAATTCAAAACATTGAAAAACAATAAAAACTAAAAAAATCAAAAACCAATTATTCCTTATTTGTTTTTATATTAGAGCACAGCCTTGGAAAAAAATTTTGGTGGTGTCTGAGGAGTTATTTACTTTGAGGGCTGAGTTCATATTTGCAACCCATTTTTAGATTTAAGCCTTCATTTAGTCCCCTGTAGCCCAAGAAATGGAATTAAGATAATATTCTTGGATGTTATTGAGTGATACATCAATAATATTGTTTTTTGAGGCTCTTTTACATTTATAATCCATTTTTAGATTGAACCCCTCCTTGGCCCCCTGTGACCCCAAATAGGGGGTTAAGATAATATTTTTTGATATTATTGAGTGATATATCATTAATAATATTTTTTGAAGTGCTGAGTTTATATTTGCAGTCCATTTGTTGATCAAACCCCTTATTGAGCCCCCTTTCACCCCAAATAGGTGGTTGAGATACTATGCTTAGATATTATTGAGTAATACATCATTAATAATATTTTTTGAGGCACTGAGTTTAGATTTGCAATCTATTTTTAAATCGAACACCTCATTAACCCCCCTGTGACCCTAAACAGGGGGTTCAAATAAAATTCTTAGATATTATTGAGTGATACACCATAAATAATGTTTTTTGAGGCACTGAGATTATATGTACAATCCATTTTTAGATTGAACTACTTTTTTTCTTCCTGTGGCTCCAAAAAAGGGATTGCAATTATATCTTCACTTATTATTGAGTGATTTAATAGGTATTGGATGCCTATGTTTTTTGAGACCAGCAAAAAACAACAAAATTCAGTAAAACCACTTGCCCAGCTTACTTGTGAGAGAAATAAGATTTTGGTATTTGTACTCAGAAACTTGTAAAACATTATAAACAATATATCACACAATAAAATGTGAAAAGACAAAATTAGCTACTTATATCTGAACCACTTTGGATCTTATTATAAGGAGTTGAATGAAGAAATACATATCAAAATAAAACTTCAAGTCTAAAAAAATTACCAATAATGTATCACACAATATAATAGGGAAATTCAAAATTAGCCCCTTTCAGAGCCCCTGTAGGATCACATAATGGGTAAAATTAAGAAATTATGTCAAATTCAAAATCAGCAGATAAAAAACTGTTACCAATGATATATTATACTACAAAATATGAAAAGTCAAAATTTCCCCTCATTTTGAGCCTTGGGGGTCAAAAACGAGTCAAAAGAATAAAATAATGTCAAATTTGAACTTGGTGCCTCAAGAAACATTATAAATGATGTATTACATAATAATATGTAAAAAAACAAAATTGGGCCCTTTTATGAGTCCCTTGGGGTCAAAAAATTGATCAAATTAAAAAATTATTGACAAATTTGAACTCAGCACCTGAAGAAACATTACAAACAATGTATTACATAATAATATGTAAAAAAACAAAATTGGGCCCTTTTATGAGTCCCTTGGGGTCAAAAAATTGATCAAATTAAAAAATTATTGACAAATTTGAACTCAACATCTCAAGAAACATTACAAATGATGTATTACATATAAAATGTAAAAAAATAAAATTGAACCCTCTTTTGAGTCCCTTTGGGTCAAAATATTGATCAAATTAAAAAACTTAAGGTCCAATTTGAACTCAGTACCTCAAAAAAAATTTTTTTAAGGCATAAACAAACAATATTATACCACCTTTGCGTTGAGTTAGATAATTTCAGTGTATATATGTTGAAAATTCCAAGAAAATGAATTTTTGGCCCATATCTGCTGCGCCTTTCTTATATTTGGGATATAAAGAAAAAAAATTAGATGTGATACTCAAGCACCCTCATACCAATTTTCAACTCTACCTCAGTGGAAAGTACAAAAAATACCTAAATACAGATAGAAACCCAAACTTATTGAATCTTTGCCAATAGTTTTCTTGGGTCCTGAAATGAAATGCGCGCCCACCCTTGCTTCAAAGTCATTTTTTAAAGTTAATTTTGTTCAGTAAATTTTCACCCAAAACCTACTTAAAAATGAAGTATTAATGAGATGTATTGAAACCAGCAACCTCTGATAATGCAAAATACAAAAACGTCAATTCTATGACATCACAACAACAGGGTGCGCATCGAGGTACCGTTTTTGGTGCAGAGAAACTTTGACATCTTATATCTTCCTTTCTATTTAATATTTTTCAAAAAAAATTTCAGAACCTTCATTCACAGGCTTTAGACTATCTCTCCCATTAATTTCAAATAATTCTGAGAGTCATGTCTGATACCCTATTGAGGCAACCAAAAACATGCCAATGCGTATTCGTCGAATGACTTCCAGAAAAACCATAAGTGACAAAAAAGTTTTCCCTTTCACAAAATTTCCCGTAAAATTTACCCCATTTCATTTTATATGTTTTCCATATTTTGGTCAAATTGGCCCAATTCGCAAATTTTCTACATATTTTACGTTTTTCAGGAGATATTTGCGCACATTTTATTAATGTTGAATTCTTGATCTGTTTTACTTATTTTCATCATGCCTTCAGATTTTTTTTTTTAATTTCTAATATTTCAGGAACACGATACAGACATTGCTTTATATCATCAGTTTTTATAACCTCGAAGTAATCATTGTGATCTAATTTGAAAATTACTTTAATATTTCAACAGAGCTTTCTGAAATTCATAAAATGACATTCATATATTGTTTTTAAATATTAGGTGCTTATTTCATAAATTAATATCAAAATGATTATTGAATGCATATTGAATGCATATATTGTCAGAAAAATTTCCGTATTATATTCAGTATTTTACCCTAATCATCGATATATTTATGGTTGCCTTAAATTTATAATGGATCATGTACGGAATAATAATAAAATGCAAACTGATCCGAGGTCTGAGATTTCTCTGAGCGGTACAGTTTGACATCCAATGGAAAATTATTTAGGACTTGTTGTAAAATAGCTAGGCGTTTGAAAATTAAAAATTTTTTTGGGACTCACTCCCGAATATTCAATAATTAATGTCAACATTCCTATAATGGCGAGAGAATTGAAAAAATAATTTTTTCCAACTTCGCAGTCACCATTTACCTGGTATTTTATTCCCTCTGTGCGTGGAATCTTCCCTTCAATATGGCGTAACATTTTCTGGTTTCACATTTTTCACTTTCCATCCGAAATGGGTCCATAGTCGACTCAATTTTTTTCGTGGTTCTTCTCACACACAAACACGTAGCCTCTCCTTCTCGTCGCCGACGTGTGTCTTTCAGGTATACCAAACTTTTAATAATTTCCCTCCACGACGAGAACGACCTTGACGGCAACCAATTCGGTTGGTTCAATTCAGACCTGAGGTTGATTGTTGATACCACCCGCGTACCCATATTCGAAATGGTTGCACTCTTTGCTTGGATCTTCGGGCTCGACGAATGCCAAATTGCCATTTTCCAGCCAGCCGCAGTAAGCCAGCAGCAGCAGTAAAATATACCGAGTACGGCCATATTCCCTCTGACCCAATCTGAAATCATGGCCCACGGGCAGCAGTGGGTGCTGGACTTTGGGGGGAAAAAATGAAACAAACGCGTAGGCGATGTAATTACCCGTATATACTAACTTACGTTCGTCCAATGAGACCAAATCGATTTGTTATGCTAATTACTAACAACAATTTATAAATTAATTCGCGTGCATAACTGGTAGCGCGTGAATATCGAAATTAGAGCAACCATTGCGGGATTTGGTTATGACTCTGTTTTTAAGTAGGTTTTCTATTGAAAATCTACTTATTAATGTTGGTGTCATGGAACGACCTGCGGTTGGGGGTAGGTACGTTTTTCGTTTCATAACTCGAGGAAAATTTTGGCACCAATAACTCAGATTCATATATGTGTGTGTGCGTGTGTGTGTATATATATGTGTATATATATATATATATATATAATATGAAAGCCAATTTATTGTTACTAAGCTACAGGTCGCAATTTATATGGGATAGGCACGAAATTCGGAACGAACATTAGTACTAAGCCAAGGAACTGACGTACTCATTTTGTCGCGGATTGACCGTACGGCACTTCTGGTAAAGCTTTTTTTTCCTCTTTTTGTTTCTAATTTGGATGAACTTTTCTTTTTACAAAAATTAACCGCACGTTCGTGCTTCCTTTTTTTTATTTCATAACTTTATTATATTTCTTTGGTTTTATTCTAAATTATATGATTATGTACCATACTTTGTCGCCTTAATTAATTTTTCATTTTTTCAAGAAATGATGCCTATAAATTTGACATTATCTAATATTTCGTTTGCAGCTAACGCATTTCATACAGTCGAATCATAACATACCATTGACGCGTAATTATAAACTTGCAGACAATTAATGCGACCATCGAGATACATAATTCTTTTTCTCGAAACCCACGTTTTCCAGCGAGGCTCGCTGCGCCAGAGTTGTTCTTTTTCTTTTTGCTCCTTCGTCGCCAACAACCTGTAAAGGTGACTGGTGAGCGAATGAGTCACACATTTGCAGACTGCAGCGGCGAAGTGACGGAGTGCACCGAGCAATTATGTCCGCTCGTACGCCATTCCGATTCCCGCAATAATCGAATCGCTCTTTCCATCGACTGGCCGGACACGGACTGCTTGTGGTCCGCCATCTGTCGATGCTTCGAACAAATCTAAGTCGGGCCTGCGGCCGACATAGCCGGCGCTTTTTGTCAATTTTGTCCGCCGTAGCTACGCTTTGATTCGTCGCACGTCCTCGTCCCTTGACCAATGACTCTCCCATCGGGTCCCTCTTCAGTATGTTTGTCGTTCACCCGAATATACTACGCATATGCATATGGGTGTCGCTTGTCGGATAGCCGCGAAGGTAAGTCCCTCGCCATCCTACACGAGCCACATGCAAACGTTTAATTTCACGTTTGTGTAAACGGTCCGCAGGATGACAGAGTGAAAAGATTTTGCAGTTGCGACCCGACTCAAGCGGTCACTCCTCTTGGTGACTCGGGCAAGCGCCACGTGTTCGAACTTTTTCTCACTTTATATGTATACTTGGCCAGGTACCGAACAAATTGCCAAATCATTGGTGCCGGTGCACAGTATGCGCACGTTGCCCCCTTCGAGAGAATGTGGGCCCCCCGGCCCACGATCACACCCAGTATTTTTAATGACAATACGCCGCACTTCCGAGTATACGTGTACCTATATGTACACTTGACAGCGTATGTCACGGAGGGCTGATTCTTGTAGTTGTGCTCTTCAGCCATACCAGGAGTGCTTTGGGCGACGAAATTAACTCGAGATGTTCATCTAAACGTTCGTACACACCTACCTACGGCGATATAGTAAAGTGCAAAACGGAGTAATTTCATTCCCCCCAAAACGCCATCTGTGTCTGATATTAACTACACGATTCAGCCCTCCGTAACATACGCACACTGAAAGTGCCGCACTCGCTATATTACGATGAAATTTTACCAAAACTTTTACGATAAACAGCGGACGTAAGAAAGGCCGCAGCTGTGAAAACTGATACGGTCTCAAGCTCTAGGCAGCCACAGAAATGTACCGAACTAAAAATAGATGAATTCATTTCACGTGCTTAGGTATACTAATATAAGGACCAAACACAAAATTTTTAGTCGTTAAAATCGAATCTCTATGATGAAACAGAGCTGGAAGTACGCGAATTTTTAAAATTTGATTCGACCAATAACACGCCGCTCTGAAGTCGTTAAAGCTTGTTCTGGGTTGCCTTTCGAACGTTCTATAATTGATCTCATTGTTACGCAACAGGGTATGTGGAAGTTATGGACTGGGACCGCGCAAAACGATGTTGTTAGCGTGGTGAAACCGGTCAATTTTTGCCAAAAAAATCCAAAAAATTAATTAAGTTAAAAACGAATTTTTAAAAGATAAGCTTTTATTATTTTTTTGGCTTCAGCTTCGTGCGAAATAAACATTATTTTGTTTCGGAAGGGTGGCTGCAGTACTGGTGTATTTTAAAATTGCAGTAGTGAGTAGAATAAAAGCTTATAAAAAACCAACTGGTCAGAAGAAGAGCAAAAAAAAAGGTCACCAACTCTCTCAATTTTTACAACAGCCGATCAATTTTTAATAGCCTAACCCCAAGGGGATGTGACATCCTCACTCCCCCCTCGCGTGTCCCCTGGTTATGGAACAAAATAAGCACTACCCAACACCACTGGAAAAACATAAAATAAATCTGAAAAAATTTGAAAATACCTAGAAAATCCGTTTTTTCTTTTATTTCAGGAAATCAGCCCAGATTGAAATAATTTATTTTTGAATCTTGTTCCATGAGATTATAGACTGTCATCACAGTAGAACAAATGCGCATATTTGCTTCTGGTTAAAGGTGTTTCTAGGCCCAGAATGAAAAACTTGGTATTCTGTATTTGCAGAACCAAATTTGAGAAAAATTCCCTTTTTCGTTATTTGTAATTTCCGGATCCATTTCACCTAACTGAGAAGATTATTGAAGTTCCTGATTTTCACACTATATTTATCCGATTATTTATGTGGAACAAATTTTTCAAACAATCTCCACAACCCTAGTATTTTCATCCAGTGAAAGAAACTTTATAAATTCTCTTATGGTCCCGTATTTCACAAATATTGGAATTTTGAAAATTTGTTATTCCCAAATCCATTTAACCCGGTTGAGAAGTCTTTAGATGATAATCATCTCATTGTAGTAATTTATCTAAATATTCTGTAGAATAAATTACTGTAAAATGTAAATGTAATAGGTATCATCTAAACCATATTATTTCCATCCAGTATCCAACGGTGAAATTTTATCTTGATTTCCGGTAAGAGACCATATTTTTCTAAATCATGTTTCACACCCTATTCTTCACTTTCTGATATCTACTATATGAAAGCTACTTCTGTAACACTATCACATGACCATAATTATAGATATATTTGCCTACACATATATTTGAGTCTAACTCGAAATCATTTTATTCTTCCCAATATCACATTAATGCATCTGGTTAATTGATAATTCACACAGACCTAGATAAATTGAAGGAATATATCAGGGGTAGTGCACTTCCAATGCACCAAAATAATACAAGAATAGCCGAGGCGGCATCCACCTTGAGCGCTTCATTTTATTAATTTTAAAATATATTTATCACTGGCTGTGAATTGATGGAGAATCAGAAATACCAAAGAGGGTAAAATTCATTTTGAAAAATATCACGTGAAGTTACTCTCAAATTAATTGGTAGTGTTATAAGTTATTCAAAAACATTATGGAGAAGATCTTCGAGTATATAACTGTAATGGTCAAATGCAATAAAGATACTTAAGTAGTTTTTACATTTTTTCTATTATCAGTTATAAAGTATCTATTCATAAACATGTATACATATAAGCTATAACTTTGTTGAGATAAATAATTCTCAATTCACAACTGACAAATACTTAAATATCGTTCTTGCATTCAGCCTTAAGTAACGGTTATCCTAGGCTATAATACAAACAATAATTGTTTATATGTATGTATGTATGTATGTATGTATGTATGTGTATATGTATGTAAATTTATTCTGAGGAACTAGACCGACAATGTTGCTGAAAATCAAAATTTAGAGGTTTTTCATTATAAAAAAACAATCCAGATAGGTCTCAAGTTTTAGAAAATTTGTTAACCGGATATTATCAGTCTATCCATCAGCAGCAAGTAAAAACAATTAACAATAAATGATGAAAAATTATGATTAACCCTAAAAATAACAGATAAAAAAGGTTGTTTTATAAGTGAATTTTGCTAGGACTAAGCTGCCTATGATTGTTATGATTTATGACTAATGAAGTAATGAATTAAATATTGCGATCTTAGTTCTCAAGATTTAGGATAATACTGAAGGATATACCTAACAAATAATAAACAGACTGCTGGAATTCTCCAACTCGATTTGAGTTAACAATTTTTTTTTTTCTATTTTCCACATCCGAGCAATACTCGGTGAACCCGCGAATCAATCGTGAACTAAATTGATATGAATTGATAGTTGATGGCGGTTGATACCTCATTTAAAACACACTTGCTATCAACCCTCGTAAATTATCAATTCGTATCAATTCAATTTGTATACTTATATACTGGAAGGCTGAGTCCGCAAATTATCAATAATTATTATTTATTATCAATAAGTTGAAAATTTGAAATCAGAGAATTTAAGGTAAATAACAAAAATATTGCAGATGCTAGCGCTAAATGCAACAGCGCATGCTTCTGAACTATTATATTCTTGGATAAATAGTAACGTTGAGTGGCACATCTGTACAGAGTACACTATTACTAATCTACAGTATGACGTATGTTAATAACTTCGTATGTACTTTTGTATGTATTGATGTTTAGAACTTATTTCTGGTCTAGGTAATATTGATAATGGAGAGTAGCTAAAGACCTTTGAGCATGTATGTAATGGAGGACTAACTGTCCTAGTTTCATTCTTTAACCATAGAGTGTTTCGCAAAATAAAATTATTTCAAGATGTACATTTATTTATTTGTATACCTATATAGATATAGTAACGAGAAAAAAAGTAATTTCATTCCCCAAAAGCGCAATGATCTATCTTTATCTGATAGTAACTATTTACCTATAGAAATGTTAAAGGAATCAGTCCTCCATTATATGTA
Source organism: Ericerus pela (assembly GCA_011428145.1). Taxonomy (NCBI): domain Eukaryota; kingdom Metazoa; phylum Arthropoda; class Insecta; order Hemiptera; family Coccidae; genus Ericerus; species Ericerus pela. The sequence continues at coordinate 1,335,002 of WOFM01000444.1, read as the reverse complement.
TGCATATAGGTATACTCGAAGCAAGAGACATACAGCTCAAGAGATTTCCAACGCCCGATCAAAAAGACGTTTCAAATTCCGATATTTGACGCTGCACTTGTTTCATAACTTGATAGTGGGTGTTTGTTGACATAAAAATGTCTGTTTTTTCAACGAAATATGCGCAGCTTCGGATGTGCAGAACATATAACTTAGATTACTTATTTTTTATCTTTCACGTATTTTCAAATCTCAGCCCATAATTATGGAGCGTTGGACATTTCTTAAGCTGTATGTCTCCGTTGGTAGCGTAGTTTTCCAGTTTTTTTATGCTTCAGACTCTGTACACTCGTATTAAACAAATGTGCTTTCCTTTTTTCCCCAATAATATTATGGAAAGGTGCTTGCTCTTTGAACACAAGACCATAAGTTTCATCCTAGAGAACTCCAGCCATGTACAGCGTTATGGCAGCGACATAGCTCATCAACTCCGAATTAGAGGGTTTGAATTTCCACCGTGTTAGATTTTTTTTTCATTGTTTCGAGTTTTTTTTAAATTTTAAATGATCATTACCGAGTATCGGACATGAGACTTTGGTGGAAGGTGTTTTACACGTCTTAATGAACGATCACTGTTCGTTCGATCTCTTCCTTTCCTATGTTCACTGGGTTACATCACAATCCAGCAGGTTGCCGGTTGTTTTTTGCTGTTTGCTCAAGTAGCGAATATCGTTCCTTCTTTTTTCGTCTGGTGTAAACGCACCTTCGTACGAGCGTATTAATTTGAAAAATTCCATTTTCACTCGACTTACTGAGTTTTTCATCAGCCTTTTTTATTCTACATCGGGCTTCTCACCAAGTCGCCATTCGCCAGCTAGCTCTACAAGCTTCGATTCAGTTTTCAAAAGTGCGAGACTGTAGCTTGCAAAAAAGGCTAACGAAAACCCGGCCGTAGAAAAAATTCAGTAATTCAGAATCACTGGGGATTACCTGCAGAAAACATTCTAAACGAGTTGTACATCTCGCCATTCGCCAAAAGAATTTCACTGAGAGCCGAGAGGAATAGAGGATGGCTGTAGAAGAAGAGAGAGGAGTTTGATCTCCAAGCAGCATCCGCCGACCACCGTCTCACCGTCCATTTACGAAAATATTTTCGTATCACCCTCTCCACCCGTCTTTCTCGTACCGCCCCCCCCCCGCCACGACGCTCTCTGATTTCTCGCTTTCTCGCTCGTTCTGTCGCACTCTCTCCCTCTTCCTCCTTCTCCCATTCGCGTAACTCCGTCTGTACCGCTCAACCGCCGCCGGCCGTCTCGCCTCTTTTCTTTTTCCAACGTCGCTCTATGCGGTCGTTCTGTTAATTTAATTTTATTATCGTAGTTTAGTTCATTAATGCAGCAGCCTATTTGAATCACATTCGTGCGCTGGTTTGCTGGTGTTGGTTGTACTGGTGACGACCGGAGACCGTAATATGTGTTGTGAATGCTGTGCGCTGCGCATGTGCGTATGTGTGTGTGTACCTATTTATGACTGTTCGTATGTGTAAAGTATAGTTCACCCATCAAACCGTATGACCTTGTATCATTTACGAAGAGCATTCGATGCGTGGGGAAGGGGGAAATGATAAAAGAGAAGAGAGGAACGAAGAAGTGAACAAAACGCAAACGATCGTTAGTATTGGTATTTTAGTGCGTATGTACGTACTCGAGTGTTAGCCGAATGAAGAAACGTGCTTTTCCTTTTGAAAATTTCGGAAAAATACCAGGTTTTTTCTGGGGGATTATTGTTTTTTTTTTGTTTTTAAATTATTTTATTCATTTATTTACTTATTTAGTGATCGGCCATACATCGACATTTGGCAACTTCTCAGAGGGAAAACCGCGAATATCGTTGTTTTCGTCCGTGGCAATTGACGTTCGTTCAAGGGCATTGCCAAGGGGGGCCAAGAGGGCGATTGCTTCCATGACCGTATTTTATTTTATTTTATGCCCGTAACTTTTAAAATTTGATTAAAATTTTAATATTAAATATCCGATAGCCGGTTCCATAGATGCTAAATTTCCCAAATTTTCTAAATTTTCCAAGGTGAAGAGCAAAAAAAAAAGGCATCAAATGATTTTTTTGCCTTTTCCTATGACTTGAAGGAATCCTGGCTACACCCCTGCGTTCGTTACACCGGATTAGAATAGATTTCTAAAAATGTAATTTGGTTTATGTTTAAATTAGGTACATTGGAAATAAATAATCGTAACAGCAGCTTGGAAAATTCAACCCCTTTTCCCTGCATTCGCAAAAGCGAGCTCTACACTTGTACTCTGTTCACGTTAAGACGTACGTGACGTCAGAATCACCTTTGAACGAGGTGGTTGATTGAGGAGAGAAGAAAAGGTATAGATGGCCATTGTTATACGATGATAAGCATCATATTGTGAACTTTTGACCATACAGTACTGGAACTGGACCAGAAAAGAACGATGATTTCTGGTTAGACATGCCTGCGCTAAATAGGAAACCATTGTTCCTTGACGGACTTTAAATAGAGCTTTAAACTACGTTAATGTACGCTATCTTTGTGAATTTAAAGGATGACTTTATAAAATGTACTCTAAATTGGTGAACTCGAGCAAAACTTGGAAAATACGCCCGAGGTATACTAGAGTTGTCTATTTTTACGTCAGCAAGTCTCTTGACATTAAAGAGTACATTGGTCTTATGGAGCTTTACTGGTCCAATACTGTATGGTCAAATGGGGTGAACGAACTTGGTGTTTTGTGGATATGGTCTACGATGTCACACACTTCTTAGTTCTCAGTGTGAACCTATGACTATATACGTATAACTATACGGACTGAGTTTACTAGGGTGGGTGGTGCAGTGCGGTTGAAGGCTACGTAATAAGTATTATTGGAGAAATAAGGTGATTCTTACTACAAAAAAAGCGGAAAATTTACTGTATTTGAACCTGTTTGAACCCTAAATTTTCAATTTTAGTCATAATTTTATTACTCAATTTATTTCTCACTTGTTGGTCATTCTTAAGTATGAAGGTACAACGTCACAAACTGTAATAGGACTTCACATTTTGAATTCACTACTCATATCTAATACTTCCCGCAGTACGGGGTATTACAGGGCATCCCCACGCCTTCAATACTCGGAAAGGTACTTCCCGCGTCACTCCGTGAAGGGAAATTAGTGAACCACGTCTTTGGTACCTTGGTGTATGTTTAAATGATGGTGAGGTCTGTAACTTTTTGAGCAGTTTACAAGTGATTCGAAAAAAATATAGGTAGATAAGCGTTTTCATTTTGACTAAAAGGTTTTTTCACTCGAGGCGAAAAATATCTGTTAGAACGGTCGTGTTTCAAACAAAAAAGCAATATGAAATTTTACATCAAAACTAAAATACATAGTTGTTAATCAATTTTAAAGAAAAAGGAGAGAAAAGAGGTAAGCCACATGTTTGTGTGTCAGATAAAGGATAAAGGTTGATAAGGTCCATTTTTGTTGAAAATTATCAATATTTATCTGGTAAATTCAAGGCCCCTCGTGGTTTCAGAATATTTTTTCTGTATTTTATCGTCAGTGCAAGTTCGATTTATTAGTTTACACAAAGTTGAGTCTTTTAACAGTTTTGGAACAATATGGGTGCTTGTTTCACATTTTCAGCCATCATTCGATGTCTTGGACTAATCGTATCTCACCGATTTATAACCATAACAGGGCTGTACGTACGATTTATCTCGTGGAAAAGGGATGTATTTATTTATGTTGCGAACGGAGCGATCGAAAGGTTTTTTAGGCGCTTTTTGTGTGCTAGAACAATTATGAATAGCACACCCTGACATCTTGGCTGTGTAAGGTCCTAAACTAGAGAATATTTTCCAAAAATATTCTCGTGGAAAGAAAAAGAATAGAAAAAAGACAATTTTTTCTCAAACGGTTGATTTTTTTTAACTAATAAAAAGCACTCTTGGCCAACATTTCCTTTGCGTTCGTGGCATCAGATTCTCAAAATTAGGTTCCCACCGGTTCTTCACATAGTTGTTCGAGTTATCCAAGTTATTCGATTTCGGATACTTGATTCTCCGATCCGTGAGGAAACACGCCCTCCAGTTTTTTGACAAATATTTATAACTTAAATCCCGTAGGTTACATATCATGTATATGTGTCTAAACGTTTAAAGTGTGAGTGGTGAGTGTTTTCAGGGCCTGGGAACTATACAGTCACACAACTTATTTGAGGGATCATTTTTTCAAAGATAACTCAATTTCTATCAGATAGATTTTTGAATTCATTGATTTTAAATCAGCAGAGGATCAGGATAATTAAGTTAGTAAAAGATTCATTGAAATCGGTTCGGCTGTTCTGGAGCTAACTTGGGACGTTGAAAACCGTCTCATTCTTAAAAACAGATTTCTACGGATGAATTTTTAGTTTCTGCGCAGAAATAAATTTTTTATTTGAGGGGAGTAGGTGGCTTTGTACCTTAAATTTTCCCCATAACTACGCTACTCTGATCCTCAGTAAATTTGGAACCGAGTACCCGATTTTTTCTGACGATCATATTGGATATAGGTAATATTGACGTGTCTTTTTTTCTATGTAGGTACACGTCTGTTGTTCAGCGGTTATGGTTAAACAGAGTCACATAAACAGGGGTATAGTCATAAAAAATAAGATGAGAGAATACTTTTACTGAGACTGTCGTTTTCATCAACTGTTATCATCCCTTTATTGATCCGGATCTATTCTAAAAGAGAATAACTAATAAGTGAATCAGTTAAGAGTACAAAAGTCGTTAAGAAATATCATAGTCGTCCTTCTATATCGTTCGTCTGCGTGAATCTGGGAAAATGATAGACAAGCTTTCAGCTTTGAGTTATAAGGTTTATCATCTATTTACTGCTCTGTTGCATAGATGTTTCATACGCAGTTTTCCAATTCCTTTCGAAGTTCTTCAGTCAGATGATAACTAACAGTTGAAGTTGTTCTTTTTTGCGATTGGTAAGCTCAACGACGACGTGCAGATTATTTTTATTGAAAAATAAATTTGGACAACTTGCAAAAAGAATCATCGCATGAATCATAAATTTGAACAGCCATGAGCCATCGAGTGGATGTCGAAAGACTCGCCCAAAATTAGAGAGAGAGAGGAAGCGAGAGAGAGAAGAAAAAACATGAAGCGAGAAAAAGGAATACTCGTTAGTCAACATTGAATATATTTTCGAGTTTGAAAACCAGTTTTTGGTTCGTTTAGCAGTTAAACCCCAACCAAGAATGGTTCAAGAATTCATTTCAACTTTTCAAGTCGAAACAAGCTTAAAATATTATTTTCTCTCGAATAGGTATCGTTCTGATTGTTTGGTGAGGTCGGCATTTAAATTGAGCGGATACTTTATCCAGCCTACGAAACTGAAATTTTAACGCAAAATCAAAGGACTGATTTGCTGTTTGGCGCATTTCCCCCAATGTTTTACTGCCCATTTACAATGGACCACCTATTATAGGTACTGCATAATATACGATGTAGGCAGGATTTTAGTTAGGGCGGTTCATATAAATACTCCCCAGAACACCCCCCCCCCCACTAAAAAAAAAGAAAAAGAAATAGTGGACTGCGGTACCTAGTCTTGAATTTTTCTTTGAAAACTTTTTTTTTTGGAAATTTAAAGAGGGTTCGGAGCCCTCGGCCCACTTGTTTACCCATCAAGCTGCACAAGATAGTGTAAATACTTATTAATGAAAAAATAAACATATGTATCTGACATTTATTCTAACTCGTAGTAAAGGAGTAACTGCTTCTTCCTGAATGTTTTTCAATTTGAAAATTTTTGTCGAAGTATACGCAGTAATCTTCGACACATAATCGAAATAACGTTCTATTTACCAAATCGTTTTATAAGAATTTTTTCTGGCATCGTTGCAGTTCTTTAATTTGATTTGATATTTTTGAGTAATTTGACCATATTTTTTACCGACTGTGTCAGAAAGAGGTATTGTGTTTGACCCATTTCCTGGCAATCCAATGAAATTTTGTGCCACTCTGCAGCATTCAATATTCATCGTAAAAATACGAATGACGAATGACGGTTCAAAAAATTGGCATTTTTAAGGTGAGTAACACTGGCCAAAGAAATCCGAAAAATTCCCCACAGATAATCTAAAAATTAGATTCAAAATTAGGGAATTTTTTTCATCAAGAAAGTAAAATGACCAATCACAAGCCACGATTCCAAATAAAACGGAATAACGCATTCTCATTGGATGATCCAAAAGTGTCAGATACGATATTTCTTGTGGTTATATATATTTTAGATAACACCATTCGCTCAGTATTATATTAGCCTTCCTTAGTTATACGCCTATAAACATTTCACCAGCAAAATTTTGAGTTTTGATATTTTACTGTTTGATACATCACCAAAAATGTTCTTTGAGGCGCTGAGTCCGAATTTGGTGTTCATTTCTCCATTTGACCCATTCTTCATCTCCCAGTGAGTCCCAAAAGGGGGTTAATGTTGAGTTTTCACATTTTAATGTATGCTACATCACCAAATATGTTTTTTGAGGGGCTGAGTCCGAATTTGGTGTTAATTTTTGCATTCAACCCACTGTTGGATAGGCAATTTTTTTCCTACCAGGAAAATCTATGAAGGGCGCCAAATTTTTCTCCTTGCAAGGGTGCCCAGTTTTGTTTTATTACAATGATGACCTTAATGATCCCCTTTACCAAAACAATGTCATCTATACTGGTATAAGAAAAAAATAGTCATAGTCCTTAATGATGAGCATTTTTTTTTAAATTGTACTCGAAGTTGTAACGAGAATATTGGTTACAAAATAATTAAATACTCGTAAATGTTAAAAGGTTGTATTAAACAAGATATAAAACAGTGAAATATTAAATAGTAAGTTACGTAGGAACAATAAGTTTAATAAAAAGAGAAGGTAAAATGTACATGGTTACATGAGTTTTTATAGTTAGAAGTTTTGGGAGGAGAATATGGCGATTTCTTGGAGAGTGGAAATGGTAATGATATGATTGGAGAGTTACGACAATACAAGTTTAGATATTGTCCAATAGGAGTTTAAGGAAATGACATAAATGGTGATTTTGGGTATTTGCAATATCTGCAGAATGGTTTCATAGAAAAGAGTTGTTATGAAAAGTGTATTTATGTTTGTTTATAAACATTGAATGTAGAACAAATGAGTCAGTAAAGGCAAGTAAAGACTTGTTTACATGACGTCAATATAATGAGAATTGTTTTAGGTGATTGATATATATGTGAAATATATATATAAGAGAAAGATATTATGAATGATACGAAATTATCATTACAGAAGTATTGAAATTTTTTTTGTTTTAAAGGTAAAGGGCACCAAAAACTTCTTGGAGAAAAGGCGCACTGGGAAACTCCTGGTAGCTCGGTGGGCCTATCCAACATTGATTCAACAGATTCTTCAACTGCCAGTGGTTCCTAAAAGGGGCTCAATTTTTAATTTCCACATTTTATTGTGGGATACATCAAAGCATACATTTTTAATATGCCTTTTTGATAAATCATTGTTACTATTACTATTAATATAGTCCAATATAGTAGATCTAACAGCATTTAAAATCAATTTTAAACTTTGAATTAGTTTTCCTTGCATCTGATTGGAATTTGGTTGTTGACCAATAAATAAATTTGAATTGCCGTAAGTGAGAAAAAAACAATAGGCTGAAAATAAAATTCAGTTTTGTCCAAATATTACAATATCAACAATTATCTGTCACTTCTAGAGTAAATTCTTCTTATTGTGAAAAACTGTTTGAGACTTTCATTTTGCACTTCACAAAAAATTATTTGAATAATTAAATTTTTGAAAAAAAAATGAACCGACTTTGTGTAGGGACATAAAACATAATAGAACTAAAATTTTGAAAATAAATTATCCAGGTTTTATAATAATAATTTTTTTACAAAGTGGAATTATAACTAACGCAATCGCTGGCAGAAATACATTTTGATATTGATATGAAAATCAATACTGTTTGGTTCTCACTAATTAAATTGTGCAATAAATGATATTTAATTGAATGTTGATTTCATAAGTACTGATCATTAAGCCTATTATGAAACTGATTGAAATCAAATGGAAAATAGAGAGTTTTCATCAGCACGTCTAAGGAATTTAAACATTTTTAACAAATAAAACCCCCTAATGTTTTGAATAGATGTAATAATGCTATGTTTTTCAAGGTTGTCAAATCCATGTTAAATTTACCAAAAACTGCATCAGGGAAATATTTAATATGCAGGTTCTAATTGCTTCATTCAAAAATCTAACATTATATATTTATAACAAGCAACTTGGAAGGCATTTCTGCCAGCGACTGCGTCAGTTGTAATTCCACTTTGTAAAAAAATTACTATTAAAAAACCTGGAAAACTTGTTTTCAATATTTTAGTTCTATTATGTTTTATGTCCCTACAGGCAGTCTTTTCATTTTTTTTCAAAAATTTAATTATATTGTTAAGTCTTTCGCTAAATTTTCACGAATGTTGTCCAACGGACTGTATTAACAGCGTGAATCCTATAGTTTTCAAAATAGGGCTGAAATAAACTGAAGAAAATGATTTTACCCGAAGTAATTTTGATCTTATTCAAAAAATCAACTTAATCCGATGGATAGGATTTTTGAAAATCTTTGTGTTGCTACCGAATCGATTTGATTCTTTGAGTGCCTGTTTGCATATGGTCTATAGTCTCGGAGGCTAATTTTCCACAAAAATTTGAATCAAATCAAACTATTTTAATTAGTCAATATTTGTTCCACTCATATTTAGAGGCACAGATAGTCCAAGTTAATCTAATTATATCAACATTTTAAGGACGTTACTGCGCCGAGTGCCCACTGCTCATTACATTTTGTGTTTATTTCGGTGAGTTCTGCTGGTTTGCTGGTTTGCTAGTCGTTAGAAATACTTAAGGTAGGTACTGAATCAAAAAAAAAAAAAAAAAACAAAAAAAAACAACCACGGTCTATCGAGATGCCCAGATTGACCAGACTGAATTCAGGACACGGTCTAAATGTCGCGGGTACGCAACTACCCGAAGATACAATAAGGCAACGCTGCATAAGCGGAGTACAATTGAAAATGATCCGAATCACTGATTCGAGACTGATTCGAGACTGATTCATGCGATCCGTGATCCGTTATGCGATTCGGATACTGTTTGTTGTAACGGAAATCCCACCTTCACTCATTCTTCATCACCATCATTACGATCACTATATATATATGTCATACGTACACTCTCACCACGAAGTGCTTTCCCCTACTACTTTCGATCGTACATTGCTGTTGCTTCGCCATTTCGTATTCTGTTAATAATGTATTTTTCATTCGTGCAATAAACCTCAATATTACCACAAGTCTCAAGTTCTTTCGATCCTCGTTCTGTACGCCTCACATCATGGTAGCCATCGCTGTGGTAGAACTATGAGGAGAGACTTAAAAAATTTTAAACAAATGAAATAATCTGTTAAATTTATTTTACTGTTGCGCGAAAATCTTTTCATGTTTTCTGTCGTGTAATATATGAAGAATTAATTGTTTTTTCTTCTCGAGAAATTTAAACTCGAAATTTAATTAATTTTAATTTTTTGAAAATTCAAAAAATAAAATCGTAAATTTGAAGCTGAAGTTCCCGACTTAATAACGGCCGAACCTGGAAGTCATCGAACGCTAAAACCAAGAAGGACTGCCAAAGAGATCGAGTGAACAGCCCAAGGAAAACTGCTCCCGTCGTCGAGGACTCATCGCAGATCCACAAAATCGAGGACCCAACTTTTCGGACAACTCCAAACAAAATTTAAGCAGTTAGTACAACGGTCAACAGCAAAGAACAGAAAACTGGGATTATTCGTCAGTGCAACAGATGAAGTAAAGTAGAATATTTTTTATTTTTGTAAAGGTAATATTTATCGAAGTTGGTTATTTTTCGTGGTACATAATTGTGTTTTTGAACTAGGTAGAATAATAATTAAATTTTTATGCCCCCAATAATTAGTCTGTGCGAAGGGAAATTGGGTGAATATAATATTAAAGAAGAAGAATTGAAAGAATTAATTAATAAATTTGAAGGTGAAAGAGTTGTCGATATAAAAAATTGAAACTTACGATTTACCCTACGTCACATATTTCACAGGGGAAATAATATTAGAGTCCTTTGTAGTAGATATTTCAGGAAGAATAGAAAATATTAGTAGCCTAAAATATATAAAAATTGCAGAATCCTCAGTAAACTATTTCTCAAATAGAATTTATAGTTCAGAAAAATCAAAAGAAAAATTCATGAATAGATTTTTCTAATTGAATAAATTAAAAAAACTGGATAAAATAGAAAATCGTGAAGAGAAAAGTTTAATAAAAAAATTAGAAAAAGAATCAATCGAAAATAAAAAATTCGCACCTATTTGTAATAAGGAAAATAATTTGTTAGGTTTTGAAAAAATAGAAGAAGAAATGGCATCCCCAAACGAAATTAAACCCATACAAGCCCCACTTGGAAAAGTTTTTAATGGGAAATACTATTTAGATTGGCGTAGAATGATCATATCTGCTATCCGAGGTGCAGGATACTATGATATTTTTGGAAAACACGAATTTTTACAGCCATATATAAACAATATTGATGATTTAAATTTTCGGCCAGATAGAAATATGATAAATTACTGTAAAATGCAGGATAACGCCAAAGCGTTTGTTTTAGAAAGAGTATCTAATGAAATAACAAAACAAATACGAGATTGCAATACAGCAATTCTTATGCTAAAAAAATTAGATAATATTTACGGCACAAAAACTTCTGTCACTGCAAATATGGCAAAAGCAAAATGGACTGAATTTAGATTTCAACCAGGAGGAAATATGAAAGGTTTCTTAAAGAAATGGGATGAATTAGTAACCGACGTGAGAGATAGTGGTAAAGAAGTAACCGAATCAGAGGAATTAGAAAATCTACAATTAGCCTTATGTTACGAACAGGCAATTGCGAAAATCCAGTATGAAAATTTACCCTTAAACGAGAAAAACTTAGACAATTTTAAAAGAATATTAAGGGAGGACTCTGATCAAAAATTCAGAGATCAAACTCTAAAGAAACAAAATAGTAATAATAGTCAAGTTAATAATAATTATAAAAATAATAATAACTATAATAGGAATAATTACAGGGGAAGATATAACAATTATAGAAATAGAAATAATTATAGAGGAAACGGAAATGGTCGTAATGGTTACACTAATAGTAATCGAAACAATTTTAATAATAATGGCAATTTCAATAATAGTGGTAATGGTATCAATAATGAACCAAATCAAAATAATAATTCGAATAGTAATGGCAATACTGGTAATGGCAATTACAGAGGAAATGGTTACAGAGGTAACTCAAATTATAGAGGAAACAATTATAGAGGTAATAATTATAGAGGCAATAATAGGAATAATAATCAAAATAATAATCCAAAATGTTACAAATGTGGGCAATTTGGCCATATAGCGCAAAATTGTAATGGTAATGGTTCACAAGAAAATAATAACAATAATAATTTTAATAATAGTCAGGGAACATATCCCCCTAAAACTAATACAAGCCAACCGAACTCTAATAAAAAAGAGAATTCGGATCAACAGGTGAAAATGTCCTGTATGGTAAAAAAATTTAATGGAAATAATAATGAATGGTTAATGAACGAGCTAATAAATAATAATAATAATAATAAAAATGAAAATTATGATATATTAAATCATAAAGCAATTTTGGATGGAGCTGCAGAAGTGCATTTAACATCTGACTTAGATAAATTAGTCGATGTTAAAAAATTCGTGACTCCAATAAAATTGCAATGTGCAGGAAAAAATACTTTTTTATATGGTACCCATACGGGAAGAATGGTGATCAAAGTCGAGAATTCCAGTAAGATTCAATCATTGATAGAGTTAAAGGACGTTCATTATGTGCCGGATCTAAATTTAGATATCATCTCGGCCATAAAAATTACGAACACTGGTATGATCAATATAGATCAACAAAAGGATATAGCTAACATATATTTTATTGAAAATGCTGAAATAATAATAACAGCAAAAAAAGAAGAGGGAATATTTTATGTATATTATAATATCGAAAATAAAAATAAAAACTATAATAACAATATGAATAATAATGATAATAACATAATATGTGCACCCGTCACTCAGAATATAGATGATGAATGGGATGATTTCACTGTGGAATTAGAAATTCAAGAAGATGACGATAATGAGGAATCATCTGAGGGGGGTGAGAATGATGAAATAAAAGATGATAATAATGAAATTGAGGAAATACCTCAAAATCCACAAATAAATAATAATATTAATAAAAAATTAATTATACATAGGAGATTAGGGCACTTGAATGCCAGATATTTACAAAAACTTAAAAATTTGGCAGTAGGCATTCCAGATAATATAAATTTTAGGGATGAGGATTTCTTAAATTGCCAAATATGTTGCATTGCTAATAATTCGAGATTGGGTCATAATAATGTTAGAAATAAACCTACTCGAAAACTAGAAGTAACATCCTCAGATATTATGGGTCCATTTACTCCTTCAGTAGCAAATCAAAAATATATCCTAACATTCATAGATCATTTCTCGAAGTATACGTTCGTGATGCCCATTGTTAGCAAAAGTCAGGTAACGAATGAATTTAAGAATATTATATTATCCATGAAAAATAAATTCCCAGAGTACCCCATAGGGACTATTAGGTGTGATAACGCCAAAGAATATACTGATATAAAAATACTAAATTATTGCAAGGAAGCTGGCATAACGATGGATTATGTGGTACCATATTCTCCGGAATTGAATGGTGTTGCCGAAAGGCAAAATCAAACTTTAATGAGGAGAGTACGGGCCATGCTAATTGATGCCAACCTGGACATAAAGTATTGGTCTTATGCTGTGGTAACAGCGGCCTATCTAATTAATAGATCCCCCACAAAGGCAAACGAAGGATATAAAACACCCTACGAACTATTCTATGGGATAAAACCAAACCTTAAAAATTTAAAAGTTTTTGGAGCATTAACCTACAGACATATTCCTGTAGAAGTTAGAAAGCAAAATGCCACCAAAGCCAAAGCAAAATCTAAAAATAAAATTGACCCAAAGCTAGCTCATAGAGCCGAAAAAAATATAATGATGGGTTATACAAATACGGGATATTGTCTTAAAGACCCCTACAACACAAAATCATATATTTCATGTGATGTTAAAGTGGATGAAACCCAGAACATAAAATCATTACTCATAAATAATAAACCATTAGTAATAAAATCATCAGATTACGAATACGATTTGGGAATAATTAATCCTGTAATCATGAATATAAATATAAGATACAATAAAATATATATAGAAGATAATATACCTAGAAATTATTCTGATATAGAATCAAACCCTTTTAGAGATGATTGGATCAGAGCAATAAATGACGAATTTAATTCTCTCGATGATATGAATGTGTGGGAAATAGTCGACTATGATCGCCAAAAACTAATAGATACAAGATGGATATTCACAATTAAATTTGATGAATTTGGGAATCCAAAACCCAAAGCAAGGCTTGTAGCAAGAGGTTTTAAGGATAGGACCGAATATAATATTGCGGAAACCCATGGCCCCGTAGCATCAATAGGGACAATAAGATCATTGCTATCTATAATAAATAAAGAAAAATTAATTATGGTACAGTATGATGTAAAAACTGCGTACCTAAATTCACCAATTATTAAACCTATATTTGTACGAAAACCTGAAGGTGTAAATATCAACACAAATCAGGTTTTGGAATTAAAAAAATCTATATATGGATTAAAAACATCTAGTAAGTCGTGGTATGACCTGTTGGACACAAAAATAAGGGAAATGGGCTTTATTAAAACTAAAAGCGATAGATGCTTATATACACTAATTAATAATAATGAAAAAATATATTTTCTAACCTACGTAGATGATATATTGATGGCATCAAACCTGCAGTCATCAATTACAAAAATAAATGAGGAGCTACAGAAAGATTTTACGATCACCATCATAAATAACCCAAAATTTTTTGTGGGACTAGAAATAACTAGAAATATAGAACAAAATACAATAATACTTTCCCAATACAAACACATAGAAAAAATGTTGAAAAAATTTGGAATTTCGGAGTTGAAAAATACGAACACTCCGATGGAAACGGGATTAAAATTGGATAAAATTGAAGGTGGCATAGATGACACCGAATATAGGTCAATGATAGGTGGATTGCTATACTTAGCGAGACTTACAAGACCGGACATTTTATTCCCGGTAAATTTTCTATCTCGATTCCAAAATAATTCTAACAATACATTAAAAAATTATGCAAAGAGAATTTTAAAATATATTAATAATATGAAAAATTACAATATAATATATAAATCAGAAGGGGATGGTATACAGGCCTATATTGATGCCTCATATGCCCCCCAAGTAGATGAAAATAATATAGACATAAATAATTTAGGAAAGGGAAAATCCATAACAGGATTTATGATATTTTCTTATGGAAATTTAGTAGAATGGAACTGTGGTAAACAAACTATTCACGCATCATCTAGCACGGCAGCGGAAATAATCGCAGTTTATGATGCACTCGATACCATAAAAGTCACACAAAATATGAATTATGAAATTTTAGGTGAAAAATTAAGCGTAGATATAATGGAAGATAACATTTCAACGCAAAAAATATGTTCAGGGGGTAGTCAGAAAAAATCGAGAGCCCTAATGATCAAATGCTACTCAATTTTGGAGGCATTTGAAGAAAAAATAATATTCTTTAGAACTGTAAGCTCCGAAAATCAGTTAGCAGACATTTTGACAAAATCACTAGATCGATCAAAATTCGAAAATATTGTTGTCAAAATACTAAACGAAACGAATATTTACACATAATATAATATAAAAATAATTCGTTTATTCCAAAGTCATAATATATTTCAGAATTCATCATCATAATATAAAAGTCGTCCCAAGTCCAAAATATAAGTCGTAACATGAAAATAAGTGCTTAAATATAACCTTCAATTTAATGCAAAATTAGCACTCAACAATACCATTTACCAGAAAATACTTGCAATAGATAAATGCTTCAAATCTCGAAAATATTAACAAAGAAAAAAGCAAGAAAATCAAGCAAGTAGAAACCCTACATTTCGAATAATAAAAACTCTGTACATTTTTGAACAACTGTGAGAGAAATACACGTAATATTCCCACACGAAGTAATGAAAGGTAATTCTTCGACAATGAACACAATAGAGATTAAATCCATTACATGACCGCAAATTAAGATAAGTCGAAAACGTTCCTCTATCATATAAAATGTTGTAAGCGCCAGTTCAAACACAATGATATACTCGAAAGATAAAGAAGCGATGCGATGAATATTATTCTATAATCTTTTTCATGTCATGTACCACAGATAATACCTGTTAAACGTAACGTTTCTGATAAACGATCGTGTGCCG
This sequence comes from Ericerus pela, assembly GCA_011428145.1. NCBI lineage: Eukaryota > Metazoa > Arthropoda > Insecta > Hemiptera > Coccidae > Ericerus > Ericerus pela. Next base: position 1,319,412 of record WOFM01000444.1, on the reverse strand, counting down.
CATAAACCTTTGTCAATTTATTTCATCGTGATTATTTTTTTTTCTCTTTTTTTCCTTTCTTCAATTCTTATATAGACGTAAATGTTCAAGAATATTTTCAGAGCACACTTCCGAATATATTTTATATTAGTCATCAATGTATACGAAAAACTTTTTGCATGTTACCATTTTTATTTTTTTTATATATTTTTATAATTATTAATATTTTTTATTCGATGCCATATATTATTCAGCATCACATATTAACCTACTATTGCATGTATTTTACTATTTATTTATTTATTTATTTATTTTGAATTATTATTCTCGAAGCACAGCAAACCAAAATTTTTTTTAGAAACATAGAGTTACCATAATATTTAAATTAATACGATGTCAACGTTTTTTTTTTTGAAAATATTTTATTATATATATGCCATTTTTAATATTAACATTTTTTATATAAACAATAATAATTTTACTTTCAGCGTCGAACATGATGAAGAACTCATTCGATAAGATTTCAGGGGGGTGTTGTAACGGAAATCCCACCTTCACTCATTCTTCATCACCATCATTACGATCACTATATATATATGTCATACGTACACTCTCACCACGAAGTGCTTTCCCCTACTACTTTTGATCGTACATTGCTGTTGCTTCGCCATTTCGTATTCTGTTAATAATGTATTTTTCATTCGTGCAATAAACCTCAATATTACCACAAGTCTCAAGTTCTTTCGATCCTCGTTCTGTACGCCTCACATCACTGTTTAAAGCGACGCTGATCCGTGCCCTGACCGATCCGGTCACGACTCACAAGAGATGATTCGTGATTCGTGATTCGACTCGTTCTTCCTTCAGATTGTTTTCATTCTCATCGTTTATTAGTTTATTTTACTTTCGCCTCACCTTCGCGCGTCCAAAAGCAGACGCCTACTATCCACATTGTTTTGTGTGTTTTTTGTTTTTTTTTTTTCGACGAAACTGACACGGCGTAGTTATCGTGTCGCGCCGATATACAATCACTTTGTATAATTTTTGTATCATCAATCGCATTCGGTGATCAAAATACTCGAATACGAATACAGGTGTAGGTATCAAAAAGGCTTTTCACTTACCCATGCTGATACGTCGAGACCATCTCAGACATTCGTCACTGAAACGTCACATTATAAAATATAACCAATGGGCGAGATTTCCAAGTTCAACTGCTTACCACCATTCTGTGTAGGTACGACGAGAGCGGGAATGTAGTGGCAAGGGGTTTTTCCCTCGGGCCCGGGCCCGGGCCCATTTCTAATTAAAATTAAAATCGTGTTGGGAGCAGTTTGTTCAGCGCGCAGCTGCAGCATTCGCGTCCTCGTAGTCCTTGCTCCGGCCCGGCTTTGCGCTATTATCGCATGGGTTGTTTTACAATGCAGGGCTGTGATTGCGAACCGAATAGCCGATAATTGGTAAGAACCGACTGTCCGTGTGTTTTAAATGACGTATCAATTCGTGATCGCTGCCCGGATGGGCAAACCTGGTATTTGCAGCCAGGAGGGTAGCAGCCCATTCACACGTTCGAGAGACTCGGCTTGAGTGCGGCTAAGGTTTTGGCACCGACCCCACTGAAGCGCAAGTGATTTCAGTAACCAGATCTGCAGCCTCTCTTACCGTAACTACCTAGTTCTTTCAGGAACGGTAGTGGGGAGAGGATGATTTTAGAGGTACCCGATTAAGGGCGTAGAGCGTGCGTACCCGAAACGTGAATGCATTCGTCAAAATTTCAGAGCGAAAACGCGAAAGTAACTGGTGGTCGAATGATTTACCTGCTGGTTGCCAGAGTGCAGATGATCACCGTTTCGATGAGAGAGCGTGCAACCAATGCGTGCCCAGTGCCCACTTCTTCAACAACCGACCTTTTGTAACAGAAGCGGGCCATCGGAGTTTTTGGGCGAAACCGTCACGACTTCATCCCCTTTCACGTAGAGTGAAGATCGGCGATGTTTAGGCAAAAGAACTGCAGCCGTCTCAACCGGTAGAGGTACCTCACAAAATCAGAAATTTAATCAACCAACAACAGAGCCGGTTTTAAGTACTTTCATATTTCTGCCTCCTTTTTTTTCTATTTTTTGAGCCGCCAGTTTCGTCGCCCCACAAATTTTGTCGCTCCGGGCTTCAACTTGTGTAGACCCGGAGGTAAAGCCGGTTCTGTCAGCTATACACGAATCATTTTCCGATCACTCGCAAATTTTCAAAAGTTAGTAAGGGGGGATACGAAACTCTAAGAATTAAGAATTAAGCCTACTCTTACAAAATTTCAACCAGATTTTCTTACCATCAATTATTTAGCTGCACACTTTAGATGTGAGCTGCGTCAACTACAGACGTGTCTCCCGAAAATACTTTTTTCCACACATTAAATTACGTTATCACGCCTTAGGCTGACGTAGATTAGATAATCATAAATAACCAATTACCCTAGGACTGTTCTTTGTTCGCAAAAACAAAAATGATTACTTTCTCTCCTACAAAAGTTTTTTTCCATTATAATTTATTTTTCTTTGAGCTGATCATCGCCGTTCATAAATTTCTTTAATTTCCTAAAGGAGACTTTCGACCAATAGACTCGACGAAATATTCGTGCAAAGTAGAATACGAAGGTCTGCTCTATTGTGTGCAGTAAACCCGATAATGGATAGTGAAACTGATTAGCATGTGAGAATGGGGACTTGGCAACGCCTTTGATCCCATTTTTTCTTTCATTTGAATTTGAATTTTCATACTAATAAATGAATAAATATCTTGCGAAATTGTTTCGAATATCTTCGTTTACGAGATGCTGCATTTTTTTATCCAAAACCTACGGCATTATTTTATTCAATTTTTCATTTTGTTGCTTAATCTTTCATTCCACTACCTCTTAACCCTTCTTTTCAAACACTCATATTTCTCTATTTTTTTGTTTTTTTCTATTTTTTGCTTTTCACTCTTTTTCTTACAATAAATTTTAATTACTTGATAAAAAAAAAAAATTTCTATAATTTCTTTAAGGTTTGTCCTTTTGTTTTTCAATATTCTTCTCATTTATGATTTATTTCCTTCTCTTTTCCGTCTTTCGATTGCCTTCAAATATTTGACCCAAGTTTTCCTCTATTTTTTCGGACAAGTTTGGTGTTTCTGGATTTTTTTTCTACTAATTATACTTTCATTTTAATCAGTTTTTGTTTAGCTTTTACTTATGAGACCTTGTTCCTCTCTTTATACTGAAGTGGTTTCGTGTAAAAATTTTATTAACAAAGCCTTAATCGGCCATTTTTTGTTTACCCAAAATATTTTAGGTTTTGAGATTTTTTTGTTTGTTTTTGTTTTTTAGCAAAAAAATAAGTCAATGGCTTGAACCCGCAACCTCCATGTTGCTAGTTCTGGTCTTACGAAACTGCGTCAGCTCTCACACAATTAATTTGAATCCTATTTTCATTCATTAATACATACTAGCTGCATGCGGATAAAATATTATTCAAAGCATGGATATGTTAGTATATCGATGTGTAGTGTATATATATAACTATAATATATAATGTTTTAGAGGTTGTGGGGTGAAGTGGGTCAGGATTTATAAAAAAGTAAAATAAAAGGGGGTTTGGGATTTGGGGGCTATGCCCCCGTTATTTAATAATTAAAATATCGACGTTTTATTTGATATATCGATATCAAAATAATTGAATAAATCATTTTCAGATTATTTTACGGATTGGGAGAATTGAAAATTGAGATGCGCAAAGCCCCGATCTCTTAAACTGAATCATTTCTTCCATATCGTTCTCCAAGGGATAAGATAACACCAAATTGTAGGGCAAAATGTGATATCGCCTATGGTTGTTTCGTCCAACATATTTTTCACCATTTTAACTGGACTTAAAATCTCTGTAACACAATAAAGTCGCGTTCTGATTTCAGGAAGAATTTGAGCATTTTTATGGACCAGGTTTAGTGCACTTTTGATCATAATTGAATTTCTACCCGACTTTAGAGAACTGAAAATTTTCAAAATTAATTAAAAATATTATTTCAATAGAAACGATTAAAATTATAATTCCAAGTTTTGAAGTTCCAACGCGATTAATGTTCTAAAGTTTTTTCAAATATTTATGAATTAAAATACCATAAGAGAGACGAACGTGGATCGTTATAATAATGAGTATATATTTATAATAATGTACGCATTTCTATGTAACACAGTACAGGTTGCAATTCTCATCCAATAGTCTTGAAATTTAGTACCTACTGTCATGGCTACACCCACGAGTCCTGTGCGCACTAGCGATGCGGCGCAGAGGACTTGACATGACTGGAGATACTGGGCTGAGGCGACGCTAACAGTTGTCTAACAACAAGGCGCGAGCTAAGGTGTGTGACAACGTATATATTTTATTCGTCCTTGTGACGTTAAACCAACATAATAGTAAACTCCTCCACTATGTGGTAGCAGGAGCACAGTGTTTTTCACTGGACCTCGAATTTAATAATTCGTTTTCATCAAAATCTGATTTCACAAATCAAAATTTAATTTCGCAACTCGAAATTTAATTTTGGAAAATCGAAATATCATTTCGAACATCGAAATCTAATTTTGGAAATCGAAAATTAATTTCATATCCACATGCGAAAAACGGAAATATTAATTTTTTGCGGACCAACATACGGTTTTACTTGAACTGAAATAATACACGCTTCCACTAATAAATAACTCTCACCCGTACATTGTACGCAATTACCAGTCTCAATAAGAATTAGCCTGACAGTTACACTCAGATTTAAACATTACAACTTATTGTAGACTGAAACTTAATTCATTATTAATTCCCTATACTAGGTGTGGAATACCTTGTCGTGAGAGATATTCTCACCAGAAGGAAATTCAACAGAATTTAAGTGTGTTCAGCCACTTCGTACATAAGTACGGGTAAGCCAGAACCAGACCAAACACTGGCGATTTTAGAGCCGATTCGGGTGGTTTATATACGGCTTATTTACACGCACACAAACACACTTACGTAAGAGAATACGTACGTTGGTGAGAACGGCCATGTCGCATCATTATTCAATCAATTTTCATAGTGATTCTTCATTATTTTCGTAATTATTTACGCGTTTTACTTAATCATTCCCCCCGGAGTGTAGTGGCGAAGTTTCCAAAAGGTGCAGCCATTGATTCAAAAGGAAAACCGTAAGTACACTTACGCATCATTGTAATCTTTAGTAAATTTTCTAAACCATCGCCATATTTGAAATATGCATTTTGTAACAGATTGTTACGAGACTAAATCTTAGTTATTCGGACTTTAATTTAATTCTATTGTGCATTATTATATTTTCGTATAAAGTCAATAGTTAAGTCCGCCATTTTCACACTAGCCTAAGATCGCTTATCGATCTTAGTGCAAATTTCTAAGATGTTATTTGTGCGTAATCTAGTTACAAATTGAAAACAGTCTGTTGCCCCAGGGTCACGCCAAAATTTTTTTGGGGTAAGACCCTGAAAAACCATACTGATTTTGAAAAAACATTCTTTTTCTCAAAAATCAAAAATTATGTTTTCATTTCTCACAAGAGACTTAAAAAAAAAAATCTTTTATTATCGAAAACAAATTTCTTTTCGCCAAACTCGAAAATCACCTTTTCGCATAAGGGTCATGCCCGATTTTTTCAACATTTAATAAGGCTTGGAAATAAATTTTTTTTATCATTCCTGTAAAAATTGAAAACACCTTTTCGCTTACGGGTAATGCCCGTTTTTTCATTTGTCAAAAAGACTGAAAAATTTAGAGAAAACGATTTCCAAAAATCGATAAAATCGCGTAAAAAACAATTTACGATCTTCTTTTTCCGTATCCAAAACTAAAACACAGTAAAAATTTGTAACACTGGTTACGTCTTCCCTCTACACAAAAATATGGCACGTGTTTATGAAAACAAACCACTGTAAACTAATACACAGTCGTGTCATTGACCTTCGTTCGAATGTAGGTCAATAGTACAAATGCAAAAATCGTTTCTTATTCGATCTTATCTCCCCGTTTGATCGATAGGCATAACACCTATAACGATACAAGAGGATAATTCTTTTTTTTCCGTTCTCATCTTCTTCATAGAACATGAATCTGCAAGAACAAAACACATCGCAAGGCAACAACATCGACGTCTTCCTCGATCCCGAAGTATTATTAATGGAAGAGGAGGAGTCGAATGAGGCATCGACGTCCCATCAGCAGGACGCAACCCCAGCCCCATAAACCACACTGGGCCAAGGAGGTTGATGAAGAAGAGCTGCGCAGAGCAGCAGCAAGACTTCCCAACCCACAGCCGTTGCCAGGACACACCATTCAGCCCGTACCTATGGACATGCAGCCACGTAGCCGCGCATCCACCTACGCCATGAGTGACACAACCGACAGCGAAGACGAGTGACAACAATTCCTCGCAATACTAGAAGACACGGAGGACTACGCCCAAACGCTCGAGAACAAACTCGAGGGCAAGAACGTACCCCCGTATGAAATAAACGCGCTAGCAATCGAGGCCACAGTGAAGGACCTCTAGTACGTGCCAAGAGGCCTCGCAAGACAAGACTAGCGTAGGGCCTGTCAGGTGAAACAAAAATTGTTGGTGCTGCAATCAACAATCAAAACAAAGGTACAGCAGCTTCAAATGGAGGAACCAGCACCCGTACCCGTGGTACGCAAAGATGCTGACAAGCAGCGCCATTGGGAGGAGCAAGCTTGCTGGGACGCTAGGGCTCTGGAGTTGGCCAGAGCTAGGGGATGCTCTGCACAAGGAGGCAAATGCCTGAAAGGCATTGACCACCTCGCAGAAAAAAGTTTGCGACCCCTCGGCCTTGGTCCAAGAAGACCTGGGTGTACAGCCAGCGGAAATTATCCTCCAGTATCTTCCTGATGCCACAAAGGCAGCCAAATGTGAGCATTCGCAACAACCTGCACCACTCCCGGAGCAACGCACACTGGCAAGGGGTGAACGAGGCCATCCCGGAATGGTTACAGGTAATTAAATTTCACTTTCAGCCGAACATATTACAATTCCTGAAATTAATGAGGGAGAACCAAGCCCAAAAAGACTCTGCTCCCACCAACCCTCTTTATCCCAAATTAACTCCCAAACATCGGACACATCGTGTCGTGAGCTACCGCAAAACTCGGTAGAAAATAATACACCCCTAGCAGTAGAGATGGACCCAAACACCATCAAAAAACCACCATCCCAAAATTATATTTGGTAATGTTGGGAACATGATCCAAAAGATCAAGTTGATGCTGGGTTTGCAAATCTCAAACCTCCTAAATTTTATTTAGAAAAGTGGGATGGTGACATTCTAGGCTATCCTGGGTTTATTAACAGATTTAATAATTACGTTAATAAACAAAATGATATCGCCATCCCACAAAAAATTAACCTACTGTAAGGAGCCCTACCATAATTCTTGGTAGAAAAAATTAATCATTTCTCCCCAGATAACGTTGGCTGCATCCAACGCCTAAAATTTTTAGATAGTAGTGAGAAGTCCGAGATCTGGACCTTAAAATAAAAATTATTTTCGACAAAAATAAGACAAAATAATGACGTCACAAGTTTAGACAAATTTTCGAGAGACAAAATTCGAATTCGGACATTATATTATCCGAATTCGAACTCGTATTTAGATGAAGACGTGAAGACAGAAATAAAATCTGATTCTTTTTCAGGCAATTATAATGCATTTTATTTCAGTAACGACTCTTCCAAATTCAGACAATTTTAGATAATAATTTGGTTCGATCCGACAGACTGGCGCCATGAGACATATATTAAATGAAGACGAATTGAATGAAAGTAAAAACCCATTGACGGATATGAATGCAGCCAACCTTTTTGCTTTATCTCCGTTTTTTCCACGCTTTGCTTGCGGTTTGCAGTCATTAATATATTTTTATTATATTTTATTTTATCAGTCATCCACGTGCGTTTTTAGCCTATTGTATGTCGACGTATATATTTCTGCTTACTGTAATCTTATTGGCTGTAGACATTTTATATTTCCTCTCGCTTTTTATGTTATCGACATCGTATGTTTGAAGGCAATTAGCAGACAATAAGTGGGGAAATTTCCTTAACAAGAAGAACTGATTTGTGAAGACAAATTCTAATTTTTAAATCACTCTCTGCTTTGCACTGGCGACACCCGGTACTAGGTTCGTCTTTGCAAATGAGTCCTTCTTGTGTAGGCGGATAGCAGCAGGTCCAAGTCACAAGTCGTACGTTTAAGTCCTCACGTTAGGCAATTTAATATGTATACCATCTTCGAGATGCAGAATAGGATTTAATCTGATCTACCTTGAAGTCAACTAGGATGGTAGTTGGTATTCCAGATAGGTTCAGTTGAAGACAAAGGCAAATTAGGGATGTTCTTTCGTCATGAAGGATTAGTAGTGACGACACATAAGTCATTCCTAGTTTCACTAGTTGCACATCGCACTTCAAGGCGATCTTTTAAAAACACCTGCGAGGTGAAGTATCAGTCGACAATATGATCAGATGGAGTTCCTAGCATCTGTTAGGAGGGAAATTTGGTGTGTTGAAGACAACTTTAGACAAGCTTGGTTCAAGATGACTGCCTTGCTCTGTCATTTAAAGGCCACGTCGAGCCTTCTTTTTGCACATAGTGGATTTGACTCCATCTATGTTAATAATTTTCTCGCCTCACTCTCATTTTCAACCAAAAGCTCCGAGACCTAAAGTTTCATATTAGTAGTCTTTTACACAACAAAACCATCACTCATGAAGACACACAATTAGGTGAAGACACAACAATTTTCTGATGGTTTCCCCTACTTGTTGTCTGCCATAGCTTTTTTTTAACTTTTTATTTTTCCACTACACACTTTGCTTTGTTCCACTTTGTTGACACTATAGTTCTTTTGTAATTATAGTCTTTGACAAAATAATTCTGCTGTTCGTTTTTGTAGGTTTCAAACCTTGTATGGATTGAAACTTTGTTAGGCTCTTCTTTTCACACAACTTAGCTTATTGCTGATTCGTCATATTAATTTGCTGAGGTATGAAGACAAATGTAAGCTGCGTTTTGCCATGTCTGGAGAAGCTTAATTCAAGTCAAGAAGAATTCAGCCGTAGGACATAGTCAAAGTCAAAAAAAATAAAATGTCTTGAAAACACAATTCAAGACCCCTCGATTCAGTGTTTCGGCTGCATGATGCCCTAACTTTAGGACATTGTGACATCATTAGCATTTAAACACCACTATACATTAAAGGTTTACTTTATGACACGTGACAGGAATCGATTTTGTATGCTTCATAAAATATGGCAACTGTGGCAGGAATCGATTTCGGATGCCTCAGTAGATATGGAGTCGAATCCAAGATTCGAGCGGAAATGTGGCTAAAAATAAGTGCATATACAACAACTACTAACGATACAACATCAATCTTAGACACGTTAGACAAACTCACCATCATGGTAGATAGATATCGTTTACTTGCAAAAGTAATCGATGAGGAGCAATTATTTAATATAGTAATTAAAAATTTCCCCCTCGATCTTATCAAAACTCTTTAAAAAGTAGCGAATGCAATGTTAAACATTTGTTCGAAGCAGTTAGATCGTTTATTAAAATTAGGGAGTTATCGGAGCCTATTTGTACTTCTGTACCAAAAAAGGTCGATAAACCTAATCCATCCCCGCAAAATAGAAATCCCTCTCAACCTAAAGGCAGGAGAAATTTTGCGATTATTTCTATAGAAAAGAAATCGAACGAAACAGGACAGAATAAATCCAATCCTTGCAAACGACCAGCCCAATGTTCGAATCGCACAAACAATAGGGATACTAATGCAAATTTATCTACCACAGATGCGGATGGCACCACAGGGGTGCAATTACCATCTGGCAGGCCCATCCCGGCATTGACGGTACGTACGCTAGAGAAACCCAATACACCGTGTAAGAAAAACATATTGGATTCTCGACGTGCGCACTACCAGCGCTATCGATTGTGTATGCGCTGTACACAATCGCACCCTGGTACGCAGTACTGCAAAGTGCTGCCGCCATCCAATTGCCACTGGTTCCAGTGCGGGAGTATGGAGCATCACTCAAACCTTTGCCCCGTGATAGATTATCCAATCACGGAGGGCAAAGTTAGTGCGTGGATCAAAATGCTCCGCAAATGTAAGCAGTATCTACCGCCACGTAAACTGTTTGATAAACAGCAACAAAATTTACCTGCACACGATCCTAAATTCCCTGTAACATTATAGACGACTGCAGTTTCAATCGGAGATACCGTTGATCTTGAAGCGCAGCAACGCCAAGTGGATGAGAACCAGAGTTCCGCGTCCGGAGTTCCAGTGTTAAGTGAGTGTTTATCATTTTTTAATACCAAAGATATTGACGCTCATTTCTTAATGTTTTCATCATACATTCTCGCTACAAATGCACAAGAACCATTGAAAATTAATGGCTTTTTTGATTGCGGAAGCAAACATAGCAATATGTTTTACACATATGCCTATGAACACCTCAGACAAAAATTTTCTGAGTATGCAGAAACAATCAAATTTTGTGGCCTAGCTGGACAAATGTCAAAACAAATTCGCACCCAAATTGTAAAATTTGAACTATTCAAACGCGATGGAACTAAGGTTCAAATGAAAGCAAATACGGTACCACACATCACGAACAACCTTTCCAAATTTGATTTTGATGAATTTAAAAACTATTATCCACGATATTCAAATATCGACTTTTCAGGAATGGACCGAGAATCTACGATACATTTATTAGTTGGTAATAATTATATGTGGTATTTGTAAAGCACATTAAACATTTGTCACCAACCCTAACCCTAATTGAAACTGACTTTGAAACAAGTTAGGAGAATTCTTAGGAAAACCAACCAAATGTGATGCATTCGAACCATCATTCTTCACATCCCCAGAAAGTATAGAAAACTTGGAAATTGGATACATTAGGTATCAAAACCAAGAACTTAGTTGAGGACAATGCTGAAACTGTCAGGTGGCTATATAAGTATAGTCCCCAACCCATAGTCAACAATAGACAGTTAGCCTTCAAACGATTAGAAAGACAATTGCCCAAATTGCAGAAAAATCCAGAATTTTTCATAAGATACGATCAGTATTTTATCTCACTAATCGATTTAGAAATGATTGAACCTATCGAAAACGATAGACCCGCAGAAGTAATACATTACTTACCACACAAGGGTATCTACGATCCAACAAAAAGCACTCCGCTCAGAGTAGTTTTTGATGGTTTGGCCAAAACCAAAAAGTCTAGCTTGTCCCTAAATGACTGCATGCATAAAGAGCTGATCTAGTTCTTGTAAGAACCCTTACGCAATAATCGCTGATATTAAAAAAGCATTTCATCAAATTGGATTGCACCCAGATGACAGAGATGTCATATGTTTCCTATGGATTAAAAATCCTAACAATCCCATGACCAATAACAATCTAGTAACATTTCGATTCTGTCGCGTTCCTTTCGGAATCATAATGGCACCATTCTTACTCGCAGCATTGCTATTACATCACTTCTGATTGGTCGACATGGAGTTCCATAACAAGTTCTTAGAACAATTTTACGTTGATAATTTAATCGTTTCCGTACCAACGTACGAAAAAGCAAAAGAATTATACATAAAATCAAATAAATTATTCAACGATATCTCCATGGAACTTGCCCTATGGTGCACAAATTGTAAACAGTTAAGAAAAGATTTCAACCCACAACACGCATTAAGCAACCCAATCATCAAAGTGCTTGGCCTGTATTGGGATATGGACCAAGATGTACTTTACATGCCCAAACCAAAACCGTTTACGTCTCCATGGACAAAACGCACAATCCTTAGGGTACTATCATCATTCTATGACCGTTTAGGTTGGTTTGCACCAGCATTCATTCTATCAAGAACGTTCATGAAAGTACTCTGGTCCAAGGGATTGAAATGGGATCAAAAAATCCCAGACGATCTCGAACCAACAGCTACTGAGATAATCACCAATCTCAGCAACATCCTCAACTACTACATTCCTAGACAATTCTACCTAGGAACTTATGACCCAAATACCTGTCAATTACACGTATTTGTAGATGCATCACAAATAGCTTACTCCATGGCAATATATATCAGATTTAGCAACACTAAATCAAATTGCCATGCAGTAAGATTTGTAACAGGAAAATCACGCGTAACACCTATGCGACCGATAACAATTCCTAAACTAGAATTGATTGCAGCACTCATAGGTGCACATGGACTACGTTCCCTATGTAAACCACTCGGTTTACAGAACGCACCAACATTCTTATGGTCTGATAGCAAATGTGTTCTCACATGGCTATTAGAAAGAAAAGTCCACCCACAATTCGTAAAAAGTAGAGTCAACGAAATAAAAAGTTTAAAACCCGTCGAATATCGATATGTCCCATCAACGGACAACCCAGCTGATATTGGCTCACATGGTTCCTCCATCCACGAACTTTCAGAATTACTCTGGTGGTCTGCCCCAACTTGGCTATCCCAAGATGAAAAATCTTGGCCAGAAACTGATTTGAACATAATCGAAAGCTTACCTGACAAACCAACCAAGATAGATACACCCGTATTTCACACAATGAAAGAAGTATTATCTTCTACTTCTAAACAATCAGCATCAATAACAATTGACAATGAATCAATCGACCAAGATTACCTAACAAACCTTTGGTTAACTTGGAAGAGACAGTATCTCTTATACCTAAGAGATAGACCACCAACTGCGCTCTCAAATCCAGGGCGCACGGTACCATTCGTACTGAAAGTAAACGATATAGTACACGTTCTGGACTACACATCCAAACCTGGCATTTACAAACTTGCGAAAATCATTGATTTAGAGAAATCTCGTGATGGACAAGTCCGTCATCCAAAAATAGAATTCTCAAGCAAGCAAACATCTACAAGACCTTTGAAGTTCTTGGCTCCATTGGAGTTCGACAACAAAAATGTTGAAAAACTTGATACGTAGTATCGTACCTCCGATAGATCCCCCCTGATTATGACAAAAATAGACTGGTCTGACAAGACAAATTACTGACTTTAGGGTACGCCATAATTGGACATTATACTCCTAAAAATGGTATAACTACGATTTTTTGGCACCCACTATTACTGTCATATACTTTATAAAAGGCTACGGGTAATAGGTGGCAGATTGCACTACTTAACTTAGCATCATTGATGTTTACACGACACGCTAACTCCCAAATATTCCTTTACAGAATCTGTGATCTACGGCCAATAACTCGTTCCATCCTCTCAACTGCAGCTTCCAGCAGTCGAAACAAACTTTCGCTGAAAGTATCGTTTATGTCAACTTTCGTTACTTTGTAACGCCAGAAAAATAAGAAAAATTTTGTTCCTATTTTCTTATAATATGTATAAATACCTATTTTTTAACATGTACTTATATTATAATTGTTGTTTTTATTGTTTTTTAATAATAAAATGACATTTTATATATAAACATGTATGTCTAATCTTTATTCTAGATTTCAGGGGAATCTTCGGAGGTGGCCACCAATGGCCACCCAGAAACACCGCTCCCAGTGTCATGGCTACACCCACGAGTCCTGTGCGCACTAGCGATGCGCAGAGGACTCGACATGACTGGAGATACTGGGCTGAGGCAACGCTAACAGTTGTCTAACAACGAGGCACGAGCTAAGGTGTGTGACAATTTATATATTTTATTCGTCTTTGTGACGTTAAACCAACATAATAGTAAACTCCTCCACAACACCTACACTTATTTTCTATCGTTCTTGATCTGGATTTGTCAAATTCTGCATCCGATACGTTCTATTATGTCGCATTTTTGCGGTTTAAATGGTTCTAAAATGCGTAAATGCTTCAGCACACTGGCGATACCGAGGTGATACCTAGATGCGATACTGAGGCGGTGAAATAAAATTCATGTATGTAAATGGAAGGTGGTACAGCGATGTGTTTTATAGAATTCAGAATGTGATATTCCGCATTAGGTGTGATATTTCGCAATTGTTAGAGAAGAATTTTCAACTGGGTTTCCATAAAAATCTACTCGTTAATTTTGATCGAGTTTCAGCATCCAGGGATGGGGGTGGGTATGTTTTTTGTTTTACGACCTCGAGAAAATTTTCGTATTATTAGCTGTAATTCACGTAGGTATCTATACTTAATTATATCTATTTTATTTTCTCGTTACCTGCCGTGGTATTGGTCTCAACTTTTGTCAGATAAGTAGTTGAAAAATTTGGTACAAACATTCAGACTAAACCAAGGACCAGACCTAATGATTTTGTTGTGGACTGGCTGGTATTTTTATTTGTATGTTGACTATAAAATGCTTAATTTTGGACCAATAGCTGTGAAATGTGAAACAAATACCTATTCGCATCGATCTATCGTTGGTATCGTGCTAGCAACTTTCGCGTGGATTAGCCACCTCGTACAATGACGATATCCACCCGAAATATGTTCAAAATATTCGCTTACGCCGATAGGCCGGCTGTCTAATTCAGACCGGCCGAGAAACGCTCCAAAACATGGCATCGACGGGCGTTACAACAGACTCAGACTAGCCTATCGCATGCGATATTTTTCACCACCTCGGTATCGCCTGCACCACGTCGCTGCAATATCACGCCGGTCTGCCGAAGCCTTGATTTTACACTAATACAATTTGGCGAATCGCAAACTGTCGTTAAGAACGGAAAATAGATCGCAGATGAACCGAAGCTGGTTTGAAAGCAAGCTTACAGCTTTCATTTTATTTTGTTAAGTAATCATTTATTATCAAGTTGCGTATACTTGACGGCAATCTGGTCTTCGGACTGCGAACGATCGTAATACCTATTTCCGAAGACCGTATCTAATTATTTCGAGGTGAATACCTTGATGTTTGGTGGCAAAAGTTCGAAATTCTATCCAAAGAACGAACTTTCATCAACACTAATTTATGATTAGAAATTTTCTTCGACTGTAAGTTCTTTCCGCGGATGATTCACTTCAAAATTCAGACGTAAGTTTCATTTGGGCAAAACAATTTATCTGATTCGTTATCAGAACATTAAGCTTACACTTGAAACAAAACGAACCGACCCCACCTCACAGGTCATGTTTGCGGCCGAATAGGCAGTAGGTACTTTTATCACTGATAAATGGTAATGCGTCACCGATCGTTGGTTACCTACCCTACCTACCTACCTATCTACATTACGCGTAGGTATATCCCGGATACGGTGAATATCGCTGCGAACAGACCTTACATATCGCTAAATATGTTTCATATTTTGCACTCGTAAGGATAATATTGCTGGTAGCCGGGTATTGTACTGCTGTTGGCTATAAATCGTTTACATCATTCCGGTTCGCCGATTATCTGCCTTTTGGTTGGGGTACCTACAGTGGATAGGCCCGTAGGCGTTGTTTCGACCATAAAGATCCAAATTCTGGTCCATTTTGTAGGCTCGTGTCCGTGAGCGAGTACGATAATTAAAAGTATCAACGGCGATCTAAGAATTAGAATTAGGTAGGTACCTACTTATCTTCGTAAAGTTATATGTGCGCATATTTGCGCACAAATGTACGGTAATTATGATGGCTATGCCTGTAACGGAAAAAATGCGTTCTAGCATTCGGCCCGTAATGGGATCTTCATAATTGCTTTTCGTTCGTAGTTTGACCGAAAATATTTTTAACAAAAAATAGGCCCAACGCCTACGATACCCGCGCTAACTTAGTTGCCAGCGAATTAACGCCAATTACCGGTCCAGTCCTCCGGCGTGTAGGGTAGGTAGTTGCGTTCCAACGGCTCCAAAGTTGCACCGTCTTGCAGCCTATTCGGTGGCACCGGCACGGCCTCCTATTTACTTGGTAGGAACACTTAGCTTTTTTGAAACCAAAAATAAAATCGGTATTTACCGTTCGATGGTCGAAATTTGCACGCGTAATATAGGCACGTAGGTACGCATTTTAGTTCTCGGTCACCGTTGCGGAAAGGAGAATGGAGAGGGCGCGACAGAGCGAGTGCGAGGGTGCGATAGAGAGGTCAGAGGAAAAAAGCGAGAAAAAAAAGAAGTAAATAAAAACCGGTAAAAAAACCGGTTGTTCCCTGGAATAATTTCTTGCGACCTTCCGGCATCTCCATTCGCGACGATTGGACGTTCGCTCCTTTTGCTGGCTGCTGCGCACAAAACCTGCGAATTTCATTCGAATTGTCAAAAAGCGGAAGAATGTTGCCTCCGCACGCCGAAAATTTGAAGAGTCCAAAAAAAAATTTCCTCTCGACGGCGAGGATGCGAATGGGGGCGAAGGGAGGGGCGCGATGGTGAACTGACGAGAGTTGTTGGTGCCGGAGCGAAACTTCTGGCTGGAAATGGTAATCGAGTTTAATTGTTCACTTTCTAGAAAAAAATACGTAAGACACACGAAACGAAACGAGTCAACCGTAAAAGTATATTGCCTATTGTTTGAGGTTCAGTCTGCCGAAACACCACCATTCCCATTTCCAGTGGCTGCACTCGCCATTTTAAGACCAGCGCAGCGTAGCAAGTTGCGCGGGTCTGTAATACTTTTCCACACTGTTTTTCTCATTCGGTGGCGCCTGTTTCTGTTTTGAGTTCGTATTTTGAGGCGAAGCCGTTTCGGTAAGGTCGTCGCCACAAGGTCACCTCTTCGCGTCTTTTTTTCTTCGAGACCCTCAGAGACATACAACTAACTACAGAGATGTCCAAATGCCGGATCAAAAACACGTCAAAGATAGAACGTTTCGAATTCCGATATTTATTACGGCGCATGTGTCGTATAGCTTAAAATGGTGTAGGTATGCAGTGTTGGATAGGCCCACCGGGCTGTCGGGAGTTTCTCGGTGCGTCTTTTTCCCGAGAAGTTTTTGGCGCCCTTTGCCTTTAAAACAAAAAAAAAATTTCAATACTTCGAGTACCTACGATTAAAAAAAAAAAAAAAACGCTCGTCATTAGGGACTATGACTATTTTTTTCTTATATCAGTATAGACATTGTTTTGGTAAAAGGGATCATTAGAGGGTCATCATTGTAATAAAACAAAACTGGGCGCCTTGCAAGGAGAAAAATTTGGCGCCCTTTATAGATTTTCCCGGTAGGAAAAAAATAGCCTATCCAACACTGTAGGTACGTATATCGGTACGGAGAAGTCTGTTTTCACAGTGAAATATGCGCAGCTTTGGATGCGCAGAACGTATAGATGCAGGTCTCCGGTTGCTTTGACCTGAAATCATGGTTTGGAAGAAATCGAAAGAATACGTACCTACGATTTTCGGTGATGGAGCAATTGGGCAGCCTCACTTTCAGCTTAAAAAAACAACCTCATTTCGGTTCAGCAAGTATTACAATACTTACGTACTATGTCGCAGAATTGTTGCGCATTCTTGAAAAACTAAATTCCCCTCCTTGCCAACCTAACGAAATCGCAGATCGGCCGCTGCTAGCGATATTTCATCGAGTAGGTACGCACAGGTAAGGGGGGAAACGGTCGTTGGATGATTATCACCGAGAGAAAAAAGTAATAGCCTAACCATTACCTACCTCGAAAATTGTGAATTTAATAACGAGGTCAAAAAATAGCAACACTTTGTATTCGGAATGAAATTTTTTAATTTTTACTGATATGCCGATAGAATATTCTAATTAATTATTCATCCACGTGATGATTAATCAGTAAAAACTGCCATTCCTTTCTGAATACGAACCATCGCTATTTTTTTGACCTCGTTATTTTCTGCCAGCCTATAGTCGAATAGACGCATCATAAAATTTGTGCGCTACAACATTGTCGGCTCGCCTAAATGCCTCGAAACTGCCATATCGATGGTTAGTCTGTTCTGTGTGGTCGGGGGTTAGGGACTTGCCTTTTCATTCTTTCAGCGTTTTCAGTACTGACATAATTTTAAACTCCGTTAACACAACATCCGGTTTCATATGAAAGATGATACGAAAATACGTAAATCCTTAGCGAATGACCCAGACGGCGAAATGTTTGTAATTTAAACAACAACAAAAATAAGTTTACGTTAAAACCGCGTTTTCAAAAGATAAGCTTTTATTTAATTTTCTTTGGCTTTAGCTTGTTGCGAAATAAATATTGTTTCGTTGCGGAAGGTTGGCTGCGGTATTGGTATACCTATTTTAAAATCGCTGTTGAGAGCAGCATAATAAAAGCTTACAAAAAGAAAGTAAGAAAAAGAAAAAAGCGTACACGCGTGATACGATATCGCTAGTATGAAAAAAACAAAAAGGCGAGAAAATCGCCGATTACAATATTATCGTACGTTTTACCAGGATCACGGATACTTCAGTACGGCTGTATGCTGCATCTTAATGCAGTCACCAAATCTCAACTTAGTACCTAGCAGCTGTCAATTGTCAAACTTGCAGCTTTTGCAACGTCTAGCCACAGTGTAGTCGCGACAAGAAGTACCCACATATATTGCCGGTGATTTCTGGAGTATTTGTCGTAGCGATATCGCTAAAGACAGAGCCGGTTTTGAGTAGAGCCCAGTAGATACGTGTACGGCGATACGCCATTTTGTATCCGCAGTATAATCTACATAACTTTTTTAGAATTTCAGCTTTATCTCAAGAACCGATGGTACGATTTTTAGCGAAATTTTCACAGAATCTTCAGCAAACACATTTCAATGTTTCTCCCAAATTTCAGCTGTCTACAAGAAATGGTTCTCTAACAATCGCATTTGATCACTTTGATCGTCTAGTTTGATCCCTTAAAATTGTGTACGATAAGAGGCTTGTTTCTTTGGCCCTTCAATATGTTTAGCCCACGTAGATTTCAAATAAATCAATAAAAAAGATCTATAAAATTAATAAAAAAATTTAAAACCATAAAATTTCTCAAATTTAACGCAAACATCAGTGAATTTACTTACGAGCTTTAGGATACAAAATGGCGTATTGTCGGAATCGTATCTGTAGAACTTTAGTTTCGAGTACCTTGCCGCCTCGGGCCTAAGTCCGTGTAGACCCGGGGTTAAAACCAGTTATGACTAAAAAAAGAAGTATTGTTACTATTTTCAGTGGCGATTTCTGCCGCATGAATGTTGTCTGTACTTTGAAGTGACAATCACAAACAGGCCTCATACGTATTATTTTCTCTGGTAATTTCAGCTCTGGACGTAGAAGCAACATTGCGAATAAATGGAACCGTGTAAAACAGGGGGAAAAAAATACAAAAAAATACTACACGTAACGAAGTAATGCTGAGCACCATTTAAGTGATGCTAAACTCCTTCGCATAGGTCAAACGCAGACTTGTGCCACATTCCTTGTGCGACCAGTAGCACACGCTGTACCAAATAAGCCTAATACTATCCAAGGCCTCAGAGAGAAATTTCGGACCCTGGAGGAATAAATTAACTCGCAGTCTTCGCGGCAGCTACAGGATTTACCTCTGGCAAGGGGTTATAAATTGAGAAAATAATTTCGTTATCGGAGCAGGCAAATTAGATTTTTTTAATGCTTTTTGTGTTCTAGAACATGTATTTTAAGATTCCCGTTCACTTTCACGAATCAAAAATCACGACACCCGTTTTCAGGACAGTAAAATTCCTCGAAAATCGAATTTCCGCAAAAAATTACGTCAACAATTTGGAGAAAAAAAATTACCAGTCTCATCTATCACCGACTGAATAAAATAATTCAGAATACTTGTCAGAAAGTTGATTTTTGAAAATGGATGTGATAATTGATGTAGAATAATTTGATTTTTGGAAAATGTTTTTGTCGTGAAAATGGATGTCGAGATTTCTGGTTGGTGAAAACAGGTGGCTACCGTATTTAATTTTTTTTTTTTTTTTTGTAATTTTGAGGGATTTGACACATCAAACTACCCCATGAATCAGTCCTGAAAATCTATTTGAACACATATTAGGTGCAATGGTCATATTATGTACTAAATTTTCGCCTTTTTGACGCCATTGCAGAATATATTGCATGTGGTATAATTGTTATCATACCATGTACAAGTTGTATTCAGAATTCAATATTACACATAGTACCTTGGTAACCTTTATAAATTCCAAATAATGTTCACGCAATGTAGTAATGATGTAGTAAGCGCAATATTGTACACTAAATGTCGCTTCAGCAACATTCTCTACTTCATGATGTCTCATTTGTAGCTGTGTATTCAGCTAACAACCCAAAAATCACCCGATTCTTGCATTGAACTATAAGGTATATATCACAGATTTTTCTGCAAAGGCATAGACTTTATTATGGCCATTGGGGAACCTGGGTCTATCCACATTTTGGCTAGTTTCCCAAGAGAATTAATTTTTTTGAAAAAAATTACTCTTGGAAGTAAATTATTGTTAAAATTTTTGCTGCATTTTAATATCCGAAAAATACTCCTGAAAAACATTCGAATATTTTTTCTAGACACGTACTACAGTATTAGTCATAAATTTTTTCTTCAATAAAATATATTTCAGTATATTATCGAAAAATTTAGATAAAATTATTAGAAATTCTAATTATGCATTTAGAAGGTTGAAACCTTGACAAATAATACGTAAAACAACGATTACAGTATTGTAACTTCGTAAAATAATTTTAAAAAAAATTATTAAATAGAAGAAATTAGCATTTTTAACTGAGCAAAACATCCAAAAAAACCTGTTTTTCATTTGCACCATGAAACCGTTTTAAAATATTCAAATCTTGATGCGCATAGCTTAAAATAAATACCAGCAGGTTCAACTTTTTTTTTTACAATGAAAACAAAATTAACGTGAGTTGATTTTGGCTTCACCAAACAAGAGCTCCATAATAAAACTTCCGAGTAATCATTTCAATTGAAAAAAAAATCAATAGTTGTATTAGTAATGCAGCAGTTTTATTATCTGAAACCTGAAATAGCACCTAGAATTATAGTTATTTAGAGCCTAGCCGCTGTCGAAGTAATTTTAACCGAAGTTGTTTTATTTAAGGAGTGAAAAGTATGTTTTTTGCATGGTTTGCGTGCTGAGTCTCTCAATCTGAAGATCATTGGTTTGCCATCAGCTACAACCAAAACTTAAGATGCGAGGGAACAGAACCTTAGAACTTTGATAGAATATTCATATTGTCACTGAGAGAATCTGATGGTCTCTTATTATTGTATGATAATATACGCAGTAGTTGATCACCATTGTAACAAAGCAGTGCGCAGTGCTTGATTTCTCATTAGCCTGCAAAGGCTTTGCCTACAAGCGGCAGATGTTTGGGGCAGAAAATGTTTAATTTTTTTTTTTAATTCCCAAAGAAAAAATAATTTCTGCATCTTACAATCACTGAAGAAGAAATGGCAAAATTTATAGAGCCTACAGGCGGCAAAAACCCTAATCCGGTACTGGTAGTGTATATTCACGATAATAGCCTGGTTAGGGGAGAGAGATTTGGAGGTTCACTCCCTTCAAGAGCCCAGAAAAAATGATTATTAATCTGCAAAGATCATATCCTTCTAAATTTAAAATTAATAAATTAGATTCCTTAATATTGGCGAGTAATTTTTTGACTTGTTGAAAGTCAATCTTGAAATACTGAGGCATCTACGTCATTACTGCACACCGTTGCTGGTCTAGCTGTTTGGTAAATTAGGAGCATCTGGTAATGGACTTCAAGCTCTCACAAAAAACAAAAAAATTCTGTAGGTCTGAAGTCACATCATACCAATAAAAGAATTGATAAATATTATGTAAATGCGACTCTGTGAATATGTAGTTTCCAGTTGACAAATTTTCGAGTTGAATGCTATTTATGTACCTATAATATGTGACGGCAATTTGGTTGTTTGAAAAATTTGATAGACTCATAAAATAACTTCATCAAAATTACAGTAACAATTATGATATTAATTCAAAGTACATTGCAGACTCACCTATTGAGCCCCTTAAAATGTTGCACAAGAAATGATCTTGTTAATTTAGAGATTTACAAAATGCCTGTCCGAATTGTTGCCCAGATTAATACAAAATTAAGGTTTAGTACGCAATTAAGAAGATAATTCAAATTTAATTAACATTTGCGAATGTATTTTCTTTTTTAAAGTGAAACTTCCTTGCGCTTGGTAGTAAACTAAAAATGGTCATGCAACGAAGCCCATGAAACAAAATAAACAAAATAATAATACAACGAAGCATGTGAAACGAAATTCACAAAAGTTGTTAGGCTTTTACTGCAAAAGTAATTTTGTTTCAAATTGACAAAATATGCAAATAATTATCTGAAAATGATGTATTTTTTCACAAGAAATGTCCCTGATGGTTCTTTTCACAGCCACTATTTTCATCCGTTCAAAAGTTATTAAGCTTTTTTTAATAAGATAATTTTTGTTTCAAATTGACAAAGTATGCAAATAATTGTATATAATTATATATTTTTTCACGAGAAATGCGATGATTTTATTCACAGCATTGTATTTTCATCTGTTCAAAAGTGATTATCGAAGTGAGACTTACTTGCGCTGGGTGGGTAGTAAACTAAAAACTGTCGTGTAACGAAGTCCGTAAAATGAAATAAACAAAACAGTAAGATGACGAAGCATGTGAAACAAAAAGACATTACCGCCGACTTTCCTTATGAAAGGTAGACCCATTCAACTCTCTTATGAAAGGTAGGCCCATTCAACTCTATTTGATTCATTTTCTTCTTCACCTTCTCTAATCTCTATACATTTTCATTCATCGCTTTCTTACCAGTGGAATGAAGGTTGAATGATTTAATTTTGACAATGAAGGGTTCACCAATTGGTGAAAACAATTTTTTTTAATTTATATTTATTTTTCTGAATTTTAAATGTTTATACAAAACAAAAAACATAGAATCATATATGCTGCCAATAAAACCTTCATTCTTTAAAATACAAATTTCAGCATAACAAGTTTCACACCCACCGTGTATCCCCGTACACACCCTGGTTTTTTTTATTAGAAAGAGAAAAACATGGTTATGTGGGATTGTCCGTTGAGTGAGAGAGATAGATTGGCATGTCCAGTGAGTGAGATGGAGATATATGTTGTGACATCGCATCAACTTCTATTATGGCTACGAACTGTAAGGTGTTCAGGTACACAAATCAACATGATATACCATGGTGGATGATTTTAAGGGGTGTAGCGATATACCGATGTAAATTTTGCGAGGGGAAACGTATCATCACACTATAAATTAAATGAACTCATCTGGGTACCAAGAAACAATTAACTATTTAGAAAAAAAAGAGAAACACAAAAATTTCGATGAAACTTAATTTACTGTTGGATAATGTGTTTACAGGTTAGAATAATTTACTAATTTTGAAGTTTTCAACAACTCCCGAAGGTTCGAAGGTATTTGAACAGAAAATTTCTCACTTAAAAGCCTCTTTTATAGAATATGTGCGAATATGAGGAAAATCGATCTTAAATTTTCAAATCAAACTTCTATAGTATCTAAACTTATAGATTTTGAGTTCTCACATGTAAATCATTTTTATTTTTAGCTTCAAATAAGTATTAGTTATTTTGACTGTGCGAAAAACGATAAAAAAAAAAAAAAAAAAAACCGAAAAAATGAGGCTAACCAAATGGAATTGAATGCGTTCCAACCCCACAAAGGTGCAGCTGGTGGACCATTTAAACCGGTTCAACAGCCACCTAAATTTTCATTTCGATCCTGACAAATCTAACAGGAGAATAAATGTTTTAAAATGTAAATTTTTGATATCTAAGACTAGTTTTATCCTCGGAAAATTTTATTCACATACCTTCGAACATTTTTTCGTCGAATTTTTCTCATGTACGTTTCGTTGCAATAAGAATTATTAATAAAATTATGTTCGTTGATTTATTGAAAATTTAAGAACTGTTGCTGCATCCTCATAATATATATATATTTATGAAATGCGATCATTATTGGGGAACTTGGCGGGCAGAAATCCGTTACTGTCATCAGGCCCGTAAATCATAAATTAGATATATTTCGCCTTCTAGGCTCCAGAATACTTGTTTTTTTAGACTTCCCACTTTTGTGACGATTCAATACGGAAATTTTTTTTCGGCCTCTCGTAACATAGATTGTTTGATTTAATATATTATGTCTATCAATCTTATTTAGTATTTTGGATCATATCAATGTGAAATGAAATTGTGGTTTGTCAATTATTTTAAGGTTAGGTATTTGTATTAAATTTCATATAATAGGATATAATATACCTTAGGCAATATGCAGGCTTGACAAGAGTGGCAAGTACGGATTCTCCCGAGTCGTAGCATTTAAAAGAAAAAAGAAGAAAAAATTAAGTAGATTTTATTGGAAAATTTACTGAAAAACAGCTAAAAAAGAATGTGTTGCTCCCTCCGCTTGCGAAAAACGTCTGCAACAGATAAATTCTATAGATACTACATTGAACACAGATGTGATTTTCAATTTTTTTGAAGACTCATAAATTTTTCTCCCCGGGCCCGACCACTTCGTAATACGATATATCTGAGAAAAAAACCTTACCCTCTCAAAAGTGGTGTTTGCCCTCCCTGGAATTTCATTCGGATTATGGACCTGGCTGCCATTCGAACAGATTCGCTAAAATAGTAATTAATAAGAAAATTTAAACTTGGTTGGTAAGCGTCGGATCAAGAGATAGACACGGATGGACTGAGAAAACGGGAAATAATAAGACAATGCGTTAGCAGCGATGTCATTCGTCATATCAATCATATCAATCATATCAATCATATCAATACGATTCTGCAACTGGGAACTCGACCGCCTACCTGGTTTATCAGAAAATTTTGAAATCAACTGATTGCTAGAATTAGAATGCATCTGCATAATTATGCTGAGGGACGCGCAAGGATTTATGGGGGAGGTAATTCGCCGTTGTTGATTATCGTTACGCGGCAGTGCTTAAGCCGCATACGTACGATGGTGCAACAAGGAACGGCGTTCAGGACCGGATTACGACAATCTGCCGTTGCGACTAATATTTATGCATGACCCTCCCATTAACAGAATTCATCTAAACGATGAAGCTCTTAGTACCTACATTGAAAATGATTATAAATTTTCAGGATATCGCAGTCGGTGGGTAGGTACGTGATTCAAAAATTTGAGAAATCAGATATTACGAAGAAGAAATTAAATTCAAGACCTCCATTCAAAAATTTTTTTCATTTACCTACAATATTCTAGTATTACGATGATAAAAATTTTCTACATTATTCGGAATAATTGTTTGGCCAACTTTATCCAATCGAGTAGCAAGTTTGAAAAAAATGAGTGGGCGACGGTACACACGGTTTAAGTGAACTTTGTATTTGATTTTGGTTCAGTGAATCAACTGGAGTTGAACGGGCCGAGCTCTCGCAGTCGCGGATGATGCTGATGCGTTTCACGACCATTTTTTCGTTTACCACCGCACACAACCAAGTTTCACTTCAAAAGAAAAAAGAATGAGGAAAATTTTTGCTCTTTTTTTTTGAGGAAAAAAACAATTCCAAAAACGATCGCCCAGTTTGCTATTCCCTCTTTCACTCTTGTATTATGAATTGAAGTTTTTTTTTTTTTTCTGTTACAGCATCTCACCTTTTCCACTCGACATATTTTCACAAAATTTTAACCTCACGTAGGTGCCTATCCTTAAACGATTTTTGCCAAGTTTCGTTTCGAAAGCCTTGCTCTGAGAGCTGAAATTAAGTTTGAAAATTTCACTTTAGAACCTGTTCTTTTCAAAATCAGTTATCGATTCTACCAAATGGTTTTCGTGTCGTTTTTGTATACCTTCAGTTTTATTACTTTTTTTTCTCGCGTTCTTCACAAATTTTTGTTTAGTCTTTTATTTTTTTAAATGCCTAGTAATGCCTTTGCGTGCGCACGTCGTCCATTGTTGATGTCGGAAAATTTTTATACTGTTTTAAAACGTATCCCAATTGCTTCAATGTTAAAACGTTTTATCAACGAACTGCAGTTGCGGTTTAAAGTAGGCTCAAATTAAACATCAATCTTTCAGAAATGCAAAAAAATGTTGCCGTATTTTTTCAATAAACGGTATACCAAATCGTTTTTTCGGTAGTGGACCCTGAGGAGAAGGGGATATTGGAAGTTGGAAACCACCCAAATTTGGAATTTTGAGAACTTCTCCCCTTCCAAAGCGAAACTAGGATAAATGTTTTGAGCAGAGGACTCGAGGTCCTGTGTCATTCGTTTCTTCTATTTGAAAATAAGTAAAATATTATTTTATTGTTTTTCTTAACAGTACCTACAGGTATATTTACGAATTATTTGTGTTGCGTTTTTACCAGATTTTGGCCACTTTTCTCACCTCTCTCGCCTTTCTTTTGCTGATATTTCGCCTCTGATTCCGCTGAAGTTTTCAAAAAAATTGCAGAAGATGAAAATATTGAATTTTTGTGTCGCGAAAGTATTTTTGAACTACAGCCAATCCCACTGGGAGATCTTCGATTTCGAGTGTGCTGTTTTAGCCCCCTACAAACGATGAATCAATAGCGCGCAATCAATCAGCTCATCAATGGTGCGCTTGTTCCCACAGCACAAAAGTGTTGATTGCACGCAGATCTATACAGTAACACATTATCAATAGCCCACCGTTTTATATCAGCCTAATAATTAAGGTAGGCCTAAGTTTGAACTAGTTCATCATCCGAGGCAGTTGTAATAATTTTGTTTTAATTATTTTTTACTACTTCGTAATAAAGTACACGCGTGAACTGGTAATCTGGTGCAAGAATTTTTTCGGTGAGAAGGAACTGATAAGACACATAGGATATGCACTTAATACAAACGTGATGGTATATGAGAAAAAATTTTAGGGGAGTGCGGTATAGGTGTACTGTACTGAGAGAGTAGGAATTAATGGGCTATCCATATATTGGGAGCGTAGAAATCTGCGTGCAATGAATTGATTGCCGCCTGTTTCATCCCCCAGTGATCGATAACGAATAGGTAGGGTGCTATTATTATTATTATTATTATTATTATTTTTTATTTTTTTTAAATTTGAAAATTTGACTTAAGCATGTTGAAAATTTTCGAATAATTTGCATCTAACCAACCACAAAGAGCCCTATATTACTAAACAAATAGCTGAAAACTTTTTTCTCCTTTAATTTAAATTATTCTGACGAGCAAGAATTTAATTTTGCAGTAACTTTATCTCTGCTAAATGGCAAATTTCACGCGTAGACTCCTAGGCATAGATTTTGTCAAGCATTATTCAAAGACTAAACCTTGACTAATTTGAGTTGGGTACCTTAATTAGGTTAATTAAGCAGACCGTCATGTCGCGGTAAAATGTAATATAATTACGTAACAGAGAGGTTTTGGAGGTCCTCGTCAGGAAAACTCTCGCAGAAAGAACAAGGCTTTCTCTTAAAACGGTATCATGTAGGAGCGTGACTGACCAAAGCTTTGCATGTTTACCTACCCCCTAAAACTATTATTTATTCTGTGGGGATTAGACCATTACTCGTATGAGGAAATAGGCTCGGCCTATCGACGACAGTCGTCACCTTTGGTGACAATTATTCATTTATTTATTTATTTCTTGTAGAGATTTTGACGAGAAAACTACCACTACCACCAAGACACAAGATTCTTCTCAACAATGGGCCTATAATATTCTTCTGCGAGGCAGTTGAATTTATAAAAACTCTAACGCAAACGCAGCTCCATTGGAAAAAGTAGTGTCAAAAAGTAGAAAATTAGTTACTAAAAAGTTATTAATAGATCATAAC
This sequence comes from Ericerus pela, assembly GCA_011428145.1. Lineage (NCBI taxonomy): Eukaryota > Metazoa > Arthropoda > Insecta > Hemiptera > Coccidae > Ericerus > Ericerus pela. The sequence goes on along the minus strand of WOFM01000444.1, from coordinate 1,291,559 downwards.
AGCACCAGATCTCCACAGTGTGCGGATTAAGCCGTTGAAGAGAACGGCAGATTTTTGAGGCTATAAATTTTTAACCTCAGAAATTTATTTGCTCTTTTCTTTTCTGTGGGTGTGTGTATATGTAGATACACGTCACCACACAAACACCAATAACGGTCGGTTGCGTGTACTGCGAGGAGTGTGTGCGGGCCAAGCCCAGTAAACAAGTTTAGCTGCACAGACGAAATGTACAGCCGTGAGCGCAAAAACAGAGTTTGTGGGTTTTACCCCACTGGCCCATTAGGTGGTTGACGAGTGTGTAATACACACTCATTTGTTAACAACCACCCGTTGCCACACCACTCTCCTCCTAGTAAGTTTCTGGAGAAACTTACGGTGACCTGTGATGTCAGTTAAGTGTAGCGCGGCATTCACTACTACGCTCACAAATGTCGTTCATGTAGTAGAATCGCCAGGTCTCTTTGGTTTGGGCTTACCGAAGTTTTCAGGGAGAGTAGGATGGGAAGGGTGTGTACGGGGCGCTCAAGGCTGGGGAGTGGGATGCACTCGAGTTTGTGGTCTCATGAGCGGAGTCGGGGGTTGATACGTGGGAATGCTCATGAGGGGTGGCAGGTAGGTTATAGGTGGCACCATTAAAGGCGGCATAACCAGGGCCTGAGGGTATACTGGTGCTGAGAGTTGTAAATGTGGGGGAATGGGAATTCCAGGGGGGCATCACAAATTGTGGCAGTGGCAGGGGTGTTGTCACTAGGGCAAGCGACAGGGTGTTATGTGCTGTGAGCACGGCGGCGGTAAATTGCTCCCACGCCTGCAGTCTTTGATTCTGCGACACAGGAGGAACCACTGGTTGCAGTACAGGGGCTGTACCACAGACAAGGCAGGCTCCTGTGTGGAAGCCTGAGATGGAGTGGGAGTTTGGGATTGGGATTTGCCACGTCTTTCATCCCATTTAAGCTCCATATAGGATAGGCCGCGAGCGCGAGCTTCACGCCGGGCATAGCCACCTGCCTTACGGTTTAAACGGGGACGTTCTGCCAGTTTGCCATCAGCCGGGGGACTCTTAGCACAAGAGGTGGATGGCTGAGGCTCGGGGACATTTTCCGGCAAAGGTGTTGCCGTTAAGTCGATAATGGATGAGTTATCGACTACAGCACTTTCTGTCGGTTCGATCTCTTCACGTACTGGTGAGAGTACGGGTTGAGGAACCTACGTGTGGGTTGGGGGCGATGGATGGTTAGGGACAGAGTAGGGTCAACATTCATTGTCGTCTCTTCCTGGGCAGTCGGTTCGACCAAAGGGCAAAGTAGGGGCGACTTGCCTTTCGGGACCGACAATGCCTTTTGCGTGGCTATTGGTACCTCCGCGACTTTGGAAGTCGACTGTTGGGGGGACCGCTTTGTTGCTGCAGATGGGCGTTTAAAACCACTGGTAAGCAACGTGGCAGTCGCTTTCACTCAGCGCTTCTGAAGGGGAAGCGGTTCAATCTGTTTAACCGTCTTGAGCAGCGGGAATTCTCCAGAGGGGAGGCCCGCTGAGGAAGACGGTTGAGGACCGAGCAAAGGTCTCTTAGATTGAACGCGCTGTACAACTTCCGCAAATGTGCGGGTGTCAATCCGCGCATTCCCTAATTGTACAGCTGCCTGAGCCTGAGGTGGCGTCTCCAACGAGTATGCGGTCTTCCTAGACAGGGGCACAAAGACTCGAGAATGAGAGCTACAGACAAGGCCACGCTGTACAAACTCAGAGCCCCGAGCCGCCACTCCAGGAGCAGGCTGGTACTGTCAAAGGGGCACACCTCAACCCCTGGCAGCAGACTCCACCCTCTGCCTCAGCGTTAATCGCCGTTGAGGTACTCGCGAAGGAGTATGGCTTGCACCCTCTTGTGCAGGTCTGACAGAGGTAGGCATCACGGATGATGCTGATACTTGATCAGATATAGAGGATACAGGCAATGTCTGCTTCACCAGTGGAGAGGTGGCAGTAGCTGTGGAGAAGGGAAATGGGACAACGTCAGCAGGTGACTTTGTGGGAGAGAAAGAGGGAGAGGGGGAGTGATGGTCGTTTACACGAGGAGATGACGGGGCATTGCCATTACCACCCTCATTTGGTGGGGGTGTAGCCCTTAAAAGGGCTGTTTCTTCATCTTCCAAAATTTTGGACATGCTGGGGGAAAGACGCTCTTGGGACATTTCACCAGTCTATTACGCTACTTGAATTATAGTTAAAAGCGCCTGATGAACAGCATTTGATGAAGAGTATATAACTGCTGGATGCGTCAAGAGAAGAGTGAGTTTCTAAAACACGAATTTTACTCGTTTTCTTGACCGTAACCGCCGTTTATTTTCGTCTCGTAAACACGAACAAAGGTGCGGTTGCGTCAGCTGTTGCTGCACATTAATATTACGAGTTCGTTTTTTAGGCGGGGCCAGTTTGTCTTCCGAGGAAGAAGATGTGTCATATTTAAGCGACTGTGTGGTGCCACGAAACAATTTTCATAATACGTCGTCGTCTACAACGCTTGACTTGTCGTCAGTTGCGTGACCCGACTCGGACAAGTGCAGGAGGGGAAGGGAAATCGCAATCGGTTCGTCGTCGAGCGTTGCATCAGCTGTTCAACTAGGAGACTGGCTGATGGGATGCGATTGTATATTTTCCTTCGATAACGCTTTGGGATGCGATTCTTTATTTTGATCGTGTGTAATTACAATTGGGGAAGAATCGAGTGTGTCGTCTGTGTATGGAGATGACGTCGAAGGTTGTGGTGAGGCATTTGGAGGAGAGTTGTCATTTTTAGGTAAAACAACCTCAGATGACAAGTCAACTGTCGGTCCCAAAGGATCATCGATGGAAGTTGAGCCATCTGGGTCGGCTTCTATATCTGTGTAGACATAGGCCAACTTTAGGCAATCGATTGATACACGTATGTGTTGTCCTTGTATGTCGATCTTGAACCATATATCCGTACAATTGAGGACTTTGTATGGGCCGGAGTACGGTGGGTCGAGTGCCTTACGAGGTGTATCAACGCGTAGCTATACGTTTTGGGCTGATTTCAGATCAGCTGGGACGTATGAGGGAGAGTTGCTGTGGTTGCGGGTGATTTGGGTGAATGCATTCGCACTTTCACAAATGCGTTGTGGAAGGTTGGTGCTGTCAATGGGAGTGAAGATACTTGGTGGGCTATCTTCAAAGAAGTCAGCCAAGAGACGGAGCTCTTTGCCATAAAGGAGTTGGTCGGGGGATACACCGAGGTCGGAGATGACTGTCAAGAGTAGGCTGAGAAAAATGAGAGGCAAATCGGCTGCCCATTCTCCACGCGAGTCTTTGGAGTTCTTGCGGGCCATGATGGTGGCTTTGAGAGTTCAATGCCAGCGCTCTATTTTGCTGTTTGATTGGGGATGATACGCTGTAGTTGAGATTTTGTGTATTCTCAACTGGCTCGCAACCGAGTTGAATAAAGCGCTTTCGAACTGGCGTCCCTGGTCCGTTGTTATGGTTTTGGGGATGCCAAAGGAGGACACCCAGTGTTAGACGAAGAGTGTTGCCACTCGATCTGCGGAAATATCCGTTGTCATGATGGTGTGAGGCCATCGTGTGGCGCAGTCAATCATTGTCAGACAATGACAAGGACCACTAACCGTTGGCAACGGACCCACGATATCGATGTGCACATGCTTTAAGCAATTGGTAGGGCAGACGGCTTGGAGAGGGGCATTGGTGTGTCTACCAATTTTAGCTTGTTGGCATGTGGTACACTCTTTCGACCAACGTAGGCAGTCAGATTGTAGGCTGGGTCAAATGAATCGACTAGTGATTAGACGGGCAGTTGTCCGACCACTCGGGTGCGAGAGCCTGTGAATCAAATTGAAGATGGTTCTCCGATATTTGGTGGGTACAAAGGGTCGTTTTTTCCCCGTGAACGTGTCGCACGTTAAGAGTAACGTGTGTCCGGGTACTCTGAACAATTCAAGGATGAGGGCAGAGTTAGGGTCTGCGAGGTATTGGGCGAGTTGTGGGTCGTGTTGTTGGCAAAGGGCCATTTCATTGTAGGGCACAACACTGGGAGAGGTAATGGCGGATATTGATATACGCAATAAACAATCAGCGGCTATGTTGTCCTCTCCTTTGATGTAGCGAATATCCGTCGTGAACTGTGAGATTTACTCAAGTTGATTTTGCTGGCGTGGTGAAGCTTTCTCGTACGCCTGAAACAGGGCAGTCATGAGGGGCTTGTGGTCCGTATAGATGGAGAAAACAAGTGCTTCACCACTGCAAAAACAGCGAGTAATTTGCGGTGGTATGTTGGATATTGGCGTTTGGTGTCAGATAATTTGCGAGAGAAAAATGCCAAAGTCTCTAGCGATCCGTCACCGTGTTGATAGAGGGTAGCCCCTATCGTGTGGTTAGACATGTTGGTTGCCAAGACGAGTTGTTTGGACTCGTCGGAATGCGCCAGAAAAGCAGCATTTGCTAACGCCTTCTTTAGGTTGTGGAAGGCGGTTTTGGCAGTGTCAGTCCCAATTATCGGGGTTTTATTGCGTTTTTTGTTGGAGTGGATAAGCGCAAAGAGTTTACTCAGAATGTGAGCGCAATGTTTAATTGTACGCCGGTAAAAATCCACCATTCCGAGAAAGCGCCTAAGGTCATGAACGGTTTTGGGAAGTGGGAAATCGAGTACAGCTTGGACACGTTCGTGAGTGGGTTTGACACCTGCGCTGTTGACTCGATTGCCAAGGAAGGTGAGCTCTTCACATTCATGTTCGGAGTTGTTACCATTGACACTGAGGCCAGCGTTGTAAATACGCCAAATGACCTCGGTAACATGCTCTTCGAGCTCATCGGGGTTGGAGGCAGTAATGAGGATGTCATCAATATACGCGTAAGCGTAGTCGATGTCTCGCAACAATCCATCAATTTACTGTTGGAAGGTTTGGGCGGCGTTTCGAAGTCCGAAGGGCATATAGGGAAGTTTGTAGAGACCGAAGGGGATTATTACGGCTGTTTTGGGAATGTGTTCTTCGGTCATCGCGACTTTGTTAAACACCCACACGAGATCTAATTTTGTGAATAGTTTGGCACCAGCTAGTCTGGCCTGGAAATCCATAATATTTGGGACAGGGTATTTGTTGGGGATAGTTCGTGCGTTGAGTGTTCTGTAGTTGCCAAGCATGCGCCATGTTTTGTCGGGCTTCATGTGCATATACAAGGGGGATGACCAGGCACTTTTGGAGGGTTTGCAGTCACCACATTTGAGCATGTTTTGGAAGGAAAGACAGGCTGCCTTCCACTTCTCGGGATGTAGACGACGGGCACGGCAAAACACTGGTCAACCTACAGTTTTGATATCGTGGGTGACTTCGGTAGAGGAAATCCTCGGGCCTAAACCTTCTTTACCGGTTACCCTGGGAAATTTGTCGAGGATTTTTTGGAATCGACAGTTTGAGTGGGCGATGGTTAGGCAAATTTCCGGGGGATAGTCGATGGGGCGAAGTTTACCTACTATGGCTAGTCCAGTGGTCTTATCAAGAAGGTGCCCTTCGTTGACATCGGGAAGCAGTTGATAGTGGCTGAGGAAGTCTGCTCCGATGATGGGATCAGCAATATCGACGATGATAAAGGCCCACTTAAATTCGCGTCAAAGGCCGAAATCTACCTGCAGCAGCTTAACTCTGTAAGTACTAATTGGAGTTTGGTTCGCAGCGTAGATTTGGAGCTTAGCGTTGCATTTCCAGTCTTCAGTGGTTGGAGGTATAGCTGATATCTCCACGCCAGTGTCAACCAGGAAGTGATGCTTGCTAAGCAGATCTTCTACAAATAGACGGACTAAGGTGAAAACGAGTGAGAGTGCCATCTTGACTGACTTGTTTACTCATTTCCCAGGGTTTGTCCCAACACAAACATGGGGGGTCAGAGCAGTTGCGCAATTTCCTCCCAAACTGTTGGTGATACCAACAGTAGCCATCGCATGAATGGGAGGGAGAGCGGGTGTTTACCGGTCTCTTTCCATCGATGACTCGTAGCATCGTCCGTGGTTTTGAACAACCGGAGCTAGAGTCACGAGAGAGCGATCTGTCTCTGGACCTAGCGTCGCGTGAACACGAATGCCTATGTTTGGGGAGTGGGGCAGGATCTTTAGGGGGGTTGACGGAACTCACCTGTTTTCCAGTCTAGAGCTGTTGAAGCAGCTGGGTAATGGTAGCTAACTCCGAGGAATTAGCTGTTGGTGCTGTCAACAGGGATGCCGCAGGAGTTGCGATAGTGGAGATGGTGCTGGTTGCAGGGGATGTCGATGGAAAGGTTTGCTCGAGAACTATTGCCTCGTCAGCTTCGAGCCCTGCCTTTCGAGAGGTTGCGGGCTTGGTCATGGCCAATGTCTGGCGGATATTAACCGGGAGGGATTGCAAAAGAAGGTTACAGAGGATATTGTCGTTAACTCTTCCTTCGTTCAATGTGATGAGGCGGCGATGGTACGCCAAAGGCCTCTCGGAAGGTAGACGATGGGTATTCTCCAGCAGAGTTCTAATTCGGATGTAGGAGTAAGGGGAAAATTCCAGCTGGATTTGGTTGCGGAGGTTAGACCAAGTGTGCAGCGAGTCGTCGGAACTGTACAGTAATTCCAACACAGCATTGGCTACCTGGGTCGGCAAGTGCCCAGAGATCGCCAGGTAGAGCTGAGACTCGCTGGTATTGCCCCTGACGCGAGCAAGGTTCTCAATCTGCTGCAGCCAGAGACGCACATTCTTGGCATCAAAGGGTGGAAGGCCTGTGAGTAACTGGGGAGGATAGGCTTGTAAGGGGGGCGCTGTGGTACAGCCAATTGCAGTGGAATTTACTTCCTGCCGGTGCAATTGCCTATTGAGGATGGGGACAACCTCAGCGTGGAGCTGTCAACTGGCTGGTGCTGGTTGACCGGAAGCTCCTTGCCCGGAAGGTAATTGTCGAGGAATGGGCCAAAGTTTACAAGCGTGGAGGACAGGGATGCCAACCCTACGTCAATAGACGTAGATCTATGTCTTTCTGAACAAACCTTAAAAAGCTACGTCTTTTTCTACGTCTTTTTTTTTATCTACGTCTTTCTACGTCTTTTTAGGGAAAAATAATCTGTCTCAGAAAAAAATTGCATTTATTAACTAAAAATTGTTTTTTTAATCCCGAATTTTTCAAAATTTTCATCAGTTGTACTATTTTATACCTTACAATTCATACAACATAATAATCTCAGCATTGATATTTATAACTAATGAAAATTAAGAGTAAATTCAAATCATTATTTTAATTTTTATTAAAATAGGTACATAATTTTTGTCATCTATAAATGAAAAATTTATTGGTATCACACTTGATAGTTAAATGATATTTCAAGTTTTGAAATTTGAATGAGAAAATATTACCAATAAATGATAATTCAACATGAAAGATGTTTGGAAAAAAATTAGCTTGTGAAAAAAAAAAAGAAGGAAAAAGAAAATGGAAAATTTTTTGAAAATTACCTTAAAACCTATAAAATATGGTCTGAAGGGCAAAATATGGCAAATATGGTCCAATAAAATGGACTCATTTTAATGTAATCTTCCTAAATTGGAAAGATATTTCATTAAATCTTTGATAGCAATGATGGAAAAAAATATTTTATAACATCAAAATCCTCATCCTATCAAGTATCAGTAGGTATTTAATTCCAGTTATCTTCATAAAAATGGCTTAAAAACATCTGCTAGAGGGGTCCTGTAAAAAACTTTTTGGGGGTTTTCTGGGACACCCTCTATTAGTTAAAGGTATCTCGTACTGAAAATAGATAAAAAATAAGATCTACGTCTTTTTACATTTTTCTACGTCTTTTTTTCAGGGAATTCTACGGATTTTTAAAAATGAAGGTTGACATCCCTGGTGGAGGACTGTGGGATCGCCAAGTTTGTCGGTACATTTGACAAACGCATACTGGTATGTGGAGTTGAGTGGATGGCAGTCAAGGGGTTGGGCTGGTTCTCCATCCTCTTGGAAGGATTGCTGACTGTGGCCTTCACAGGTGTCAGTGGGAGGACCAGGTCATCGAGGGATGATGGGGTTAGTTTGGAGGCCATGGTGGTAGTTGAAAAAAGAGGCCTAGTTTTCACTTTCCTCGTCAGCAGCTGGTTGCCAACTGTTTGTTTCTCTCTGGGATGGCTGGTTGGTACTTGCGTACCGACGTCGAGCCTGGTAAGAGGAGAGAGAAAAATGAAAAAATAGTGAGATGGAAAGGGAAGGAGAACCTTCTCTGTCGGCAGTCGAATGCCAACTGATTTTTATGGATGTTGGTCGGTACTTAAGTACCAACAAGCAACGAGGGAAAGGGGAAGGAGAAGGAGAACCTTCTCCATTGGCTGACGAGAGCTGACTGAGTTACTTCTTCAGTTGTTGGCAGGTATGCCAACGTTTGAAGAAGGGGCGTTGTTTTGGGAAATCAGCTGTTGAAAGCCGATTGGTTGTTGTTTCCAAGCTAGTTGGAAGTGGTGAGGAAGGAGGTGATGGTTCTTTCCCCTGTTGATGGTAAGATGTCAACAACAAAAATAAAATACTTATGTCGGAGGTCACCACTTGTGGGTGTGTGTATATGTAGATACACATCACCACACAAACACCAATAACGGTCGGTTGCATGTACTGCGAGGAGTGTGTGCGGGCCAAGCCAAGTAAACAAGTTTAGCTGCACAGACAAAATATACAGCCATGAGCGCAAAAACAGAGTTTGTGGGTTTTACCCCACTGGCCTGTTAGGGGGTCGACGAGTGTGTAATACACACTCGTTCGTCAACGACCACCCGTCGCCACATTTTCAAAAAACATATAAGAAAATGACTGTATTATCATACTCGATATTATATGGGCCAATGGCTATGGGTTGCAATTAAAAGTTTGAGCAGAGTTTTACTGTCTATGGACGTTAAACAATCTAGTGGCTAAGGCCACTATATGGTAGCAGGGACAAAGTAAAATTCCTTAGGACCATGAGGTGTTAAAGATAACATCTCATCAAACTGACGATAAATAGGTATCAATAAAATGAAATCTATTAAAAAATAAATGCTAAATGATAAAATTTCGTATAAAAACAAAGTTTTACCATTTTCTCCAAATAAAAAAATAGCTTCCACAAGAAAAGAAAATATAAATATTTCCCCTTTTCAACGAATCAAAATATTCATATGGGACTTTGAAAAAATTTCCGTAAATATATTACAATAATATGGACGATGAAAATATTTATTTATAATAAAATAAATTTTTTGCCACCCTCAGTATCACGTAATAACAGCAAAAATTTTGTCGTCAAAATTTTTCCCAACATCCAAAATAAGAAATACGTTGAGCAAATATGGCAGACATATTGTAAATTAATAAATCGAGGATTTTTTCGTTGCTTGACTTCGAAAAAATTCTCGGAAAAAAACCACATCGTGTACAATAATCCTCGCTCCTGCCTTTACAACGAACGAGAACTATTGAAAAGAAAAAGAAAAAATTAATCTTTTGTCTCTCTCTTACTTATACAATTTAGATGCAGCCCTTGCTGATGCTCAAGCCTTACATTTGTTTTACAAAGAAGTCGAATTGGTAAACAATATTAAATCAAGTGGCTTTATCGTAATTATCCTCCACCATTAGGGGATCATTACAATTTATGTTTCAAACGATTAGAAAGCCAATTACCAAAATTTAGAAAGTGTCCAGAATTTTTCAAAAAATACACCGAATACTTTGAATTGCTAATTCAATTATAAATAATTGAATTAGTAGATCCGAAAGCTAAACCTGGTTTAATCCATTACATGCCACACAAAGGCATTTTGGATTTAACAAAAAGCACTCCTTTAAGAGTTCTTTTGATGGCTCTGCCAAAACAAAAACATCTAAACATACAATCGTGATTGTATGTTTAAAGGAGCAAACTTTTTACCAGATTTACTACAAATACTTCTGACTTTCCGCAAAGATAAATATGCTGTCATTGCGGATATTCGGAAGGCTTTTCATCAAATAGGTCTTCATCCAGATGATAGAGATGTTGGAAGATACCTACTTCGAATCCTGTTTTTTTTTTTTATATTTATTTTTGTTTCATCGAAGTCCTAAAACTGCAGAGGTCAATAAAATTTGAAATTGAATTTCTCTTCCAAAAGTCTATTTTTCTTACAATAGGCTATCTTGTTGCATCATTTTCAACAAGCTGATCCGGAGTTTTATACGAAATTTGCTGATTATCTATTTGTAGATAATCTTGTAACTTCTTTACCAACATATGAAGAAATGAAAGATTTACACAAACGTTCCAATAAACTCATAAATGACATTTCTATGGAACTATCTCAGTGGGGTACTAACTGTATTCCATTGAGACAGGATTTTGATCCTGAACATGCTTTAACCAAACCTCAAATTAAAGTTTTGGGTTTGACTTGGGACATGGATAAAGACTTAATTTTCATTAGCCAACCCAAAAAACAAGATGATACAAAAACTTGGACCAAACGATATTTTTTGAAAGTAATTTCTCAATTCTTCGATCCTCATGGATGGTTCTCACCAGCTTTTGTACCTTCCAGAGTTTTTATCAAACAACTTTGGAATGAAGGATACAAATGGGATGAACCTTTACCAACTTTGTTACAACCAGTTGCAACGGAGTTAGTTAAGGATTTATCCCAATGTATTAACTATTGCTTACCATGACAAATTTATCCGGTAATATATAACCTGAATAATTGTCAACTACATACCTTTGTAGATGCATCTAAAACTGCATTTTCAATGGTAGCTTTTCTACGTTTACATAACGAAGAAAACAACACAACTGTAGTGCGATTCTTGATAGGTAAATCAAGAATTGCTCCAATGAAACCTATGACAATTCCAAAATTGGAGTTGTTAGTGGCATTAATTGGAGCAAGAGGAATTAAAAATATACGAAAACCTCTAGACTTACATAACTGCCCAACCTATATATGGTCGGATAGTAAATGCGTTTTAACTTGGTTGTTCGAACGTAGAGTCTTAACACAATTTGTACTAAATTGTGTCACAGAAATCAAAAGCATACCTAATATAGAATTTAGATATGTCCTTTCAGCTGATAACCCAGCGGATATTGGCTCTAGGGGTACTTTAGTGAATGAATTATTTCAGTCAATTTGGTGGTCAGGACCAGACTGGTTAAATAAAGATCCGGAAACTTGGCCTAAAACTGATTTACATATAATTCATTCATTACCGGAATTATCTGAAGAAGAAAATATTACACCAGTGTTCCACACTATGAGAGAATCTTTTAAAATCTCTCATAAATTATCAAATTTGATACCTGAAACTTCAGATAGCATTTTTGATAATCGTAAAACTGCAAAATTGAATAGAAAACTAAAATCTCGCAAGTTACACATACCAAAATTTGTGATAAACAATGAAACCTTTGCTTGTGAAGTAAAAACCTTTACCACACAGACAGAAGTATCTCAACAAAATTTGGAAATGTCTAACTCAGTTTTAGATCTTTCAAACAAACCAAACATAATTAAAATGTGTGTACCATATGAAAGTTTTATACACCAACCTATGAATACACCTTTTAACATTGATTTAGAGAAATTTAACTCTTTAGTAAAATTAAAACGAACTTTTTATAGTTGCCTAACAGCAATTAGAAAATTTAGTGCTAAAAGACTTAAACATTCTAGATCAATAAAACCCTATGCAATATTGCCTAATAACTTCCAATTTGCTTTATTGTGTTTTATGTACGCAGACCAGAAAAAGTATTTTTCTAATTTGTTTACAACACTGTTGTCAAATAATCCACCAGATTATGTGACATATGACAAATTTCATACAGTTTTGGATGAGTCTGGATTACTTAGACTCAGAAATTATATACCTATAACACCATTTACTGAAGATGTTCTATCTCCAGTATTACTACATTCAAAGTCTCATTTAACAAAACTGATTTTATTAAATGTACATACTTTGAATTGTCACAAGGGAATCAAATTTACAATGGCAGCCTTTCGCCGTACTTATTTTGTACCTTGTGCAATGCAAGTTCTTCCAAAAATATTAAAGGGAGCCTGCATACTTTGTAAAAAACATGACAAAAGACCTTTTGCGCAACCAACGCATTCAGCCATGCTAGATTTTAGACTCATGCCTTTTTCTCATCCATTCACTTACACGGGAATTGATGTTTTTGGTCCTTTTGCGGTCTTTGACCAATATTTACCAAAAAAGAAAAAGGAATTGGCAACCCCAACGTCACCAATATACAAAAGGTGGATATTGATATTCACTTGTCTTTCAACAAGAGCAGTCTACTTTAATACGACTGAAATATGGATTGCTTTACAAACTTTCTTTGCTGATCGTGGCACACCAAAAGTGATATTGTCTGATAATGCAGCACAATTCACATTAATTGCAACATTTTTACCAAAATTATGGGACACCTTTATTTCAGATAAAAATGTCCACGATCAACTAAACCAAAAAGGAATAACGTGGCACTTTACACCTGCGAAAGCTCCGTGGTATGGTGCCTCGTTTGAAAGACTGATAGGAGTTTTTAAACAAATGTTCTATCGAGTAATGGGTCATCATGCTCATCATCAACTTAATTTCAAGCTAGTCTTAAAAATATTCAAGTTATGATGAACGAAAGACCATTGTGTCCAGCTGTTGATGATGCTGAACAATGGACTTTAACCCCTGCTCACTTTTTACACGCTAACTTCCGTGTATTCACATTAGATCTTGATAAACCTTTGGATGAAATAACTCCAACAACAAAAACTTTACAAAATTTATGGAAAATTGATCAAGATTTGCTCACCAAACTTTGGACTACCTGGAAAGGACTATATCTCCCATACCTGAGAGATAAAGTTTGCAAAGGTGTAGATAATGTATATCGAACAGTAACATTTGAACCAGATTGGTGATATAGTCCATGTTCTGGATTATATGACAAAACCAGGTATTTACAAAATTCCCAAAATTGTAAACCTGAACACTTCTCGCAATGGTAAAATCCATCATGCAGAAATCTTACTACCTAGTTCGGAAGTTGTTACAAGACCCATAAAGTTTTTAGCACCTTTGGAACTAAATAGTAATGACAAAGTACCAACTACCTCAGGTTGAAACTTAGTCATATCACTTGATCTGAAAATACATACTATACTAAGCAACTGAAAGATTATAAAAGGAAATTGGCACCTTTTAATACCCTTCTAACTGACTTAAGAGTATGTTACATCTCATTATCATTGTCTAGATCCCTTATGGTGAAAGCGAATGATAAGTGTCAGTGGATCGATCCAAACAATTAGAGTTTAAATAGTTTTTAACTACACTTTAAATTCTAAATACAAACTTGCTAATTCCTACTCTTCCTTTCACAGAATCGCTCCATTATGGCCAACAATAACTGTTCCTACAAAACAATGTCCAGCAGTTTGTGGACAAAAGTCATTAAACATAAAAAGTTTAATTAATTTTAAATTTTTTATTATCATAATAATTTGTTTTTGACTTTGGTTTATATTTTAAGTCTTAGTATATAATATAAGTTGTTTTTTTAATTTTTCAATAAAATCTATATTATATGTATGTTTTTACCTGAAAAGGTGAATTTTTTTCAGAACAAGTCGAAAACTGATAAACTGGTCTCAGAAGATCAGCTTGGTGTACACCGCTCCCAGTATCGTGATATAGACACGAGCTACTGCGCATACACCAGGCGCAGTATGTTTGGCAACAGCGCACAGGGCGCTGGAGTCTGTACTGGAGTCGAGGCTGCCAGACAGTTACACTTCGGTGAGGAGGAGTGTGACGTATTTTACTGTCTTATGGACGTTAAACAAACTAGCGGCTAAGGCAACTATACATACTATGTGGCTGGCCTGTAATTACATACCTATGTTAAAAGGCTGAGCAACCTTTAGCCTGCGCAACCAATGCGTACTCCTCGGCCGCTAAAATGAGTAGGAAGGTGTATACCTAATATATTTTTATAGGCGTTGGGAAACGTTGAAAACGCCTGCGGTGACTCGGTGAGCGGTGAACCGGCGACATACCGACATACGTTGGACGCGGACGAGGACGAGGAAACGCATAGCTATTTGTCCGATGGACAGGCAGAAAGGGTGGGCCCCAATTTGCTATCTTTTCGTCGAAAAATATCGACGACAGCACACCTACGAAAAAGTGAGAAAGCGCCGCAGAACGAAGAGAATGAGTGAGCGAGGGGGCAGGCGCAGAAAGCAGAGAAAAATAAAGTGAGAAAAAACATTATATTCCACTTTGGTGAAAATTTTTGGCATCGACAAGGGCGCATTTCAAACGCGAGCCAAACAATGGGCACGCGATGATTGATGGACTAAAATAATGAGCACCGAGTAATCCGGCAGAGTGAAGAACGAGATGAAGGAGAAAAGTTGTTCGCTGCGAGTGTGTGCGCTGCTCCGGCCCGCACTGCGGCCCATCTGCTCCAAAAGAGGTGACATCTTTTTCGCTCTGCACGAACTTTCGTCAGACATGATGACGGCTGGCGGAGGAGCGGGACTTTTTTTTTGGGAGGGCGGTTCGCAAAGCACGCTTATAATGAAATTATTTCGAAAAACGACAGCGGAATTCGTATCAAATCGACTTGGAGAGGAGAAAAAAATTGAAATCGTGTCCCGAAGCACGAAAATTCGATTAAGTAAGTTTTTCGCCGACTTTTCAATTTCTCAGTGCCCACGTCGTATTTCGAAGCGGTCGGATGGCGTATGAAAAAATTGGTCGGCAATCGAATGAGAAGACAGAGAAAGAGAAAAGGAAAACAAACAAAAACCAAACAAACATACAAACAAACATACAAACAAACCCCTTCGAATGACAAGATGGTAATGAAAACGAAAATATCGTTTATTTTTGATTTCTTCGCGAATAAGTAAGTGGGTTTGGGTCGGCACCTACCTATAGGGAGGAGGTCGTTGAAGCGAGCAGACAGAAAATAAAATACTCGTTTCGCCATTCATCGAAATGGCTGATGATATGGTTTTTATTTTGAAAGGCGAGCTTTCGAACTAATTTGTAATTTGAACTTTTTCGGTCGCACTTATCTCGTCTGGAGAAGATTTTGGTGTGGGTACCGATGACGCCCGAGAAAGTTTGACGTCAGAAACCGAGTTTGCGGGGGGGGGGGGGAAGTGATAGCCGATATTCAGGACCTTTCGATATATGATTACCTTACTTACCCGAGGCAAACCTTCAAACTTTATTTATTCGAGTAGTCTAGGCTACGGACGATACACACTGTATATTGGTGGATTCGGAGGGGGCGTAGGAGTGGGGCCTTACCCACGAAATAAAAATTGACTTCTTCTCTGGAACAAAGCCTGTGCTGCAGTTGCAGTTGAATATCGGTCGCGTTCGATTACAAAGACCAGAAAATCATATTATGCCGTAGGTATTTGCATTTCGGTATCGTTGCTGGTAACAAAAAAAGTAAATTTTCTCCGAAAGTGAATTAAAATATACTTAAATATTCGAGAACATTCTTTTGCCAACGTTTTTTACGTAGGACTATACTACCTATTTGAAAGGACGCGTTTAGGTAACCTTTAACCTTTTAGGTGGCCGGGAGTATTTACCAATGGCGACTCAACCGTTATAATTTTCCAAAAACAGTGAGAAACCATACATTTAAATAGGAAATAGAAAATTAAAATATGTTTTTGCGTCGGTTGGGGCGGGCTTGAGGTAAATATTTTTCTGGTTAAACGATTAGCGATTCTTAAGTAAAGAGAAAGAAAAGTATCGTGATCGGTAAAAAAAAACTCGTATGTTGCGCCCTCCTTTTTTTTTAAATTTTATTTTAAAAATGACGAAAAATTCCAACCCAAAATAGGAAATCCTGAAAACTGAAAACACTGAAAATAACAAAATTTTGCCAATTTCCTGTTCTAGTTTAACTGAGGTGAACAGTGAACAGTGAACCGTGAAATCAATTAAAATTTGTTGAAAATGAACCCATTCGGTTCTTTAAACATACTGTCAGAAAAATATAAATTGAAATGAAAATAGAATTTTTCCTTGAGAAAAAATAAAACAAAAACAACAACAGACCGAAGTAAAAACTGAATTTTAAATATTACGAATTACAACACGGAGTGAAAGAAACATTAAAATGTTTCCACAAATAAAAGAGACCGAGTTCCCGCAGACCTTTTGCAATATTTCTGAACTCTCTCGTAGGAAACCCGAATGAATACGAATAATTTTAATTTTTTCTCTTTTTTCAGCTGAAATTCAATTTTTTCGGGAATTTAAATATCCTATTTTTATTTTTATGTCTGTACCCTGTACGAACATCAAAACTAAATCAGTTTGTTTTTAGTAAATTGGAATGAATTTCAGTAACACCCACTAGGAAATCGGCTAAGTGGATTGTGGAATACCTTGCCGTGAGAGATATTCACACTAGAAGGTCTTCAACAGTATTTGCGTGTTCTGCCACTTCATACGATTAAGTATGGGAGAGCCAAATCCTCGGCAAACACTGGCGATTTTTGAGCCAGTTCTGAGAGTTTATATACCGAATTTGGCACACGCACACAAGCACACATGCATACGTATGTATACGTAATTATGTCATGCGTTGCGTCGTTTCTTGTCTCCGTTAAGATGATAAGAAACGACGCAGTGCGTTTGGTACCGAGTCGTGACATTACCAAGATCGTTATTGTAACGGCCAAAAGAGGTTGGGTTGTACCTGGTAACGACCTCTTTTGGGAGTACACCATACACGAAATACCACGTACTTCAAAGTAGTAATATTTCTAATATAGATTTAGTTTAGACATCCACAAACTATAGTGGACCTTAACATTTGTTTGAGACTCAATAATATTTTAAAACACAAGAGTGAGTTTACACTTTTAATATAATAATATTCTGTACATCACAGTTACGTTAATATTAATACATATTCAATTACAATTCAACAAGCAAGACTATCTGTTCACCAGAGACTTCTACGAGAGAGGTTCCAGGTACTTAGAAGTAGCTGTTGGAAGACTGCACTAATCTGAACAGAACTGAACAACTATACAACTGAATCGAGGGATTATATACTCGTTCAGGGTATGAAAACGTACGTGTCGGATAGGTAAAGTGAGGTAGGGTGTTGTTATTATAGGGTTGTGCTGACTCGTCGAGTACTCGAGGGACAGGTACAACTAGGTCAGAAATATACAGAAGGTATATCTGTTTATGTAAAATTAAATACGAATAGTTTTGTGGTTGTTTATGAAGAGTTATAGGAAGGTAATTTGTTGACAAATATCTATATTTTTGGTATTCGAAAATACGTGAACGAATATGTTCGTCATTTCTCAAAATAGACGAAAATATACGTTACACAATTCTCCGGGGGGAACAAAAAAAAAATAAGGAAAAAAAAAATTTTCCAAAGTCTATCCAACACATACATATGTCCAGATACTTCTGCATAATTAAAATTACGTCATATAATGCGAGTATGAATATATATACTAAGAATAACATTTTTACGAATATTAATTATGAGTAACAAATTTTTCTTACGTATATATGAATGATTAGTATATCGTATTATTTTGCGTAATTTTTACAATGCTGTGCTTTTTGTTAGGTTCACACAGTTTTGGTGGCAGGTTAATTTTAAATATACTATAATAATTATTAAAATAAGTGAGATTGCACTTAACCATATTAGGAACATTTCATTAATGAAAGTTATATAATCATTGAAATTTTGGTCGGGTATTTGAAGTTTAATGGATTTAATTTTGTTCTCCAGATTGTTCATGGGAACAGTGTGAGGAACAAAGTTTTTCCAATTTGGATTGTAGACCTTTGTCGTTGCCAGATCAATGGCAAGATCAAAAGGTTCTATCGAATCAGAAAAATATGTCCACAAGAGTGGTAAATGATTTTCGATTTTAATAGTCTCTTCTAATGATTCAGAGAGACAAGGGATTTCTATGGGAATGATTACTGTATTTTTATTATTTTTATCAATATTTTCAATTTGGATGTGACAAGGTACGTCCAGAATGAAGGTTCCAGGGGAATCATTGTTTATTTTTAGTTTTTCAGATTTTTTCGTAACGGAATTAGTTGCTACGAGGGAGTTAAAATTTACAATAGCAAACTTGGTGTGACCAATCGGGTGCACCAATGTTTGATTATTATTAGGATTGCATTTAAATGAGCAAGATTGTAGTAGATTATGGTTTAGGTCTTGGAAGAATAAATTCTTTGCACAAGACGATAATTTATCACTTCCTCTATTAGAAGGAAGGAAGCATAATGGTTTATCCGAGTTACAGTAATGGAGGTTGGTTCCACTAATATACCGTACAGAATTTGTTCTGATTTCATGAATTATCAAAGATGGTTCTTGATCCCAGCTACACAATTCATTAGAATGACTTTTGAATGTGAGCGGAATAAAGTCGTAAATTTCATATTTTGAGTCTAACTGTTTTAGGGGGATTTTGATTTCTAGTTCTAACGTATTTTTAAAGAAATTGCAGATTACAAGTTCAGCGTGATAATAGTTTTGAATATCCTTAATGGGGATTGCTAGGTCGAGACCTAGATTTTTCGTAATTTTCGAAAGTTTTACTAAATCTTTTTCTAATATTTCTTTTGAAATAATCGAAGATGGGATCATATGAGATTTACACGACGTTAGGATGTTTGATAGTCTTAACGTGTTTATTAGATAATTATCATAGAATCCTTGTATATAGTTTAGGGAGATTAGAAGTTCGTGTTCTTCTAGCGAATTTTCCATAAAAGAATTTGTATGCGAGATAAATCTTGTCATAAAATTATTTGTATGGTCAATGAAGCTATGCAGGTTAGTAGACGTATTTACTAGGGCTGCATGCTCTATAAGTAGTTGATTTTTAATAATATCGTATTCTTCTTTCAACGAGATTTCATTCGCCAAGAAGTTTCGTCCATCTCTAAAGTTTAATACTCGACAGCAAAATCGTAGCGCATCTCCGAAAAAAGATCTGATCGGGGTGAATACGCTTCGTTTGCTTCGAATAGACGATGGTGTCGAATAGAAATCTTGTATCATCGCAATGTTTTGTTCTTTCAGATTTTTTATGGTATTTTTTAATCGTTTCGCCATTTCTGCATATTTGCAATTTTTCCAGGTTGTTTCATTACACAACCGGTGTTTGAAATTCGTTTCTAGTAATTTATCTGCTGATTCATGTAAGTCTAGTTTAATGGAGTAAATTATTGGGGCAGATTTCGAGTATACGAAAATATTGCTTATTTCTTGAAAATAAGCGCCAGTTGACGCCGTCGTAATCCTATATGGGTCAGACGATGTTCTTTGCGCAATACTAGTCGAAGAAATAATTATTGCGAAATAGAAAAGTAGATTCGTATACATTTTCTGAAACAGAAAGAATGCAACGTCTAAGTTATTTACGAGAAAATGGATTATGCATATTACTGATTTGTTTTGATTTTCGTAGTTGGGGTGAAGGGGAGACAAATTTTTCCGATATCCGAATTATGAATCTCGGTCAAATTGTAATATAAAATTACTAATTTTATTTTTTCGTCAGTTTTCCGTCTTTGCTTTCACGTTATACGTATTATTGTTGATTTTTCTTTTTTCGTGTTTTATTTTTTCCAATTTTTCGAAGTTTAGTGAAGTGCCAGTGTCGTGTAGTTCGGTACCGTAGAAGAACATAACCCAATTTTTCCTTTTCGCGAGTTTTTTTCGAGATTAACAATGCGATCGTGTATCTCAACGACCGAATGTTTAGCTCGCAGGTAAGGTGGACGTAACGAGACCTGGTTCATAGGGAACAGGTTCTCAACAAAATCCACCCTTCCAGATCTGTCCTTGCGAGCCACGCTTTATTACTTACATCGCTTGTTTTCTTGTTCTATCGAGTCTCCGGGGAGTCGAACAGGGAGATGTTCCTGACGGAATTCGAACCACACCGTACCCGAGGAAACCATCGAGGAGGAGCTGAGCTATGGAGTCACTCGGTGAGGTTTATGCTGCCCCAAATGTGAGGTTTTCGCAACAACTTCTTTTCTCCCTTCGTGTATTCTTCCCTCATTCCATGACGGTTGAGATAGGATACTCAGGGATCAAATTAGAGTTCCGCGGAAACCTCGACACTCGGGGTAGTCGGTTAGGTATACTCTCCGGCCTGCTGGTTGGTCTGCTCTGCGTTTCGCAGCAGACAAACACAGAGGTTACGGTTGAGTATATTCATCTCGAGCGTATTTACCTCACCGATTTCTTAATAGGTCCGGGCGGAGTCAGTACTGCTCGGTTTTTAAACCAACATTACAAGCCCCGCCTGGACATCTCGGTCTCGTCTCTGGTTTCCACATGGTTCCGCACTACGATGCCGTCGAAGGAAACGTGCAATGTCGCTCTCGTGGGGGATGGCTGCTCTCGTCCAACAGTGTACATCGTTCACTGTGGGACAAACCTTCAATGAGGATGTGTCTTCCACGGACTCCGGGGAGAAGGAGCTGAGAAGTCCCTCTTCCTCATCGAGCTAGCAGTACCACCAGCGGCGAACACCTGGACGACTTTCCTCAGGGTTATGCCGAAACCTGGGCCATGGTGAGTTTCTACAAAATTTTCTCTAATTTGAGTTTTTAAAAAAAAAAATTTTTTCAAAGTTATCTTGATGTGCATGCTGAGGAGGGGAAATAATTTTCTACGAAACAAAATAAATGGGGGAAGGGAGAAGTATCGTGATTGAAAAAACCAGGCCTGACTAGCGGGTAATACACTTTACACACAGTTATTTTGGTTTTTTCCGAGGGCGACCCCTTGGTTTAGGTATGATTTGGGTTGGGATGGGATTTTCGATGTTTTCATCAATTTTTCTATTTTAATTTCACTATTTAATTCGTCGTTATTACGAGATTTATACGGAATTAATCGTCGTACGTGAACTGTTTCGTCGTACGCAGTTTTGTCGTCTGTTTTAATCCGAATTGCGTAATTTAAATCCGTGACCTTTCTAACAATTTTATATGGTCCGGTATATTTCATTTTATTTTTCGCGACGTTTTTTGATTGACGCAGCAAAACAAGGTCATTCGGTTTGAAGTCAATGATCTTGTGGTGTGCGTTATATTGTTTCGCGTTTTTTTCCGATGCTTTCTTTGCTAAGCTCGGTGTTTTTTCTCTCGTCTGAAGGAGATTTTCAATTTCTTCTTCACGAGTTGTTTTGTTATTATTATTTTCCGGTATTTCTGGTATATGTACTTCTGGGTTAAATCCATGAAGTAGGTAAAATGGAGATTTATTATTTAAGTGTTCGATTGGGCTTATGTTGTATGCGAAAATGATTTTATTAATTGTTTCGATCCATTCTTTTTCGTTTGAATGGTCGTATTTTGATAATGATTTTTTAATAACTCCGTTGATTTTTTCAACGAGTCCTTGCGATTGGGGGGAATAAAATGAGGAGTAAATAATTTTAATATTATTCTCTTCGCAAAATTTACGGACGGTTTCATTTGCAAAATGACCTCCGTTATCGCAAGAAATTTTACCTGGGGTGCCATACGTATAACAAATAAATTTCAAATACTCAATTACGCATTGAGCATTTGGGTTTTTTGTTGGACGTATGGTGCAGAAATTTGTGCTTTTGTCTACACCGACAAGCACGTACGAGTGTTCATACTCGGTATTAAATTTTCCGATGAAATCGATCTCTAAATGTGAAAACGGTTTAGGGTTTTCGATTTCAATATGTTTGAGGTAGCCAGCCTCTTTCGGGGAATTTTGTGCCATTTGACACTCATGACACGATAATACATATTCTGTAATTTTTTGTACCATGTTTTTAAAGAAAAACTGATTTTTTATCTTATTTTTTGTTTTCTTTATTCCGAAATGACCTCCATACAACGGATCGTCATGTAGTTTTTTTAGAACTACCGGAATTAATTTTTCGGGAATTACTGTAACCGCTTCATCATACGATGAGGTTGGGTTAGGTAATTTCTTTAATACATTATTTTCGTCAAGAAAATATAATTGTATAGTACGATTTAATTTTCGTATTTTATTTTTATCTTTTTTTATTTCGTTATAATTTAATAATGAAATTACATTTTTCCAATGCGGGTCATTTTCCTGCATTGTTTTTAAATTTTCGGGCAATTCAATTTTTTGGGGGGATTCAGAAGTTTGACCTTCTGATTGGGGAGGTAATGTGATGTCGGGAATTGACATTTGTGTGACAACTGGGGTCACAGGAGGGGTTGGGATGATCTGATTATCGAGGTTTGCCTCTTTAAGAGCAGATCTTGTAACTACGTTAGTAGTTTTGTTGGGACAATTTTCGGAATGATTTAACTCATTCTGTGGGATTGTGGTTTGTACCACGGGATAATATGGGAAGGTTGATGCAAGGGAAGGGGGAAAATAATATGTTTGGGACGTTGTACTTGGGTAGTACCACATATTTTGATTTTGAAAGAATACAGGGTTTAATGGGACAGAATTGTCATTGTGAATTCTACACACAGTATTCACATTTTTTTCTTCGTCCTGAAGAGCATATTTTTTATCTACTAAAAATTCACCTTTTTCAAATGTGATTTCGTCCGGTTCATCATGCGGACGAGATAACATATCAGCCATACAATTATTTTTTCCGGCGATATGTTTAATTTGGAAACTATATTCGTTTAATTTAGATATTAATCGGATTAATCTTGGGCTTGGAGTATTAAATTTCTGATGATAAATCAGAGGTTTATGGTCCGTGTATACTACGAAGCGTAATGCAAGTAAGTATCCACGGAAATGAGCTAATGCATTCGTAATAGCTAACATTTCCAAGTCAAATGAACACAATTTTGACTGGGCAGGTTGGACTCTCTCAGAGAAGTATCCAACTGGATGTTTATGCTTCGTAACGGGATTAGTTTGCAGCAGCACTGCACCTAATGCGATTTTCGAAGCATCAACTTCTACACAGGTTTCTAATTTCGGATCATATATTGCTAATACAGGTTTGGAAATCATAATTTCTTTTAATTTTTCAAATATTTCAAGATGTTCTTGATTTAATTTTATTTTTGCATTTGATTTGCTATCTGTACCTCTTAGTAAATCAGTAAGAGGAGCAGTAATTTTAGCTAAATTAGGAATTAATTTCCTATGATAATTTATTGATCCTAAAAATGATCGTAATTGTTTTAACGTATTAGGGGGATTTAAATTTTTTATTGCCTCTATATTTTTATTTAATGGACGTAATTCGTTATATCGGACCGTATGTCCTAATATTTCGATTTCGTTCATTGCAAATTGGCATTTTTTTGTTTTTATTTTTAAATTACTTTATTTAATCTTTTTAATACTTCCCTTGTATTTTCAAGACACTCTTCGAAAGTTTCTCCGAAAATACAAATGTCGTCCAAATAACATACCATTTTTTTCCAGAATATATCATGGAATATGTCATCCATGATAGTTTGGAAGATGGACGGGGATATACTTAAACCTATTGGAGTGGAATTGAATACATATCCAATTCCATCCACATTTATTCCAGTGTATTGTTTAGATTCTTCCGTGAGAGGAATCTGTAAATATCCACTGTTTAAATCAATTGTTGTAAACCATTTTTTATTTCTTAAATATGGCCAAATAATATCAATTGTTGGCACACGATTATTATCCATAATTATTCTTTGATTCATTCTTCGGTAGTCTACTAATACTCGATAGACTCCGTCTGGTTTCTTTTTTACAAATATTGGCGATTCAAATTTCGATTTTTGTTTTTTTAGGACACCTACTTTTACTAAGTCATCGACTAGTTTGTGTAGGGCCTCATGTTCTGCGTGTGAGAATTTAAAATTTCTACACCGCAGTGGAGTTTCGTCGTCTACTCGGACAACTTGTTCGGGAACTTTACAAATGGAAACTTCATCTGTTTTTCCCGTAAAAATATTATTATATTCATTAATTATTTCGTACATTTTTATTTTTTGTTCAAGTGACAATTTTGGATTAATCGGGATGGGATTTCCTCGATTATCCTTAAAAATAGTATTTTCTTTTATTCTTTCAATTTGGCAGGTATTAATTTCTACTGCACTACTTAATTCAAATTTTCCTAAGTATTCGCCTTTATAGATCACGTGTGGTCTGTTATTATTATTAACAGCCGCTATCGTGTCTTCTGATACGATTACAAAGAAGTTATTTTTTTCTTCCATGGATGTTTCACATAGAAACTCCAGGTGTTCAGGCAGCGTTGCTAAAATTAGCACCGAATTTGCCTCTATTTAAAAGATTGGGGAGCATAATATTTAAAGGGCTTAATATAACCTAACTTATTTTCCTTTTCAATAGGGAAATTGTGACATTCAGGCATGTCAAAACATCGCTCTTCATCACCACACGGTAGAGTGAATTTGTTTTTCGAAAAGTCCATTTTGGCTTTATGGGTTGATAAGAAGTCGTAACCCAGTATGACCGGTTCTACTAAATTTCGAACAACGTAAGTGGGATGTGGGTAAATACAATGATCAATGGAAAAAATCACATTGGTTACTCCTATGACCTCAAGAGGTTGACTATCCGCACCACAAAATCTTACTTTTGTTGGTAGAATTGGTTCCGTAAAATTGACTTTCTTTAAAACTTTTTCATCAATAAGTGTCTGTTCTGAACCTGGGTCGACTAAGCTAAGTATTTGTTTACCATAAATGGCAAATGGAAGGTGAAATTTACATTGGGTTCTGCAGTACCCTTTGCTTTGAAACTTCTCCTTACTCACATTGTTAACTAGTTTCGACTCTTTGTTCATGACATCCCTTACAGCTGACAGATCACCTGTAAGGGGGACACTTAGTTTTTTGAGCAACTATTCTGGCACGCCTGGGGGTTTGATGTTGGGAGATAATTTTGTTGTGGAGCTGCCATTAATGGTGCCGGAGGGGCAATCATTTGAGTATTAGCAGCCACATAGGGGAGATTTTGGGGAGTATTAAATGATATTCCAGACCATGCTGGAGCATTGTTCCAATTTAGGAGAGCCATTTGGTTCCAATTTGGGGTCCTATTGGGGTAATATCCATTATTATTTCTCGGGAAATTATTTTATTATTATTCCTATTCTGATTCTGGTTTTGATTTTGGTTTTGATTTTGATTATTATTATTATTTATATTATTGTTATTATTATTATTATTATTATTTTGGTTATTATTATTTTGTTCATTGTTATTATTTTTATTTTGGGAATTTTTATTATTTCTTCTGGATTCCTGAAATTTTGAAATGTTCGCTATTGCAGCGCTCATCTTCTCCATTTCAGCTTTCCAGATCGGGTCGGACGATATTGTATTTACGTTTTTTTCAGTTTTCTTTTCTGTTTTCCCGGATTTCAATTCTTCTATCGTTTTTTCTAATTGGTCAATTTTTTTACGTAAAAGGGGATCTATATGTCCGAATGCTTTATCTTTAAATTCGAGATATTTAGAGAAAGCTTTATCAAGTTCCTGAATAGTTTTAGGTTCTTTTTTATTAAAAATACTCTTTCTTTTTCGGGGAGATTAGGCATAATTTTTTCGATAATTTTTTCTTCCGTAATATCGGGTTCATTTGTTTTAAAATCCTTTTCACGAACATAATATACGCAGAGAAATCAGCTTCACCGTTGTAATTTCTTTCGTATAATATTTCGCGTAATTGGGGTTTAGTCCTCGTAAAGACTTCCAAAATTTTCTGTTTAGTATTTTGCCAATTATTACATTCGGGATTAGTTTGAATTCTATCCTCAAATATTTGCTTGGCGAGACCTGAAAATGCGATTTTAATTTTTTTAAATTTCATAGTTAGCATCCCAGTTAAAGATTCCGCCTCATTTTCAAATCCATTTAAAAATGATACGATATCTTCCGTTGGGGTGTGTCCATATAAGGAAGGTCTGATATTTACATGCAGCCTTTCCTGACATTTTATTTTCTAATAGGGGGAATTAAGTTTTCTAAAAGTCTAGTTTCAATTTCTGGGCTGAGAAAATCTTCGTCAGATTTTTCTAAACACTCAGTAATATCTACTAGATTAATAGCAGTTTTAACTCTTGGAAACGGTGTGGGATTATCCAAATTTTCCAAGAATGGGGTTGAAGTAGAAGGAGGATTAAAATATTTTCTTATTATAGGGTTTTCTAATTCGGGAATTTGTTCACGAGTTTTTCGTGTTGTTTGTAAAATTATTTTTATATTTTCAGGGGTTAATAATTTTTGTATTTCCTTACTGGATTTAATTTTTAATAGGATATCCTCTTGGGTTTTTATTCGAGAAAAATATTTTTTATCGACTTCGATATTCAAATTTTGACATACGTTAATTAATTCAAAATTTTTAGCATCGATTAGCCAATTTAAGTTAGTTTTAGTAGTATTGGGTTCGGATAAGTTTTCCCAAGTTTCACTCATAAAAATAAATTTTTTCGCGACTTATAATTATTTAACACTTCTTATATTTAAGGGAGGGACGCGAATTATAATTAATATTAATTGTTACTTTGTTTTCTTCTTTTTGTTTGCACAGGAGCTTGAAGAATCCGTCGCCGCACTTCGCCGAACTTCACCGCTGTATATATTCCTTTCTGTATCACTTTTCTTTCTGTATAATAAATGTTCTTTGTTCGTTTTTTGAAGTTCGAGTTTCTTTTCACAACTAGTTCTTTTCCACTCGCAGCTAACCTCTACTTCCTTTCCTCAAGAGCGCGCCTTACGCGTTTCTCTTTGAGTACTTGACTAGAGTTTTCAAGGTTAGAGCAAAGTACTTCGAGCCAGAGGAATTGAAACAGCAGCTTGAATTCAGCAATTCCGTTGAGCAGGTACTAGAGCGAGAGTTCGATTCGCAATAGCAGACCAGTTGGGCGCCAATAATGTAACGGCCAAAAGAAGTAGGGTTGTACCTGGTAACGACCTCTTTTGGGAGTACACCATACACGAAATACCACGTACTTCAAAGTAGTAATATTTCTAATATAGATTTAGTTTAGACATCCACAAACTATAGTGGACCTTAACATTTGTTTGAGACTCAATAATATTTTAAAACACAAGAGTGAGTTTACACTTTTAATATAATAATATTCTGTACATCACAGTTACGTTAATATTAATACATATTCAATTACAATTCAACAAGCAAGACTATCTGTTCACCAGAGACTTCTACGAGAGAGGTTCCAGGTACTTAGAAGTAGCTGTTGGAAGACTGCACTAATCTGAACAGAACTGAACAACTATACAACTGAATCGAGGGATTATATACTCGTTCAGGGTATGAAAACGTACGTGTCGGATAGGTAAAGTGAGGTAGGGTGTTGTTATTATAGGGTTGTGCTGACTCGTCGAGTACTCGAGGGACAGGTACAACTAGGTCAGAAATATACAGAAGGTATATCTGTTTATGTAAAATTAAATACGAATAGTTTTGTGGTTGTTTATGAAGAGTTATAGGAAGGTAATTTGTTGACAAATATCTATATTTTTGGTATTCGAAAATACGTGAACGAATATGTTCGTCATTTCTCAAAATAGACGAAAATATACGTTACAGTTATCAGGTAATTGATCTCGACTCGTACGATGTATCTTACCTGTACGTACGTACAGGTACGAACATACAAACGCATTCGTGTGAATTGGTTTAACGTCATAGAGACGATTATTGCCAGCCTTTGGGCGGCGACTGTCGTCGAGGGGTGAGATCCCCTAAAACCTCATACGAGTAATGTCCCCACAGCTACTCCCCCCAGTTTTTGCGCCGTGAAAATGATAAGTCGCGTGCCTGGGGGGACTTATCGAGTCTACTGTCACTGGTCTCGTTCCCACTTTGCGAGGGCTGAGCCCACCTCGGCCCCGACGCACTCGTAGGATTGTTTCCGGGCGTCGAGTCGGGCCTGGTAGGCGTCCCTGCTATTGTGTCCCCTTCTTCTCGGCAGTCGTTGTTGTGGAGCCGGGTGGTATGGATCTGAACGGTAGGACAGGCGGGGATCGGCTAGTGTTATAGGCCTTGGCCTTCGATACATCGGGGAGTTTGAGCTCCCTGATGGCTTGTAGGCTAGGCTAGCGGCGGGGGGAGGGCGTGGAATGCGCGCCTCATCCGCCAGGAGTTGTTGTCTCGTCTCTACTTTCGCCAGGGCTAAAGACTCCGGAGGTGGGTTCTCCACTTCCGGTGTCTTTTCCGGCGATTTTGGGGGCGAGATCAACGTGGGAAGGGGGGCGGACATCATTTTTACGATGTCCACCGCCGACGTCGTATCCATCAACAGTTCATTCTCGAGTCGTTCTATTTCTTTTTCGTGTTCCGTCTGTTCCTTAGTCTTCACAGGCTGAGGTGCAGGTGGAACTACGAATTGGAATGGTTGAGTCGAGATCGGGGTATTGGTCGAGGACGACATAAGGAAAGAAAAACAAGGTACAAGAAAAAAGAAAGAAAGAAAAATTATGAAAAATTTTCGGCGTGTTCTGGTCGACAGTCAAAAGGCGAGTGAAAAAACTTTGCAAGAATATTTTCGATCGCAGCTTTATTCCAAGTCGTTATCTTATTTCAGACATGTTCGGAGGGGATAGTGCATTGAATATTCTTTGGCTTAAAAGTTTTCCGGTTCAAATTGGTTAAGTACAAGCAGAGTTAAGCGTGTTTGAATTTTCGTACTTTGAATTTTGTATTTCACAAAGGAATGCACTCTTCGTTTGTGACGTCACGATCTATTGACTATTTTGTTATCTGTATTGTTTGTCAATAGAAACACGTTGCAATGTTTTTCTTCTGTATTGCACGTGGATTTGTTTATTCGTGTCGTATTTTTATTGTACGCACTTTTTCTCTGCTTATCTGATGAATTTCTTTTGTTACAATTATTCCCAGATTCTCGTACGTCTTTTTATGCGGGTTTGTATTTTTCTGCTACGGATATTAACTTTCGTGAATATTTTTAGTTTCTCCGTGCCAATCTCTCGGATTTTCGAGTTGGAATTTGGTTTTTTTGCTTTCTGCTGCCAAGGGGCCTGCCTCTTTTTCGTGGGCACAAGGGGGCCGACGGATCGTATTGTATTTTGACGATCTCGTCATTGAACTTCACCATTTTCTTTATTTTTATTTTTCTTTCTGGTGATTTTTGTGATTTATCACCTTTTTCGACTGGATTGTCCTCAACTTTTTGTGGTTGTATTGTTTCGGACTGTTCAGTCTGTTCTTCTTCTATTGTTTCCTTGTGTGTCGTCTTCCTTGTTGCTCTTTGAAGCATTTTCTTGTCGTCGTTTATAAGGTACGCAGGTTTCAATCTGTCAATTGAAATTGTTTTTTGTTCGCCTGCGATTAGTATCACGAAATTCTTGTCATCTCGTGATACAACCTTATAAGGACCGGCGTATGGTTTCTCCAACGAAGATCTTATTTTTTTGTCTCTGACAAACACATGAGATGTTGTGGCCAAGTGTTTGGAGACATAAATCTTTGGTTGGCCATGACGAGCTGCCTGTTTCAAAAAATTGCTGGCATCAGTCCGTATGTTTTGGACGAGCGTTTCGGGGCTAATTTCTTTCGAATGGGTGAAAAAGTCCCCTGGTAGGCGTAGCTCTTCGCCGAGCGCTAACTGCGCTGCAGAGTGACCCGTGTCCGTTTGAAGAGCAGATCGAAGGCCCAAGAGGATGGTTGGTAGTATGTCAACCCATCTCTTGGTGTCGCAAGCCATAATGGAGGCTTTCAAAGCTCTGTGCCATCGCTCAACTTTTCCATTTGCTTGAGGATGGTAAGCTGTGGTGTGATTGTGTTGTGCACCAAGCTTCTTAGACAGCTCTTGAAAGAGTGAGCTTTCGAATTGACGACCCTGGTCCGTGATGATGACTTCAGGTACGCCATAGCGGGCAATCCAGGTGTCGTATAACCTGGCAGCTACTGTGGGAGCTGTCATCTCATGGAGAGGAACTGCCTCTGGCCATTGAGTTGCTCTATCGATCATCGTCAACAGGTATCTGTGTCCTTGGGATGGGGGTAATGGACCCACCAAGTCTATGTGTATTGTTTTAAACCGCTCCGTTTGTTTGAAAGATTTGAGAGGCGACCGAGTGTGTCTTCCTACTTTGGACTCTTGGCAATTCAGGCAGCTGCGAGCCCATTTGTTGCAGTCGGACTTCCCAGGGATTTTCCTTTGTTTCAATTTGAGAGCTGTGTCATCGTTCGACAACAGTTCTTGCAATTCTGCATCCCTTAACTGTTCTTTAGCTATTTCAGCGTAAGGTAATTGAGACGGTGCCGAGATAGCTTCGATCCTACTAAGAGCATCAGCTGGAGTGTTGAGTTCTCCACTTATATACTGGATGTCCGTAGTCAACTGTCCTATGTAGTCCAATTGTCGAGCTCTTCTCGGGGAAGCTGGTTCTGTCTTTTGCGTGAAGGCATGTGTTAGGGGTTTATGATCTGTATACACAGTGAAACATCTACCCTCTAATTGGTGCCTGAAATGCTTCAACACAGCGAATATTCCCAGTAACTCCCTGTCGTATGTGCTGTAGTTCTTCTCGGTTTTGATAGCTTTCTGGAGAAGAAAGCGAGCGGTAACTTCTTGTCATTATCCTTTTGGTACAGTGTTGCACCAATAGCAAAGTCGGATGCATCAGTTGCGACACATAACGGCAGACTTTTGTCTGGGTGAGCAAGTAGAGTTGCATTTGCCAGTGTTTCTTTTATGTTTTCGAAGGCTTTTTCAGCTTCTTCAGTCCAGTCGAGTGGAGTCTTATCTTTTTTCTTATTTGTTTTTATTAATGCAAACAGCTTACTTTGTTCGGCTGCAGCATTTTTAATGCAACGTCTGTAGAAATTCACCATCCCCAAGAAGCGTCTGAGTTCTGGTACGTTGGAGGGTTTCGGGAATTTCAATATAGGCTCTACCTTGGTCTTCAGAGGGGAAATGCCTTCGGTCGAGACTTGATAGCCGAGAAAGTCAATCCTGGATTGTTTGTATAAACTTTTTCCAACATTGATGGTAAGTCCAGCAGCGTGTATACGTTGTACGATGGTTCTTACATTCTTCTCGTGCTGTTGCTCACCGCCTTCTGAGCAAATGCATATGTCATCCAAATATGCATAAGCAAACGGCAAATCCATAAACAGTCCATTGATGAATCTTTTGAAAGTTTGTGCAGAATTACGGAGTCCAAACGGCATTCGAAGGTATTCGAATAACCCAAAGGGGGTTATAACCGCTGTCTTTGGGATGTCCTGTTTGGCCATTGGAATTTGGTGGAATGCCCAGTTGATGTCGATTTTTGTGAACATCGTTTTACCCTTCATATTCGCATTGAAGTCCATTATGTTTGGGACTGGGTAGCGATCAGGAACTGTTTTGGCATTTAAGGCCCTGTAGTCTCCAACGATTCGCCACTCTCCACTGGCTTTTTTGGTCATGTGGATCGGGGAACTCCATGAACTTTTTGAGGGGCGGCATATGCCTTCTCCTATTATGCAATCATAGTATTCCCGTACTGCTTTGAGTTTATCAGGCAGTAACCTGCGGGCTCTAGCATGGCAAGGCTGTCCTTTAGTTTCTGTATAATGAATGGTATCATGTTTATAGGTCGGATGCCTGCA
Source organism: Ericerus pela (assembly GCA_011428145.1). Lineage (NCBI taxonomy): Eukaryota > Metazoa > Arthropoda > Insecta > Hemiptera > Coccidae > Ericerus > Ericerus pela. The sequence continues at coordinate 1,259,851 of WOFM01000444.1, read as the reverse complement.
AATCGATGGTTGAGTAACTCCAGGATAGTCTGACAGAATCCGTAGGAATTGTTCGTCGACTTTCGTGCAACTGGATATGTTGGTGTCCAGTTGGTACGCTAGCGTTTTGCCTTCCACCCATAGACCAGTATTGTTGTCTATGATTTTTCCATTTTTGAGGTCGATGACCAGGCCGTAGTGCGCGAGAAAATCTGCGCCCAGGATCGGAGTTGGAACATCCGCAATTGTGAAGGACCACGTCATGTCTCTTCGCAAACCGATGCTTACTTTGCTGGATTCTATTCCGTAAGCTGGAAGGTTTTGACCATTCACAGTTCAGAGGTAGTATTTCGGAGGAAATGCCTTTTGGTTTTTATCTACTGGCAAAATACTCAAGTCAGCACCTGAGTCTATTAGGTAACGTCTCCTGTTTGTCCTGTCCTTGATGAACAGGCGGCGTGAGTACTTTTTCGAGGGATCTTCGGCCGCATAGACGACCCCTCTTTCTAGTTTGACGTCTTACTGTATGATTTACCCCACCATTGGCATCTGTTGTTGTACTTGGTGGCCTCTGCGCCAAACCTATTGTGGAAGAAGCAGGATTTATCGTCCCAGTTTTGAGACCAGGGTTTAGGGGACGATGTTCTTCTTGGGGGAGTTGGACTCTGACCCCTGGTAGAATTGCTCTTACGGTCTCTAGACCTTGATTTTCTATCGTTATTTCTGTTATTGCTCCTGCTTTTCGAGCGGTTGTTGCTTCTACCATTTCTTGGACTGTTATTGTTATTCTTTTTCTTTATTTCACTAGTCAGCTGAGCTATCTGGGCTCTAAGCTGAGCTAGTTCTCCGGTCTCTGTTGATACTGCACTGATCGAGGATGCTGATCTCGAGTGTTCGAGTGCACTATCGGCACTCTTTGCTAGGAAGTCTAGGTCCTCGGAGTTGTTGATCACCGTGGTACCTATAGCTGCCAGACACTGCACAACATGTTGGGGTAGTTGTTTGCAGAACTGGTTTCCAATAACTGATGGTGACACTATATTATCGGCCTTTTGTCTAAGTTTGGCCATGAAGGTGGAGGGTTTGTCATCTCCAATCTTCATTCCGCCCATTACATCATCTATGATTTGGTTTTGAGTTTTACCAAACACATTTCTAATTTTCTTGCAGAACCAACTGTATTTGTCTGCTTCCACCGGAGGGCATTTCATGATATCCGGAATGCGGTGTATTATTTCTGCGGGCATGCCGCTACAAATGTGTGAATATTTTTGGTCGTTTTGCAAATTCTCTGTTTTAAACTGACCTTCGAGGAGAGTTAACCATAATTCCACTTCATTTGGTAGGAACTCCGGAATCTCTATCCTCCGTCTTTGGATCACAGGGTTCTGCAATGTTTGCATCTGCAACAGCTGCAACAGCTGTGCGAGTACTTCGGGGGTCAGCTGTGGCTGACCACTTCCACCTGCTCCTGGTTGATTTGATGATGGGTTTGTGTTTCCATTGGGCATTGTTGTGTGCTGGACTTCTCTATTGGTAGTATTTTCTGCAAAGAGTTCACCAGACGCCTTCGGTTGTCGGTCTGGGGTCGAAGGGTCGGAGTCTTGGCTCAATAGACGACCACTTCTGAGGGTGCGAGCTGTCGTTTCGTTTGGATTTACTACAGCTCCCAAACGCAAGGCTTCAGGCCTCCGGATCTGTTTTTGCTTCTCCGGAGTCTCAAAGACTTCAGAGTCTCTGGTCGAAGCTGGAGGAGTTGGCGGATGAGGGCAACTTTGTTCCTCCAGGTCTACTTATCTTGGTTCCCTTCCAGCAAATATATTTGGAAGGGGGGTGTAATTTCCCACTTTCAAAGTAAAGACCTCTGCTTCGACAGCCAAAGGTGTCTAGGTCTTGTAAAAATTATTTGTATTACAAGCGAGTAACTCGCCAGCGCACCGCGCCTCTTTTTAGAAATAGCGCAACGCGCCTCTAGACACCTACGACGTAGCCAAAAAATCACGTTGGGGTCACCACTGTGGAATACCTTGTCGTGAGAGATATTCACACTAGAAGGTCTTCAACAGTATTTGCGTGTTCTGCCACTTCATACGATTAAGTATGGGAGAGCCAAATCCTCGGCGAACACTGGCGATTTTTGAGCCAGTTCTGAGAGTTTATATACCGAATTTGGCACACGCACACAAACACACATGCATACGTATGTATACGTAATTATGTCATGCGTTGCGTCGTTTCTTGTCTCCGTTAAGATGATAAGAAACGACGCAGTGCGTTTGGTACCGAGTCGTGACATTACCGAGATCGTTATCAGGTAATTGATCTCGACTCGTACGATGTATCTTACCTGTACGTACGTACAGGTACGAACATACAAACGCATTCGTGTGAATTGGTTTAACGTCATAGAGACGATTATTGCCAGCCTTTGGGCGGCGACTGTCGTCGAGGGGTGCGAGCCCCTAAAACCTCATACGAGTAATGTCCCCACATGGATAATGATGGGTAGGTTTTAAGTTTTCAGAATTTTCTAATCGCAATTTCGGGCTATTAATGATTTTATAAAAGGAAAGTGTTTGATAATTGAAATTAATGGGCGTATATTAAGGGGGTCTTGGCGATCTGAACCTCCCTTAGCCAAAAAAAAAAACGGCTCGACTTCTAAAAATTGTGTATTTTTATCAGTTTTGGTGATTTTTTGTTGTGTAAGGGGAGGAGGTCGGAGAAGACCACTGAGAACGTTTGGACCTCACTCTCCCTTACGATGGAGCTATATGCGCCCTTGACTGAATTGTTTTTTCTTCTTTATTGTATTAAAAACATTTTTCAGTTCATCTTTAGATATTCCCGTAGGTACTGCAAAAGAAAATAATACTTTGATTAATTTTGAAGTTAGGCTAAGTAAGCTCTAAAAGGTTACATATAATTTTCGGTAAGTTAAATTTAACCATAAATTTCGTTAACATGACCGAGAGTAAGATACCAACATGTTCTAGGGTCTTTCTTTTGCTTTTGCTTTTGTTTCCCCTTATCGCTAGTGATGTGTAGTCCTGTAGGCCTACTGCTTCCTCCTTTCAGGGTACTTCGTTTTAGCAACCAACTTACTGATTACAGTTAGCAAGCAGGTAGCTACGTGCTGATCTCATTTTGAAAAAAGTTGGAGGTGAATGTGAACAGCCATCTGAAAAAATTATGTTTCCGTATTTTTTTCACGAAACGAGTGGGTAAGCGACGACTAATAAAAATTTTCATCACCGTCCTGGCGAAGTAAAGAAATTCTAAAAATGTTTTGGTAAAAAATAAAAAAATTGGAACTGTTTCGAAAATTTTACGAGTCGAGTCTCCCGAGTATTGTTCTGGCTTCTGCAGTACATTTCGAGGACGTTAACAAAATTACTTAAGGTACTTATATATTACGTATATTTACAAAACATAATTATTAATATCGAACTGGAAAAAAACGCTTCTGTTTATAACTTTTGAATTAATTTCTACAAATGGGATTTCATTTATTTACGGAACGATTTTCTCAACCTAGTCGTACATATCGCCCCGAGGAACTCGATGTCATGTAATAATTATCTTCGTTTAATTTGTATACAAATTAACTGCGCCTAATTCTCAATTTTCCATAATTTTTTTTTCTCCATTTCTCGAACTACGTAACTAGCAAAGCCAGCTCGATTCTTGCCTACCGATTGAAAATAAAAATAAAAATTTATTTACCCATTTCGAATTTATTTTTGATTTTGGCTGGAAAAAAAAAAATCATTTAGTCTCAATAAATACTTTTTTTCCTAAAATTTGATGAGTATGAAATCCCCCTTTTTTTTTTACAAGCTTTTAACTCACTTTTGCGATTCTAAAATATACCAATACTGCAGCCAGCCTTCAGCAACGAAATCCCATCCTATCCTATTCTATACTATCAGCAATTAATAATTGTTATGTACGTACGTAAGTATGTATATATATGTATATACGTATGAATGTACGTAGGTACGTATGTACGTAGGTAACCACGTTCTGAAAAATTAGACCAATAATGTTATTGAAATTTACACGAACACGGGGTTTTTGGGTACGAAAAAACGATTTAGATAGGTCTCAAGTTTGAGAAAATTCGTTGAACAAAAATACGAGCATCTCAATTTATCCATCAGGGCGGTAAGCGATAACAACGAATGATGAAAAATAGAAAAATTCGCCTGGCTAAAAGTAACGGATGGGTAAGGTTTTATTAGCGAATTTTGATAGGCTTAGGCTGCGTATGATTATTATGATTTATGACTAATGAAGTAACGAGTTAATTTTATTCTTGAGAATCGAGATATGTTACAAAAATATATTTATGAAATTCCCCAGCTTGAATAAAATTAACAGAATTTTTTTAAGCAAATCTCGGTGAACCAGGTAAGTACTAATATTTATTTGGCACGAAGTTGAAGCCGAAAAACAAAATAAAAGTTTATCTTTTAAAAATTCGTTTTTAATGTAAACTTATTTAGGTAGGTACTTAGTTTACTCGTCTTAAAACTGCAATAATTGTGTTACCAACAGAGAGAATATCCTACTATTTGATAATCTGAAAAAAGCCGCTCTCACCTCTCAGAGTAGCAGTGATTCAGTCGACTATAATCGATATTTTAATCTCTACCAACGACCGTATGTGAGTTTATTTTGATGACTATCGTTTTCCTCAATATTTTTTTCGCTTCGGTGGCGTTTAGCATCGATAGGCAATATTATTAAGCATCTGGCCGTTCTATGACGGAGGTGGGGGGAAGGTGTTCAGAAATCAATAACCTACGGTCTCCAATTCTCAATTTTCCAATTAGTACACGTAGAGGGAGCATCAAAATTAGATAGGTATATAATCGCTTTTACTGCCATTTTAAGTTCTAGTTACAAGTACCAACCTTGAAACTGCGATAAAGTTAAATATTCATACCGTCGTATATACCTTCGTAAGTGCAGAAGCTCCCAACCTTTTTCGGCGACGACCCAAAACCAAGTAACTGGTCACAATGTGCGACCCATAATCCGTTTTCAGGTTAATAATTACCATTCGCATTACGAACTTACATTATCCTACTTTTTTTTCGATAGGTCTTGGCGACTCACGTTGAAAGCCACTGCCACCCAAATTTTGATCGAATGTGTGACTGGAATTACAGGTTAATCGTTGATGGCTTAAATTTGTGAAAATTCGATATTTCCGGTTCCATTTCATCCTATACAAATACAAAATATGTACCAATTTTAAAAGCTTAAAATTTCTTCCGTTGAGAATACATTTTTCCGCCTCTGCGCGAGTATCTGTGAGAGGCTTACAGAGTTCAAGAAAGGAGTGTCATGGCCGGCACGACCTTAAGATAGGTGAAAGTGTGAAACCAACGCCAAGCTTCTAATCACTTTACGATAAAGACCCCAGCCTGCATCTGTAAGAGCGATCATAAGCTCTTTTTTGCACTAATAGTTGGTGAAACTCGCCTCGAATACGTACGTCGCCTGAGGAATTTGTGATTTTTACCGTCGAAAAAAAACTTTAATTTAGGGAACGAAGGAGAGAAAAAATCGATAAAATTCGCAAGACTAAATATTCTTGGCGAGTAATCCAGCTTTTTTTTTTTTTTTTTTTTAATCTCGGGGATTTTTATTTACTTAAATGAGAAAAAAAAATGCGGATAACAGGAAAAAAAAGCGTACAGAAAAAAATGGTTGGTCATAAATTGGACGTGTCTGGTGAATTAATTATTTGATATCCACCGAATCCGCTAATTACGAATTTTGTCACGCAAATAACGGTAGAAATAGTTCATTGGCGTCCAAGTTTATGGTTAACCCGAATTGCTTCGCAAAATTTTTAAAGCTAAAATTATTCGTTTTTCATTCGCCATGGCGGTACGTAGCTTCTTCTTCGATTTCGGCTGAAATTAGAATGCATAAGCGAATCACCCGAGTGGTTTATTGCATTTATGAAATAAAAATTTCCTTCCTTGTTTCGTTCACAGCAATAACAATTATTATTATTCGTAAGTAGATACCCAAGTATACCTACATTTATATTTATAATTTATCCTTAAATAACTTGAGACGGGCGAAGAGATTGACAAATTAATACTAATCTTTCTTAGAATTATTCGGAGAAGGCGAGAAAGTAGATAATTCAGTCATCTGCTGATTTGTAGGTATCCCCAAAAATAAAACCGACTTCAAAAAAAAAAAAAAACAAAATAAAAAGCGCGCTAAAAAATAAAAATAATTATTTTAAAATTTCTCTAGCAAGATTTAGGTGTAGCGACTGGAACTATCGAAGTTGTCGCTAATTAAAAAGTTTTGTCACAAAATTGAAAGAATTGACGCAGGCATAAAGCCTACCTGTGGTAAAGAAAACGGGCGCCGACTTCAATAATTCCAGTCCATAGACCTAAATCTTGTTGGAGAAATTTTAAAAGAATTAGTATTCTCTATTCGGCGCATTTTTTATACGCTTTTATTCTACTCACTGAATTTGTCGAAGTACACCGGATGACCAACGTTCAGCGCTGCTTTCGCAAGTTGCGACACACCCACACATACACTTATATGTGTTTTTATCAGTTGTTTTTGTCTTGGAAAAAAAAATGAGAATTTTATTTTCTCTTTCGCCGTTATATTCTTCTTCAAATTATAAAAGCGTATTTTTTAAAAACTCATTTTTAGCCTAACTTATTATTATCGGTTTTTTTTTAAGTCGGTTCTATTTTTTGAAAAAATGTTTTTTAACGATTTCGTATGGGAAGCTATAGAAATTGGTCTTCTGTGTGTTTATTCAAAAACGGAATTTCACTCAAATGGAGTCGTCGCAACGAATAACGATGCGATTACGCCAACATCGTCTGCCAAAAAGATGGAATTCCACCTTCGAAAGGACGTACCTGCATCGTGTTTCGAAGGTTTTGAGCCCTTGAGCCCACAAAATCGTCTCACTCGCTGCGATCTCCTCATTGGTTGTGCGATTCTCTGGCCTATTCGCGTTCGAAACGGGAAGAGAAATATAGTCGGTATACGTATATCAAATTTTCCGTTTCTACCGATAAGTAGGCTCGGTACGCCGTACGCCGTACGCCGTTCGCCGTTCGCTGCGAACGGCACCTCGTAAAAAGTAAATTGTGCAGAATTTTTGCCACCTGAATTATCATCGAGCGAATTGGCGCCTATCGATAAGGCTGCGGCAATCGTCTCGTTATCGACGCGTATTCCAAGCTTTGTACAGCGATTTATTATCGTTAAATATGCAGAGATAGGAATTTACGCGTGTGTGGATTGTGGGGACGTGGCACAGGCCTCGTTTCCCCACCCTCGCCTCCTCTGCAACCTCTTCGTCTGCCGCTGCTCGACAGATTGCACTTGAAAGTGCGAAAATATGGCAACATCGAACCAACTGTGTGTGACGAGCGGGAGAGTCGTAACGTGGTGTCACGGAGGGGTGGGGTGTGGTGTGGTGTGGTGTGGTGTACGTTTCTCTCTTTTCTTTTTTTCTACTTCCCTTTTCCCTTCCCCAACTGCCCACTTCCACCTAAAATGTTTTTATATTGGAATAGTAATTAAAGGAGTAAATAATCAGCGAGACAAGATACGTTGGTATTCGAGAAATCAAAGTGGCTGACATCCGGCCGAAATTTGAACGAACAGCGAACTGGCGATCATGCACAAAAATGCATTTGATCCGATGCAAATTCGAAGCTGAAATTAAGGCGTTTGCGGTGCAATGACGGCAATAATGTATTTCCAGATTTACGTAAACGCCATTTGTCCTCAAATACATTTACGAAAAACGAATTAAATTATCTTTTGTATTCAACTAATTAAGTATGCCCAAATCAAATTGGGGCACCTGTTATCACCTTTTCAACCAATAGGCTGTCTGACTTTTATCTCCATGATCATCCATTTGCAGCAAGTTCGCAGCACCATCTAGTTGCGTCTTAAATTCCAATTTCAACGTTCGCCATTCGACATACAGTGATACGGAGAAGAAGTGAACTCAACTAAACGTGAGTTCATACACAACACAATAATACGAATACATGACGCCGTGAAACGATTATGATAAAGCGGTAACCACTCTTGAATATAGAGGGCAACGAGCGTACGAATTAATATTAGAGACACAATACTCCATGTTTTACATACACGACGTTCGTTGAGGTCAGCTACCCCCACTCTACTAAACCTATACCTACCATTAGAAAAGCATTGGGAAGTGCAGACTCCACGAGGAGCGCTAAATTCGCCTCATATTATTACAGTCTGAAAACAGGATAATGTATTTTTCCATTCAGACTTTAATATGGACAGTCGGTAATTGTCAGAGGATAATTTTTAAATCCTCTCCAATTGTAAATAAAAACTCATTTTTAAAAAAAATTTTCGCATTACAAGATCGATACATTTATACCTATTTTCGACCATCATCCTGTTCTCAGCCAATTTCTGCTTTCACCGCCAGAGTGCGTATCTTTTGCATCCACTTCCCGATAGGAAATATGCCCTTTTAACCGAATTTTTGACCATACTTCTTTTATTTAATAAAATAGTTAGCTACTTTTTCGAAGTAAATTTTAGAAGAGGTTTTAAGGAATAAAATGAGCTCAAGAACAAGAAGTTTGAGCCTTTAGAAGCCAATAAAATTGAAGAAGAAAATGAAATCGTACATCAAATTGGCTTAATTTAATGTTATCAGTAAACTTTATTCTAAAGACAATTAGTGGCAAATACTCATTTTCATGAATTCAATGTTTTTGAGTCTTATCATTAGTCGTCTTTAACGAAAAGTTCACTGATTAAAATTAAACAATTTTAATATATGATCTCATCTTCTTCTTCAATTTTCTCAGCTTTTAATGGCTCAAACTATACTTGTTCTTAAGCTCATTTGATTTCTCGAAGCCTCCTCTAAAATTTTGTAAATGTCAAAAAAATAGTTATCTTTTCAAATAAAAGAACAAGGACCAAAAATTCTTGTAAAAAAGCATACTTCCTATGTATTTTAGTTGTTTAATGGAGTGAGGATAGAGATCTCACTGAAAATGACCAGTTTGTGCCTCTAGTGCTTGTTGATTGACGATGTACAAGTGGAGACAAAATAATGCCAACCAGGGATTGAGAAACCCTAAAATTTTTCATTGTTTTCCCGTTTTAATTAAAAAAAAAATTTTTTGACTTAAAAGTTTCTTAATCTTGTTTAAGAATCAATGTATCAATATTTTTTTGATATTTTTTCAAAATTTTTTGATATTTTTTCAAACATTTTCTCACAGACCAAAAATTAATCAGGTGAAAAATGGAAACAATTCATCATTCGGTTTCCATTATGTTACTGTTATTGGTCGTGAAACTAATAGGTTAATTGTTTCTAATTTGATTTCCATTTCAGAATTTTAGTGTTCCCATTTATTTTGGTTTCCAGTGTAAAAAAATATGATTTCTGTTTCAAAAAAATTTTATTTCCATTTTCGTTTCTCAATCCTTGGTGCCAACAGCAGACTGCATGAACTTTTTTCAGATGAAAAGAGTATTATGACGAATATTACAAAATTGACAAGTGAAAAAAAGAAAAAAAACTGTCATCAAATAATTTTTTAGTGTTGCAGAAGAGAAAAGGTAGGAAAAAAGTAATAATCGTCAGTTACCATCAATTTATACTTTCAAGTATAATTTATATGAATCAATTAGGTTGAAAGCGAATTTTTAAAAGATGAACTTTTTTTTTTGACTTTAGCTTCGTGCGAAATAAACATTATTTTGTTTCGGAAGGTTGGCAGTAGTACTGGTATATTTTAAAACTGCAGTAGTGAGTAGAATTAAAGCTTATAATAATAGGACATAAAATGATTGAAAAAAAAAGTGACGAAATAAGGCAGTAAACTGGCAGCATGGGACGAATGGCTTATTTATGTTTTACAAAAAAAAAACAAATACCCGTACCAACCCGGATAGATGAATTCTAACGTTTTACAATTTTTTTTATACATAGGCGACGTTGCCGAATGTACAAACGTCACCTCCGGAAATTCGGTCATTCGTAATTCTTATGGCATGAGCATCACCTCCCTCACCCTTCCGTCACGTTAGTTCCATCGTCTAGCAAACTCGTAAATTTTATAATTATTACGTGTATACAGGGCGTCCCGAGTTATAGCAAAACTTCCACGGAGCACGACGATCGATTTATTTGGTCGAAGGAGCAAAAAAGTTCGTCTTTATTATATTATTACAAGCTTTTATTCTGTTCACTACTGCGTTCTCATTAAAATATATCAATACTGCAGCCAACCTTCCGCAACGAAATAATATTGATTTCGCACGAAGCTGAAGCAAACAAAAAAAAATAAATAAAAGCTTTTCTTTCAAAAACTCGTTTTTATTATAAAATTCAATCCCAACTTTTGTATATTTATCCACGTTTTTTGCAACATTCAAAACGTTTTTATTTTGAAAAAAACTGCTCTTCTCTTACTTAACGATTTCTCGGCTACTATTTAAGCCACAAAGCTGAGGTTCGTACTATTGAAAAGAGGAGAAAATTTTCCCGAGTTCTTTACCAAAATTTGTTTTTTTATCGCCATTAGTTTTTCACAAATCGGCCATAAAAAAACTGCAAATTAGTGAGTAATTTACCGTTTTTTAATTTGTCATTTATTTCAAAAACTAATGATGCCAGAAAATAGTTTTTAGCGATGATCCCACCTATTTTTTAACAACAAATTCATTTCCACAGTCAGATTTCGCCTAAAATGAATTAATGACGAGATAACGGCGAGAATGTATAATAATATGATTTTGGTCGTCTAGGATTTGTAACTAGAGCGGGTGGAGAGGGGGCGTAGACCCCTCCTCCAAAGCTAGTGTGTAAATAAAACCTATTGATTTTTGTTTTGAAAAATTCATGGGTTCTTATTCGTGTAATTTTTTGTGTCTAATACTAGGGCTTCTTCTCCATTCTTCCCATGCAGTAGTCATGAAATTAGGGTTATGTCTTTGAAACAAAGTGGGCTTCAAATGTAAAAATTTTTGGTCAAGTTCAAACGTTTATACGAAATTTACCTGATAGTCTGTTCAAGGGTGAAAAATTCGAGACAGGACACTTTTCTCTCGACATTTTGCATTTGTTGCATTGGTAGATACCTGCCAAACTATTGGCAAAATCTCGAAAAGATAAAAACTATTTCTTAAATTTTCCACTTTTTCCCCTATTACGAGTTGGCCTGTTATATAGGTTGAAAAACACCTGCTAAAAACAAGCTTTGGAAATTACCCTTGTGATTCGATATTTTTTCGTTTCAGCTCGAACAAAAACCCCCAAACGTACCAAAAACGGATAATCATCTGTAAGCACAATATCAACCCCTGTTTTGGCAAAAATTTTGAAGAGGATTATCTACCAATCCAATTTTTGACTAATTAATTCCAGACAACATTTTTCTACCTAAATAGTTCGTCTTGTAGCTAGTGCTAGTTGGAAAGAAATGGAATCCCAGGGTAGTATGCACCTCTAGGAAAGCTGAATTTCGACATTTTTTTCAATTTCAAAATTCTGGCGCAGCAAGCTTTGCTAGAAAAAAAAATTTTCAGAACTTATAAAAAGCTCAAAATTCTAGATTCTATCGATCCATTTTATGCTAGCCAGTAGGGCAATGCTCGATTACTTGACCAGCCAGTCTGCCCCTCATCACACTACTGTAGAATGCCGAGTAGTTTGTATTGTAGTGGCCTACGTTGTATAAATCCTCGTGAACCCTATGATATTCTACCACAATAGTTGATGTAATGACAGTAAATTATCACAGTGTTGTCAGTCATCAGCATGAAAGTACTCCACACTATCACACACACGTGGTAGCTATTCGCAGACTTGACTAGAGGAGAGGGGTATTCCCCCTGGGTCCAGAGTTTTTAAGGTGTAATGAGGCTTTTTGAAGGAAAAAAAAATTAAATGAGAAATAAAATTCCATACGTATAGTGGCAATTACATGCGATATGTATTTTTTTATACGCTTTTATTCCACTCACTCAATTTGTTGAAGTACACCGGATGACCAACGTCAGCGCTGCTTTCACGTGTTGCGACACACGCCTACACGCGCACATTTACACATATCCGTTTTTATCAATTATTTTTTCAATTTTTGTTTGTTTCTGTTTTGAAAAAAAGTGAGAAATTTTATTTTCTCTTTCGCCTTATTTTCTTCTTCAAATAGGGTACTGGACATGACTCTCAGAATTACCTGAAATTAATGGGAGATATAGTCTAAAGCCTGTGAATGAAGGTTCTGAAATTTTTTTTGAAAAATATTAAATAGAAAGGAAGATATCAGATGTCAAAGTTGCGCTGCACCAAAAACGGTACCTTAATGCGCACCCTGTTGTTGTGATGTCATAAAATTGACATTTTTGTATTTTGCATTATCAGAGGTTGCTGATTTCAATACATCTCATTAATACTTCCTTTTTAAGTAGATTTTTGGTGAAAATTTACTGAACAAAACTGACTTTAAAAAATGACTTTGAAGCGAGGGTGGGCGCACATTTCATTTCAGGACCCAAGAAAACTTTTGGCACAGAAAGCTCAAAGTCTAAATGATCACCTAAGTAAATAAGATTCAGTAAGTTTGGGTTTCTATCTGCATTTATTTTTTGTACTTACCACTGAGGTAGAAGGTTGAAAATTGGTATGAGAGTGCTTGAGTATCACATCTAATTTTTTGTTTTTTTGAAATCCCAAAAATAAGAAAGGGGCAGCAGATATGGGCCAAAAATTCATTTTCTTGGAACTTTCAACATATATACACTGAAATTATCCAACTCAACACAAAGGTGGTATAATATTGTTTGTTTATGCCTTAAAAAAATATTTTTGAGGAACTTAGTTCAAATTGGACCTTAAGTTTTTTAATTTGATCAATATTTTGACTCGAAGGAACTCAAAAAAGGGCCCAATTTTGTTTTTTTTTACATTTTAGTACGTAATACATCATTTGTAATGTTTCTTGAGGTGCTGAGTTCAAATTTGTCTATAATTTTTTAATTTGATCAATTTTTTGACCCCAAGGGACTCATAAAAGTGCCCAATTTTGTTTTTTTACATATTATTATGAAATACATCATTTGTAATGTTTCTTGAGGCACCAAGTTCAAATTTGACATTTTTTTATTCTTTTGACTAATATTTGACCTTAAGGCTCAAAATGAGTGGAAATTTTGACTTTTCATATTTTGTAGTGTAATACATCATTGGAAATAGTTTTTTAGCTGATTTTGAATTTGACGCAATTTCTTAATTTTACCTATTATGTGATCCCACAGGAGCTCTGAAAGGGACTAATTTTGAATTTCCGTATTATATTGTGTGATATTATTGGTAATTTTTTTAGACTTAAAGTTTTATTTTGACATGTATTTCTTCATTCAACTCCTTATAATGTGATCCAAAGTGGTTCAGATATAACTAGCTAATTTTGACTTTTCACATTTTATTGTTTGTTATATTGTTTATAATGTTTTGCAAGTTTCTGAGTACAAATACAAAAATCTTATTTTTCTTACAAGTAAGCTGGGCAAGTGGTTTTACTGAATTTTGTTGTTTTTTGTTGGTTTCAAAAAACATGGGCATCCAATACCTAATAAATCACTCAATAATAAGTGAAGATATAATTGCAATCCCTTTTTTGGAGCTACAGGAAGAAAAAAAGTGGTTCAATCTAAAAATGGATTATAAATGTAAACTAAGAGCCAAAAAAAACAATATTATCGATGTATCACTCGATAACATTCAAAAATATTATCTTAATTCCATTTCTTGAGCTACAGGGGGCTAAATGAAGGCTTAAATCTAAAAATGGGTTGCAAATATGAACTCAGCCCTCAAAGTAAATAACTCCCCAGACACCACCAAAAATTTTTTCGAAGGCTGTGCTCTAATATAAAAACAAATAAAGAATAATTGGTTTTTGATTTTCTTAGTTTTTATTGTTTTTCAATGTTTTGAATTTGTCTATAAATAAGGGGGTGGGGGTGCTAGTGCACATCCTTTCATCCCCTCCCTCACAGTCACCATGAACTTTCCAAATTGATGAGCTTAACTAAACTAATGTACAAACACAGGAGATTAAGGAATGAATGAATGAGAAACCTGCGAAAGAGGTGAAAAGTTAGCTGATGTGTCAATTCTATGACATCACACCCACTGCTCAAAAAGTATCACGTTTTTTGACAACTTAACTTTACCATTCATTTTCTCCCATTCTATCCAACCCATTTTAATGCGGTTTTCACTGATATTTTTTATTTTTTTTAAAGAATTTAAAAATATGTTTACTGAAAATCACATCCGGTACCCTATTATAAAAGCTTGTTTTTTAAAAACTCGTTTTTAACCTAACTTATATTACTATTTTTTTATTAAAATACTTCCCTTCTCTCTAGTTTACCATACAAATGTGTCCTTTCTAATATTCTTTGTTTCAAGCACCATTGCGAGATTCTTTTTTTACTAAACGTTTATTTTTTACATATATAGATTCTTTCTTGTATTCTTTGCTTTATGGTCACAGAAGCGTGAAACTGGAATGATTACCAATACGCTCTTTTTTAATATTTTTTTTTTACTAGACATACGTTCCAAAACCATCTAGAATAGTCACTCTAGAATTTTCCTTTTACTTGGTCTTTGTCTCCGAATACATAATCGATTATTATGGGCAACTTCAGTCATTCTTACTCAATCTTATTTGGAAGATGATAAAATTTTGCTTACTCTTGACAGAATATTTTCTCTCAGCTTTCAGTTTCTTAAAGCCTTTAAAAAATATGTACTTTTAAATGCTACTATGTAGTACTTGTTTTATCTCACTTACACTGAGGTAAAGTCTCTGCTTCGCAGCTGAGTACACACATGGGATTATCAGTTCAAACTGAAAGGGAAACGAGCAGGATAATGTCCTTTGTACAGCACAACTTTTCTTTTGCTTTCTTGATTGTACCCTGTGGATGGAATTTTCAAAGTTAAATGAAAATGATTGATAACATAATTATGTTCTTACTCTCCTATACTAAATTTTCTCAACTTCTGTTAATTACAGCTAAGTTACAGTAGATTTTTTATTTTTTCCACTCGCCTCGAGACATTTTAATTCAGAACGAAAACATTTCCTGGCACTTTGTAAATGGAACTGTTTCATTCTTTCGACTCCAATGATAATAATTGATCCCGAAGTTGAATCATTAAACAGCTCGACACCCTGTATATTTGGTGTAGTATAAATATATACACTTAACGCTATAATTTTATTATAATTATATATTTATGTATATGTAAAAGAAAATAATACCCGGCGTAATGGATGGAACGACGGTTTTTGCTTCGTGTTGCCGTTTTAATTATCTTTTTATTCGCAGTCTGGCAACGACGACGAGAGTGGGGAGTTAACGTATAAAATGATTTAACTTTCTTCGCGACCAGTTATTTCACCTTCTGGCCGTCCTCAAAATAGTGGCGGCACATGCACCACCTCAACAATTCACTCAATTTTATTGTCGACTATAGTTATCGCCGTAATTGTTGCTCTCGCAATCGTTAATACGCGCCATTATTTATAAAATTAATTCGATGATAATATTCTTCAGTATCGATTTATTCATTTACGAAAAACAAAACAAAACAAAACAAAACAAAACAAAACAAAACAAGTCAAATGTAAACCGATCGTACTGCAGACGCAGTTAATTTACTTTCTTAATTACTTTCTCGTTAGCGGTGTACTTGTAAAAGAATCAATACCGAGCCTGAATCACTGCTTGTTTATAGATGAAGCTGTATTTTATCTTTATCAGTATTCAGACGTGAGAATGGCAACGAAGATTTTTATGAACTGAGCTCAAATGAGGACCGAGTAGCCATTTTATTCGGATACTTTTCGCAGTACAAGGATGTAAATAGGTCCATCTTAAAGGAGTGGAACATTCATTTTCTTTGTTATAATTTTGACCCTGCCCCCACTCACCGTCTTAATACTGCGACCACCGACAAAGACACTTAATGGTTTGATGTCAAGTTTTCTTTTTTTTTTTTTTTAAGCTTAGTGGAGCGGGGCTCACGACCCCCATTATCAGAGGCCTCGTGGTAATACGTAGTCTACATTTTATCTCCCAAAAAATCTTTGACTATATATGTACAGAACTGGAGCAATAAGAACGATGATTTCCGGTTAGACACGCCGATGCTAAACAGTACCACGTAACTACGTTTATGTTCGCTATCCTTGTGAATTTTAATGGATGACCCTTATCAAATGTATTCTAAATTGGTGAACTCGTGCGAAACATAGAAAGTACGCACACCAAGTACCCTCCGGTTGCCTACTTTTATGCCGCCGCATGTCTCGACATTAAAAGGTACATTGGTCTCATAGAGATTTACAGGCAATGTTTGGGGGCATGTCGTTACACTACCATATTGGAAAAAATGCATTTAGAATCGATTTTCATAAAATATTTCATTTTCACTTGGCGTAGGACAAAAAGTAGTTTCGTAAATTACGATATTATATGAGTTGAGTAAATAGCGTGCGAAGTTGAGGGTGTTTTTTAAAATTGCATATAAACGCTCTGCTGTCACCTAAAATTGTACCACTCGTTAACAATTATTTATCAATTAATTATGACGGAACATGGGGGCGGGACCTGTGGAAAAGCGCCAATCAGGGCCGGCAACTTTTCATTTTCCCGTATGTAGCGAAAAAAAAAAATTTTTTTTGGTGCAAATTTTGCGCAGAATAAAGAGTAACTGTGTGTAAATGTAATTATTTCCCATGTGTAGCGAAAACCACTTGGGAATTTCTCATGCGTAGCGATTGTTACACACGCTACACAAAACTTGCCGGCCATGGCGCCGATTCTGAGTCGTCACTCAAATTCTTCCGCACACAATATATTATTTTATATAATATGTTTACATATCTATATATTTCCACTCCTTGCTCATTTTAGCACTTTTTTGGAGTCTATGGAGCCTCCGCTGTTTCACCTATGGCAATGAAACTCGGGGTAGGATTAGAAGTTTTCATGGGCTGCACATTCGTGTTAACATTTTTGAAATTCATCCCCTACTTTCGGAGGGAGGGGTTCTCAAAGTGTTGCAAACCCACCATGTTGTCATCACGATAACTCCCGTAAATTAAAAGATTTTGGTTGGAAATTTTTATGGCAGCTGGAGACTATTAAGGACTGTGGTATTATGGTATTGAATTTGAGCGAATCGGTCGATTGGTTTTCAAATGGTAGCCATTACAAAATTCGACACTTGAAAAATACGCACTTACGGCGGTTGATGCGCGGCATAGATATAATATACTGGTTTTAACTTAATCTGCAGAGTACCTACCTATGGAAATAAGAACCAAGCCGTAGGTATGGTATACCTACGTAGGTGCAGGTAAGTAGAATGGAATTGTATTGCTCATAACTTCGTAAGTAATAACGAACCAGCGACGACCGTTAGGTAAGCTATGGGTTTGTTATTCCGCCAGAAGTTCGCGCGAAGAAAAAGAAAAACGGCGACTTCCACATCGAAGAGATTCGCGTTTATGAAGGCGAATAATCTGTTGGAAAAATTCTCAGAATTTTGTCACGATGCCATATTTTATTTACATCGAGTAGACGCCGACAGCGTAGAGAAAGAAAAATTTATGGCTGGGCTGGCCCCCCACTGCCACCCGCGCTTCTTATACCCGGACGCCGTTTACCATTAACCATAATTAGGACAGTTTCTGGTCGAAATTACGTGTATTTTCATTTTCATTATTTCCTCCTTGCACCACGAGTCCGCAACAGACACGAATATCGGTGTAATGACCTTAGATTTTCGTTTCTATAGAAACGTAGCCTATTGGCAGAGGGGAAAAAAATTATCGATACAACGGAGAACATCGAATTAACCTCGTTTCGAATGTAACAATCACATAGGCTGTCTACACACGGTGTAGCTTCGAACGCCCTTACGCCGTCAGTAAAGCGAATTCTGTTGGTAGGGTAGGCACACCACAGGTGAACCGGACCCTATGTGTTTATAGTGCCTCCAGCCGCGCCCTTAATGCACCAAAAGGACCTTTCAAGCCCAAATGATGCGCTGCGCCATCAAATTTTTAATACCCTACCCTTTGGATCGTAAATGAAAATAATGTGAAGTTTAATAACTGCGCAAACACAACGACGGATTTTAACGATGCAAAATTTTGACGGTCTTTATATTATAGGTAGATACTTGGGTCATTTTTCTGCTTCGAACTTATCGACTGGACACCACTTTCATTCGTTGCTACGCTCTCGCTAAAAAGTGCCAACATCGTAAACTCGGCTTCCACATTATTCGCATATTTTTTCCTTTTTCCATTGTTTTTGACCTTTTCAAAAAAAATTGTAAAACGACTTTATTCTATAAAAAAAAAAAAACAAAAAAAAAACAACTAAAACCAGAAACCGTATAATTCGCAAATGGGTAAACGAACCTAACCCATAATATTAATGATATCTCACCGAGGTTTACGAGTCGGTGTTGAATTTCAGCTAATGGCTTAATTTAATAACTAGCATTTTTTTTTCTTCTCGAATGACACGTCTTAAAAATCGAGACGCGAGGAGTGGGGAATGTGCTTTGAACAGTGCGGTCAAAGCAAATCGGGTCCCTGCACCTGGAGGTACTCCGGTTCCAAACTCATTAGGAAGAGAATCGATCGTAGGTATTTAGAAATGGGACAACCCAGAGAACCAGCGTAGTGCTACAATAAACGATCGGGTAGGTACTTGCTTAATACTCTGAGAATCCAGCAATGAGAACTCGATTCGGAATGCTAAATTTCGAGAAGCCGAGGCCACCTCACCTACCACTTGTGCCATCAAAATCGTGTAAATTATACAGCCACTTTACGGAGCCATACGATAATACGGATTATGCGGTGGGCACAAATTAAAAATTATTCCGAGCTAAGAAGGCTCATCGTGTGAAATGGCTGTACTTTCCAGGAGTTTCTTAAAATAAGTACGGTACCCTACCGGCCAATAGTTTCAGATTAGGTATCCGCCTAAACTGCCGCACTTCGAATGAGACCAAGTTGTTTTGTTGGCCGAACTGTAACACAGCTGAAGTCTTGGCCAAGTTCGATGATACGCTCAGCAAGGCAGTAAGGTATAACAATATAGAAGCCGGATAGATTCATCTACAGATAGGCTACTAATTTCAATTTAATGGACTGCGAAAGAGAATCTGTTTTCAAGGCATTGAGAACGAACCATCGCTATAATGTAAAAGCGCGGATTTTATCAGTCGGGACAAAACAGATGCCAAGGATCGTTCCTACTGCCATACCAAGGATCCCTCTCAGTTTCAAATCTGCTGTGTTTCTCAGCAACGCGTCGTTCCGTCCTAATTTATTCCTCTAGGTCTCGCTTAATGTTCCGTTCCATTTGTTTTGGCCTATTTTCTCCAGTCTTATTGCCACTATTTTTTTTATTTTTTTTTCATTTTCGGTGGCTCACATTTTCACTAAATTATTCGGCTGTTTATTGAAGGCAAAAATTTGACGTTCAGAAAAAGAAAGGAATAGCCTACGGCGCGCAATTTATTGAGATTTTCTGCTGCGTGGAGGCACCGCCCGTCTCCGTTGACGAATCAATCAGTATGCAGAATGTATGTGTATATATAGGCTGTTGTGGGTGCAGGGGGCGATCCACTACGCTAGTGGGGCTGGGACTGTCCACGACAAGACTCGTCGCCTGGTAAATAAAGGTTTAAACGACGTGTTAATGAGCCAGAGAACTGTTTACGTTTTGAAATAAATTTATTTCCAATTGAAAAGCGCGTAATACGTTAGCGTCACGTCAGTTGTTAATTTCAATTAACAAATCGTAACGAAGAAAGCAGACAGTTTTATATTTCTAAATTGTCTTAATTTGTTTCTAGAATCGAATGAAATTCATTCGATACATCATCCATATCTTACCTACCTATATAATTCTAGCTTCAGCTACCCGTAACTTCAACACAATCTCATTTGTTTATGCCTTTGAGCGTTCTAATTGAGGATGATGAAGAAAATTTAAAAGCGTAACCAGTAATAATTAATTACGCAATGTTATCAGAAATGTTGACGTTGTACGAGCGGCAATAAAGATTTAATTTTGTGTTATAATCAGAGCCGGTTTTAAGTATACTGTCGCATCGGGCTGTAGTATTTCTGCTGCCTTATTTTTTTTTACCCCACCGCTAAATGTAAAAATCAAATTTCATTTCATTTTTTTTTGGTCACAAATTTCGCAGCCTCAATTCTGGTGATATCATTTCAATACTATGCGTTGCATATTGCGGTGACTTCCTACCAGTGGTGACGAGTGAACTACTGCACTCGCTGGTAGGTTATGTGGCCTGTCCTTACATCATGCAGGGCGAACACACTTTTTGGTTTTTTGGTACACACAGGTTCGTAGCTCACCACTACAAATATAATTTTATTACCGAGCTAAGCTCACACCTGTAACGAGGTCTATATATAGATGTGTGCATGCACCTACAGCAGCATTCTACATAAATGAAATGTTCTTAACTTCGATGGTAAGTTAAGCAAATTTAAAAGGCTGTTATTCATCTTTGCTGCTCCTTAATTTGTTATACTCTAACGAGCAGACAAAAATGAACCACATTGCCCTTAAAACATATGTAGGTTCGTCTAGATTAGAGATCAAACTAGAGATCTACAAGTTTAAAAGCAGTGTCGATGTCCGCACGGCCACGTAACCACTGATAGATACTCCTGTGTGTGTGTGTGTGTGTGTGTGTGGGTGTGCGTGTGTGTGTGTGTGTGTGTGCGCGCGCGCGTATATATGTTCACATCCCCACAACCACTCCCTCCAGTGTTGTAGCTACAATGCAGCATGACAACACAGCAGAGGGTGCAGCTAGGCTGATGATCATGTGGGCAACTTGCCAAAGCACACAGGCTTACACCATCATGTTTCTTAAGCCTCTCTGCGAAAGGGGGTTTGTAAACAAGAAGATGAGCGCTGTTACAAATTTGTATCACGTCAAGGTCATCATTTTGTAAGTCTGCCTGGACTAGGGATCAAACCAGCAAACTACAGGTTTAAAAGCAGTGACCATATCCACACGGCCACGCCTCCACGATATACTCACTCGTGTGTGTGTATGTGTGTGTGTGTGCGTGTGCGTGTGTGTGTGTGTGTGTGTGTGTGTGTGGTGTGTGTGTGCGCGCGCGTGTGTGTGTGTGTGTGTGTGTGCATATATATGTTCACATCCCCACAACATAATTTCACAAACTATTATGGCAACTAATAGAAAGGTAATTTGTTGTCAGTTTTATCATTTAGAGAGAAATAGATGTAAAATAACAAATTAATGTTTCTCTTACCAAATTTGAGGTCTAATTAATGATAGAGTAGCGAATCGGGAAATAATTCAGCGTATTTTCTTTCAATGTGAATTGAGAAATTAAAAATGGGAAAGTAATACGAATCCCCTTTTCTCGTTAAATTGAACGTTTTTTAGTGCATAAACACATGATCACTAATTCAACTTTCATCAGCCAAAACAACATTACCACTCCTGGGTCGTGCATAGTTCCAATTGTAGTGGAGGAGTTTACTTATTATATTGGTTTAACGTCACAAGGACGAATAAATATATCTTGTTGTCACACACCTTAGCTCTCGCCTTGTTGTTAGACAACTGTTTAGCGTCGCCTCAGCCCAGTATCTCCAGTCATGTCAAGTCCTCTGCGCATCGTTAGTGCGCACAGTACTTGTGGGCGTAGCCATGACACTGGGGGTGGTGTTCCTGGGCGGCCATCGGTGGCCACCTCCGAAGATTCCCCTGAAATCTATAATAAACATTAGACATACATGTTATATGAGATGTTATTTTATTATAAAAAGAACAATAAACATAACAAATACAATATAAACATGAGAAAACAGTTATTTACAGAAAATTATGAATAAAGTAGGAACAAAAACTTTTCTTCTTTTTTCTGACGTTACGACGTAATGAAATTTGACAGAAAATGAAACTTTCAACGAAAGTTTGTTTCAATCACCGGATGCTGCAGCTGAGAGGATGGGATGAGTTATTGGCCGTAGATCACAGATTCTGTAGAGGAATATTTGGGAATTAGCGTATCGTGTAGACATCAATGATGCTAGTTTAAGTAGTGCACTCTGCCACCTATTACCCATAACCTTTTATAAAGCACATGACAGTAATAGTGGGTGCCAAAAAATCGTAGTTATACCGTTTTTAGGAATATAATGTCCAATTATGGCGTACCCTAAAGTGAGTGATTTGGTTTGTCAGACCAGTCTATTTTTGTCATAATCAGGGGGTCTATCGGAAACAAGATACTATGTATCAAATTTTCTACATTTCTGTCGTCTAACTCCAACAGAGCCAAGAACTTCAGAGGTCTTGTAGATGTTTGCTTACTTGAGAATTCTATTTTTGCGTGACGGACTTGGCCATCACGAGATTTCTCTAAATCGATGATTTTTGCAAGTTTGTAAACGCCTGGTTTGGATGTGTAGTCCAAAACGTGTACTATGTCGTTTACTTTTGGTACAAATGGTACCGTGCACCCTGGATTTGAGAGCGCAGTTGGTGGTCTATCTCTTAGGTATAAGAGATACTGTCTCTTCCAAGTTAACCAAAGGTTTGTTAGGTAATCTTGGTCGAGTTTCCAAATGTCCATAAGCTGTTTTGCTGTAGGAGTTGGATCTTTATTCGATTCATTAATCGGATTACTTAGGTGGCCTAAGTTGGCTCGCATGAAATGTGCGGGTGTTAATGTCAACTGGTCTAGCTCATCCGGAGATGGGCATAGCGGTCTTCTGTTGACCATTGTTTGTATATCTTTCAAGCTCGCTTGAAATGTATGTTTGTATATTGAGTGGTGACCGTGGACTTTATAAAACACTTGTTTTATAATGTTTTATAATTCCAATCAGTCGTTCATAAACTCCTCCATACCATGGTGCTTTAGCTGGGATGAAGTGCCATTTAATGCCTCTTTCATCTAAGCTAGGTTTTATTTTTCATTCTTTAATGAACGAAAAATGTTATAAACGCTGTCCAGATGTCCTCAGTTGTCAAGTTTGACACTGAGAGTAGGTGTACTGCTCTGGTGGACAGGCACGTGAAGATCAACACCCAATTTTTAATGGGTGGTGTAGTTGGTGTTGTCAACTGTGATTTCAACTTTGGCAGGTATTTGTCAAATACCATAAATGGGCCAAAGATGTCCACACCTGTGTAGGTAAATGGATTTACAAAAGGTACCAGGCAAAAGTCTGGTAGTGCTGAAAAAGTTGGTTGTTTGAACGGTCTTGTTTCAGCTTTTTTACATAATGTGCACAACTTCTTTAGAATTTGAGGTAACACTTTTAGTTACTTTGGTACAAAATAGTGTCTTCTAAAGTCGGCTATGGTAAATTTTGTACTAGAGTGTACGTTTTTCAGATGTGTATGCATCAGAATTAATTTTGTTAAGTGAGACTTAGGATGCATCAGGATTGGTGATAGCATGTCTCTTGCGTACTCGATATCGGGTAGATAATTTACTGTACGTAATATCCCAGATGGGTCAATCAGGATGTGGAATTTTTTGTACAAGACGTACGGAGGGTGATTTCGTTTTTCTAGTACTTTGAGTAGTTTTCCGAAGTATTTCTTTTGATCAGCTCTAATGAAGCAGAGTAGAGCAAAATGAAAGGTGAAATCTAACGATGCATAAGGTGAAATTAATCTTTTCCTCCATATTTGTTGTTTACTAAATCGTCGTACAGCTTCTATACATTGTAAAAATGTACGTACGGGTTTAGATAAGGTATTGAATTTTGTGATATCTATGTTGAACAGAGTATTCAATGGTGGATGTATGAAACTTTCTAAAGGTATTTTATCTTTCAAAATATAGCATGTTTTGGTGATGGTCAAATCAAGGGGCTGGGTTTGGTTTGGTGGGTCAGCCATCCACTCTTGAGACAGAACCTCCGGTTCTGGTAGTGTGACTTCACATTGATCCATGTTTGGATCAATTAAGAAGTGTGGGATGAATCTTTTTGCTGATTTCATCTGCCTTAGATGTTTGGCAGGATGACGTTTGTCAAAAATTGATTCATTGTCAATTGTTATTGATGCTGATTGTTTAGAAGTAGAAGATAATACTTCTTTCATTGTGTGAAATACGGGTGTATCTATCTTGGTTGGTTCGTCTGGTAGGCTTTCGATTATGTTCAAATCAGTTTCTGGCCAAGATTTTTCATCTTGGGATAGCCAAGTTGGGGCAGACCACCAGAGTGATTCTGAAAGTTCGTGGATGGAGGAACCATGTGAGCCAATATCAGCTGGGTTGTCCGTTGATGGGACATATCGATATTCGACGGGTTTTAAACTTTTTATTTCGTTGACTCTATTTTTTACGAATTGTGGGTGGACTTTTCTTTCTAATAGCCATGTGAGAACACATTTGCTATCAGACCATAAGAATGTTGGTGCGTTCTGTAAACCGAGTGGTTTACATAGGGAACGTAGTCCATGTGCACCTATGAGTGCTGCAATCAATTCTAGTTTAGGAATTGTTATCAGTCGCATAGGTGTTACGCGTGATTTTTCTGTTACAAATCTTACTGCATGGCAATTTGATTTAGTGTTGCTAAATCTGATATATATTGCCATGGAGTAAGCTATTTGTGATGCATCTACAAATACGTGTAATTGACAGGTATTTGGGTCATAAGTTCCTAGGTAGAATTGTCTAGGAATGTAGTAGTTGAGGATGTTGCTGAGATTGGTGATTATCTCAGTAGCTGTTGGTTCGAGATCCTCTGGGATTTTTTGATCCCATTTCAATCCCTTAGACCAGAGTACTTTCATGAACGTTCTTGATGGAACAAATGCTGGTGCAAACCAACCTAAAGGGTCATAGAATGATGATAATACCCTAAGGATTGTGCGTTTTGTCCATGGAGACGTAAACAGTTTTGGTTTGGGCATGTAAAGTACATCTTGGTCCATATCCCAATACAGGCCAAGAACTTTGATGATTGGGTTGCTTAATGCGTGTTGTGGGTTGAAATCTTTTCTTAACTGTTTACAATTGGTGCCCCATTGGGCAAGTTCCATGGAGATATCGTTGAATAATTTATTTGATTTTATGTATAATTCTTTTGCTTTTTCATACGTTGGTATGGAAACGATTAAATTATCAACGTAAAATTGTTCTAAGAACTTGTTATGGAACTCCATGTCGACCAATCAGAAGTGATGTAATAGCAATGCTGCGAGTAAGAATGGTGCCATTATGATTCTGAAAGGAACGCGACAGAATCGAAATGTTACTAGATTGTTATTGGTCATGGGATTGTTAGGATTTATAATCCATAGGAAACATATGACATCTCTGTCATCTGGGTGCAATCCAATTTGATGAAATGCTTTTTTAATATCAGCGATTATTGCATAAGGGTTCTTACAAAAACTTACAAGCATTGCTATTAGATCAGCTAACAGTACTTTTCCTTTATGCATGCAGTCATTTAAGGACAAGTTAGACTTTTTTGTTTTGGCCGATCCATCAAAAACTACTCTGAGCGGAGTGCTTTTTGTTGGATCGTAGATACCCTTATGTGGTAAGTAATGTACCACTTCTGCGGGTCTATTGTTTTTGATAGGTTTGATCATTTCTAAGTCGATTAGTGAGATAAAATACTGATCGTATCTTACAAAAAATTCTGTATTTTTCTGCAATTTAGGTAATTGTCTTTCTAATCGTTTGAATGCTAACTGTATATTATTGACTAAGGGTGATGGGCTATATTTGTATAGCCATTTGATTTGGTATCTATTTTTCACTAATTTTATATTTTTATCAAATAAGTGCAATGCTTCAGTTTCAGCATCGTCAACTAGGTTTTTGGTTTTGATACCTAACATATCTAATTTCCAGAAGTTTTCTATACTTTCTGGGGATTTGAAGAATGATGGTTCAAATGCATCACATTCGGTTGGTTTTCCTAGGAATCCTCCTAACATGTTTCCAAAATCAGTTTTGATTAGGGTTAGGGTTGGTGATAAATGTTTAATGTGCTTTATAAATGACCACATGTAATTATTACCAACTAATAAATGTATCGTAGATTCTCGGTCCAAACCTGAAAAATCGATATTTGAATATCGTGGGTAATGGTTTTTAAATTCATCAAAATCAAATTCGGAAAGGTTATTCGCCATGTGTGGTATCGTATTGGCTTCCATTTGAACCTTAGTTCCATCGCGTTTGAATAATTCAAATTTTACAATTTGGGTGCGAATTTGTTTTGACATTTGTCCAGCTAGGCCACAAAATTTGATTGTTTCAGCGAACTCAGAAAAATTTTTTCTGAGGTGTTCATAGGCATATGTGTAAAACATATAGCTATGTTTGCTTCCACAATCGAAAAAGCCATTAATTTTTACTGGTTCTTTAGCATTTGGAGCGAGAATGTACGATGAAAACGTTAAGAAATGAGTGTCGATATCTTTAGTAGTAAAAAATGATAAATACTCACTTAACACTGGAACTCCGGATGCGGAACTCAGGTTCTCATTTTCTCGGTGTTGCTGCGCAACGAGACTATTGGTGCCTTCTTCTGAAGCTGCAGTCGTCTGTAATGTTACAGTTTGTTTAGGGTCGAGAACAGGTAATTTTTGTTGCTGTTTATCTAACAGGTTACCTGGCAATAGGTACTGCTTGCAGTCCTTCAGCATTTCCACCCATGCTGCGATTTTCCTTCCGTGATTGGATATTCAATCACGGGACACAAGTTGAGTGATGCTTGGTACTGCCACATTGGAACCAGTGGCAGTTTGTGGGTGGTAGCGCCTTACAGTACTGCGTACTGGGGTGTGATTGCGTACAATGCGTACACATTCGATAGCGTTTGTAGTGCACACAACGAGACTCCAACGTACCCTTTTTTCTGCATATGGGGGCATGGTGCTCACCTTTGCAGAATATACAAGGTGTATTTGGTTGCAATGGTGTGCAGACTGTCGATGCTGGGATGCGTTGCCCCGATGGTAGTTGGACCCATACCATCCCAGCTTCATCTGTATTAGATAAATTTTCGTTAGGATCCCTATTGTTTATGCGATTCCAACGTTGGGCTGGACGTTTACAAGGATTGGATTTATTCTGTCCTCTTTCGTTCAGTTTCTTTTCTATAGAAATAATCGCAAAATTTCTCCTGCCTTTAGGTTGAGAGGGATTTCTATTTTGTAGGGGTGGATTAGGTTTATCGACCTTTTTTGGTACGGATGTACAAATAGGCTCCGATAATTCCCTAATTTTAATAAACGATCTAACTGCTTCGAACAAATGTTTAACATTGCGTTCGCTACTTTTTACAGTGTTTTGGTAAGATCGAGAATTTTTTAATTACTATGTTAAATAATTGCTCCTTGTCGATTGCTTTTGCAAGTAAACGATATCTTTCTACCATAATGGTAAGTGTGTCTAACGTATCTAGGATTAATGTTGTATCGTTAGTAGTTGTTGAGTAAGCAGTTATTTTTAGCCACATTTCAGCTCAAATCTTGGATTTGTCCCCATATCTACTATCTAAGAATTTTAGACGTTGGATGTAGCCAACGTTGTCTGGGGAGAAATGGTTAATTTTGTCTACCAAGAATTTTGGTAGGGCTTCTTGCAGTAGGTTGATTTTTTGTGGGATGGCGATATTATTTCGTTTATTAACATAATTATTAAATCCGTTAATAAACCCAGGATAGTCTAGAATGTCACCATCCCTCTTTTCAAAATAAAATTTAGGAGGTTTGAGATTTGCAAACCCTGCATCAACTTGATCTTTTGGATCATGTTCCCAGCATTTCGAAATATAATTTTCGGATGGTGGTTTTTCGATGGTGTTTGAGTCCATCCCTACTGCTAGGGGTGTATCATTTTCTATCGGGTTTTGCGATAGTTCACGACACGACGTGTCCGATGTTTGCGAATGAATTTGGGATAAGGAGGGTTGCTGGGAACATAGCCTTTTTGGGCCTGGTTCTCCCTCATTCATTTCAGGAAATGTTACATTTTCAGTTGAAATTGAATTTTCATTACCTGTTACCATTAAGGGTTGTCCACATTCACCCCTCGCTGGTGTACGTTGCTCCGGAACCTGTAGTGGTGCAGGTTGTGGTGAACGTTCGCGTTTGGTTGCGCTTTTTGCATCCGGTAGGTACTGGTGGATGAATTCCGCCTCCTGGACGCCATGATCCTCATGGACTAGGGCAGAGAGGTCCTGGACTTTTTTCTGCGAGGCAGTCAACTCCTTTCGGGCGTTGGCCTCCTTGCGCAGAGCGTCCCTGAGCTCTCTGGCTAGTTCCTGGGCCCTGGCATCCCAGCGTGCCTGTTCCTCCTGACAACGCTGCTTGTTAGCGTTTTTGCATACCTCCGGTACGGGTATTGGGTTCTCCATTTGGTGCTGCTGATTCTTTGTTTTAATTGTCGATTGCAGCACCAACAATTTGCGTTTTACTTGGCGGGCCTTATGCAAGTCTTGTTTTGCGAGACCTCTCGGCACATACTTTAGATCCTTGAGTGTGGCCTCGATTGCCGCGTCTTCATTCACCAGTACGTTTATTTCATACGCACTTACGTTCTTACCCTCGAGCTTGTTCTCGAGGATTTAGATGTAGTCCTCCTCATCTTCTAATACTGCAAGGAATTGCTGTCGCTCGTCCTCGCTGTCCGTCATTTTGGAAGTTGCGTAAGTGGACTTGTGGCTATGTGGCTGCACGTCCATTTGTATGGGTTGGACGGTACGTCCCAGCGACGGCTGCGGATTTGGAAGTCTGGCTGCTGCCCTGCGCAGCTCCTCTTCTTCATCAACCTCCGCGGCCCAGCGTGGTTGTGGGCCTGGGGTTGCTTCCTGTTGGCGGGATGTTGATGCTTCCGTTGACTCCTCCTCCTCCATTAACAAAGCTTCAGGGTCGAGGAGGACGTCAATATCGTCGCTACGCGACGCGTTTGTATTATCTTCTGGATTCATGTTCTATTTTCGAATGATAATTATTCCTAAGTGTTTAGAAAAAAATGAAAAATTGGGCATGACCCGTGGGCAAAAACATCATTTTTGATTTTCAAGAAGCGAATAATGTTTTTCAAAGTCAGTTTGGTTTCCAGGGTCTTGCCCTAAAAAAAATTTTGGCATGACCCTGGGGCGACAAACTGATTTTGATTCGTAACTAGATTACGCACAAATGACTAAATTTTGCACTAAGATCTATATGCGATCTTAGGCTATTAAAAAATGGCGGACTGGCTATTGAAGTTATAATAAATTATAATAATATACAATAGAAATAAATTATTTGAAGTCCGTATATCTAAGATTTAGTCGTAACAATGTGTTACGAATGCTTATTCCAAATATGGCGATGCTTTAGAGAGTTTGCTAAACATTAAAATTTCGTAAGTGTACTTATGGTTTTCCTTTTATTAGGTGGCTGCACCTTGCGGAAACTTTCCCACTACACTCCTGGGGGAATGTTAAATTAAAATACGTAAATAATTACGGGAAACAATGTTAAAATCAATTAATTAAAACGTGATTTTTCGCAAATAATTACTGGAGAGCACATTGACTTAATCACAATCGGACAAGAAGTGAAGATGCTCGTCTATCTTTTCGTTCATCAGGGGTATGTCGTGACAAACACGTTGTTGTCAGGGTGAGAAAGCGCATGCGTGGGTTATTGTCTCCACAATTGCTGCTGTTGCAGTGGAATGCACAAAATTATGTTTGTGTGTGTAATTGCGTAAAGGATTACGATCCTTTTTTCATATGTGTGTGTGTTCACACAAAAAACTCATACGATGTTCAATCGTACAGCGGCTGGTGAAAGCCGATTGGATGAACCAAGTCTTTTGTTTTCCTTACGATTGTCGTATTTTTGAAGAATTTTGATCAAATTATATGCCATTTGTGTCTTTATTAAGGACTGTTTTTACAAACGTATAAGTGCGAGAAAGATAGGGATATTCCTATATTTTTTCTCTATCTTTCTCATTTTGTTCCATTTTGAAGGACAGAGACACAGATGCGCTAACATTTAGCGATGTTTCTGTATTTCTTACCATCTAAATATTTTTAGGACGAATTTAGGAATTCGATGTTTTTAATTTTTTAGAATAATTTACGTAATAAATGGCGCTGGGGGCGGCGGAAAAATAATTGTAAGTTATTTTTCCGTCAGCTATTTACTAGCGGTAATTACGAGAGTCATTTCTAGGCTAATTTGACAATTAGGAAATGTATTACTATACAGGGTATAGGGAATTATTATTGAGTTGAAGTTCAGTCTCAAATAAGTCGAATTGTTTAAGTCTAAATTTAATTGTCAGGCTAATTCTTATTGAGACTGTTAATTACGTACGGTGTACGGGTGAGAGTTGTTTATTAGTGGAAGCGTATTATTTCAGTTCAAGTCAAACTGTAAGTTGGGCCACAAAAAACTAATATTTTCATTTTTCACGTGTGGATTCGAAATTAATTTTCAATTTCCAAAATTAGATTTCGATGTTTGAAATGACATTTCGATTTTCCGGAATTAAATTTCGAGTTGCGAAATTAAATTTCGAATTGCGAAATCAAATTTCGATGAAAACGAATTATTAAATTCGAGGTGCAGTGAAAAACACTGTGCTCCTGCTACCATGTAGTGGAGGAGTTTACTTATTATATTGGTTTAACGTCACAAGGACGAATAAATATATCTCGGTGTCACACACCTTAGCTCTCGCCTTGTTGTTAGACAACTGTTTAGCGTCGCCTCAGCCCAGTATCTCCAGTCATGTCGAGTCTTCTGCGCATCGCTAGTGCGCACAGGACTCGTGGGCGTAGCCATGACACCAATACCACAGCCACTCGATTTTTTCCAAGATAATGGAAAGAGAACTACCACTATCCATAAGCCGAATGTAAACAAAGTGACAGAAACCTGTTAAAAAGAGAAGAAGCTATTACAAGTAGCACTGTCTCTCTTTCACTCATTGTGGAAAACGTAATAAGACGTAAACATTGCGATTTATTACCCTGTAATGCTTGTAAATGGTACAGATTATTTATAATTTGTTCGCTACTACGTTTGTCAAACTTATCCGAGTCTTACAAAAGGAACATGAATTATTTTTTTGACTGCCTCTAATCTGATTCGGATAAATTGGCTATGGGTGAAAGGGAGATAGCGTTTACCTCTTGGTAGCGCTCTCCCTCTCTCTCTCCCTCTCCTTCACCCTTTCCATCACCCTCTCCCTCTCACTCTCCCGCCTATGTAATAGGAGCATACGTTTTATGGATCGAAGCTCTCGCAAAAATTCTGCGCTAATGGCACCTCAGCCAGTACGTAAAATTATTTATCCAGCTTTTATTTTGTGCCGTTAAAAGAAAAGTGGAAATCCTTCCAAGCCGAACTTATATTTCATTCGTCGAACCTCTAACCCAAATTCGTTAGATTTAATGATGTGGCTGCGGCGGATCATAAGCATATTTTTTTGAATTTTATTTTAACATTCGAAGAATGCGCTTATTTTGCGAGAAAACATTTCATTTTTTTCATTTTTTCAAATTATCATTTTTGATTACGAAGGACGAACGCTGCCGACGTCATCGTACAAAAAATTTACTTTTTACAATTCGTGAAAATATCGACAAATTTTCAAATGTCAGTCGACGTAAAAGGAAGGGTGGAATACTCGCTGAAGGCATTTGTTAGACTGAGAGAGACGTAGGTAAGGCTGAAGGAGTGACATGAAAGAAGTTTCGGGACACACCACCGAGACGACGGAGTACGAGGTTAATGTAAATAAAAATAAAAATAACGAAGTAAAATAAACAACTAAATTTATAGAGAAAACAAAAAGCCATTTCGTCCAAACTTTTTTGGAGATAAGAAAAATAATTAATTTCTCGTTAACGTTTAGATTTTAAATTTTTTTTTTCAAACTAATTCCTTTGGCAAAAAGAAAGACTTGTTCCATAAATAATGAATTATCAAGTTTTTTTTTTTCTAACGACGAGGTGAAGAAAAAAATAAGTATGTAAGATACCTACTCAAATTTTAAAACGTTTTTTCCAAAGGCCAAAGGCGAAGTTTGTAGTTCATTTTCTCAGGCAGTTTGATTTTTTACATTGGAAACAAATTGGTACCTTTTTTTCTTCAAGTACATAATGAGAAGAACTTTCGCAAACTTTATAATAAAAAATATTAAAAGGCCATTGTGACGAATGGTATACACGGGATGAAGACTGGTGAAAAAATGCATTCACATAATCTTTAGCAAATTGATTTTGGTTTTGCAGCCGCAGAACCAAGATCAGACGAATAGCAAATCAACACTAAAAAGGTGAATACCTTCTCGGCCAACCAAATTATTTCGGTGACTAAAAAAACTATGACAATCGTAATGGAGAAAATTTCGCACCTTTTTGTTGGGGCGATAGGGAGGGGACTTATAAACGATTAAAAAAACTTATTAACTCCAGTGAAAAAGATCTTTAACCAGCTGAAATTGATTGGTTGGCCGAAAAGTCCAAAAGCTGACTCAATATTTCAATATCAGCTTATTCGGTAGTCGGTGCTGAAACAATTTCAACCTAAACCGGATTTTTTATCATTTTTAATGACAAAAATGCACATATCTTTGTTCAGACTGGATATTTTCCAGGTGTGACCGACTGAACTAACATGAATTTTCCTGCCCTTAAAAAAAATATGCTATTGTGAAAATTGGGTATTTATTTATGACGTTTGATATGAACAGAATGTTCAGTCGTTGGGAAATATCTCGATGGATGATAAAGTGCTGGTAACTTTGACTGCATTATAATGTATATGCTCAAGTTTGAGAAAATTCGGAAAAAATTGATTAATTTTCGTTCGATTGGCTATAAACTTTTGGGCACGGATGGATTGGACATTATAGATGAGCCTTATGAAGTTTTATGTCATTTAGTTGCAGGGTCTGTGGGTATCATCTGACTCGGAGTCAGTTTCCGACAATTTCTGGGTAAAGCAATATACAGGGTGCAATTTTTTTTAATTGGGACCTACACAAAATAAATAGCTTCTATAGTGTTAATATAAACCCTAATTAGTTTGACTTTGATTGATTCTTTAGTTCTTGGGTCATCGGTAATTTCGTGTAATCTTTTTCATACTTCATTGCCTTTCAAGCCGTAGTCGCGAACCAGCTAAAATTCGGATAATAAAACTATTACCTAGTGTCTTTATTGTGAATTCGCCCCTTGATCAAGAGTTATCTAACCTGGCACAATTTTCAAGGGAGATGTGACAAAATACCACGTTTATATATGATTTATATCTCAATTGAAGCGTTAGTTCTCGAGTTATTTTTAATTTTCTTTCGAAGCAGACTATTTCCACTTCCCTCCAAACTCCCGAGGAGAATATTTAGAATATTTTCTACTTATGCCTACAACATTTTATGAAAAATTGGAAAATCTTGAAAGACAAAAAAAAACAGCGTTGTAGGCAAAAAACATAAAACCGCTCATATACGGTGTGTAGCTTTGAGCAGGAGAGCAGGAACATGGATAATTTTTTCTTTCAGGCAAAATCTCGATAAATTTGGTAATTTCAACGAAAGAGAATACCTGGTTAGGTAGCTATGTAAAGTATTGTAAGTTTTAAATAAAATGTGTAACATCTTTCATAGCCGTAGGTAGACGCGATAAATAAAATGGTTTCTTTTTCCACTGCCGAGTTTTTCAGTGGACCAACCGAAAGTGTTTTTTACTTTTTTGATAGGGTATGTAGGTTTGTAGATGGTATGACGCAACACGCAAGCAAGCAGCAAGACCAGCGACCATTAGCCAGCGAGATGAAAATGCAAGAATACGACCGCATTAGCAATAAATTTTGGGTTAGTTTGTTTATTCCGGTGCTACGAATGATTAACAGATAATTTCCAAGTAGCCTCCACGTGACACATCCGCCAAGTCGAAATCGGTGAATGTTTTTTTTGCTACAGCGTCGAGTCAATTATACCTTTGCTCTAACTGCGGTTTGTGCCAAAAGTTTTCTACCAGAAGCTCACGCTTCCGAATTCACGTGCGACTAAAAATACGATTTCTAAAAAATGTAAAAAGAAAAAAATGGAGTTACCGACCAATCGCGAACGAATATAACCAGCAAAAATATTACGTGTAATTGCAACTACTCACGCACACATTTTCTCTTATTACGTCATTTTTTTGGCTATTTTTTTTTTTTACGATTGTAAGCTTTATTAAAAACTTTTATTTATAAATTTTGTTCAATTTTGTTTCATTTTTTTCTACCAAATTTTCTCTCTCTCGCTCACCCTCTTTCTCTTCTCCCGGTCAAATTTTGATTTTATTGCAATTTATGTCCAGACTTTTTTTTTTTTTTTGGTTTGTTGTTATTCACGCGTTGGCACCGCTGGAATTATAAAAAAAATGTATTTGTATTTCGGCAATGTGGCTACGAATATAAAAATACTCGAATCATTTCTTTACTGGTTTAGTTTTGGCACAGACGATTAGTACGTCGGATGAATAAATCTGTGCGGACGTGAGACACACCCTTCACCCCTCCCCTCACCGATAGATACCCCTCCACAGACCATCGTCGACCCGCATTCAATACATGGAATCTTCGCTGAAATTTTGTTAAAAAATAAATTCGGAATGGAGAGAGTTCCTTAAAATTTGGCCTAGTATTCGGTAATGAATAGGTAATGGGTAGTGCTGGTGAGCGTTGTTTGGAAAGGTCGAAGTCAAAAAAATATTTACTGACCGAACATTTTTTTTCATGTTTGTGGGTGGCTGTGTGGGTAGTGGCGCACGCGCATTAAATATGAGGGAATAATTGGCGAAATAATATTGAAGATGTAATTGGTAAAATAATATCAGAAAATAATTTCAAGAAATAATTAATGGCTTGTACCTGTGAAACAGTTTCTATCGTAACTTGTGGAAAAAATTTAATTCGTCACTCCCATAAAATATTTAAACCTAATTTTATGTGGGTGAAGAAAAATGCTGCGTAGGTAAGTAGGCTGTTATGAAAAAAAAAGAAAAAACACTGAAAAAATTGTAAAGATGGTAGGATCATTGCTGTAATCGAGTAGTATTTTTGGTCTTTATTCATGAAAGAGGGCATCTGCATTCTAATAATATTGATTATTGATTAGTTTTACATTTGTTCTTTTTTTTACCCAAATGTTTTCCTCATTTATTTTGCTACCTACAAAACATGCTAATTATATTTTATTATTGTGTAATTTGTCATCGAATATGTTTTTTGAGGGGCTGAGTTTGAATTTGACATTCATTTCTTGATTCAGTCCATTCTTGGGCCATCGTGGATGTCAAAATGAGTCTAGATTTTGACTTTTCATGTTTTATTGTGCGATACATCGTAGGGTATGTTTTTTGAGGTACTCATTTTAAATTTGATTTTCATTTTTATAGTCAGACCATTCTTCAACTTCCTCGAGGGCTTCAAAAAAGAATCAAACTTTGACTTTTTATGTTTTATTCATCGGTACCTGGCTACTTCTAAATTCTAAATAAGTATTTCAATATTAGGTACAAAAATGTATCAAATAAAAATGAAAAAGTTAAAAATAAAAAATAAAACAGCCAATCCGTAACAAAAAAGGTTCACTAATGGAAACAAATAAAAAGTGAACTAAAAGATAAAAATAGTTTTCTTTTGGCTTTCTAAAGGCTAAGTAAATAGAGTACAAAATTCTTATCCCACTCAACTACCACATAAATACCAAATGTATAGCGTATCAAATTTCCCATACTGAAAAAATAGAACTCAGAAAGGTCAATGATGGTACTCATTCATACAAATAAGAAAACAAGGGGACTGAACACTACCATTTTATAGATTAATGAGGAGTCCTGACCAACACTGATACAGTTAATTTATTAAATATTCCAATGGAATTTCCATATCGACATAATGGAAACTGACGCTTTCAAAACGAACAAAAGTTTAAGTTAGAAACAAATTTTTAAAATACGAGCTTTTATTTATTTTTTGGCTTCAGCTTCGTGCGAAATAAACATTATTTCGTTGCGGAAGATTGGCTGCAGTATTGGTAAATTTTAAAATCTCAGTAGTGAGTATAATAAAAGCTTACAGTGACAACCTGAACCACCAGTTGACCATGTATCAGAAGGTACATAGAAATTTGATACATATATTTGGTATTTACGTAGTTGTTGAGTTGGATTGTAATTTTGTACACTATTTATTACCCTTTAAAAAGCCAAAAGAAAACTTATTTTTAACATTTTTCACTTCTCATTTGTTTTTCATTATAGAACCTATTCTGTTAAGGCTGGTCGTTTGCATTTTTTTTTAAACTTTTTTATTTGATCCCATGTATTTTTCCATAAGAAAAAGAGAGTGTTTGAGTTCGATTTTTGAGAATAGGAAAGATTTTAATATGGATGATCACTAATCGTCAAAGGATAATCTAAAAACTGATTTTTAAAAGAAAATTATGCGTTTCAAAATCAATACATATTATTACACCTATTTTCATCCATTATCTTGTTTTCTTCTGATTACAATCTCCGCCACCAGAGTGCGTATCTTTTGCCTCCACTTTCCAAAAGTTAGGTAATAATTTTCATCGACTTCTGATACGGAATTTTTTTTGTAAATCTATTTATTATTAAATAGAGTTGATTAATGGTTATTTATTTGTCTATTTTTTTATTCGAGTAATTGATTTTATTTTTCTCGAGTTTTATATTTACGAATTTTGTCTTAATTACCTATGTTTTATGTTTTTGTTTTGTATTTTATTTATATTTAATTTAAATAGTTCAAATTGTAGATACCTATTGAAGTTAAACTTAAAACAGGCTTTTTTACCTTTTAGTGCGCGATGGTTGTCGACTATGACACGCTCCGTGAACCGAGTTCTATCTACCCAATAGGCTAAAAATAATTAAACAGAACAGATCTTTAATTATTATAGTCTACCTACTTCTCGCTTTTTTTACGCTCACTCGCTTACACTCTGAAAGTATAGAGTTGAAAAATTATTTTGTTCCATTAATGGAATCATATTTGACCTCCCTTGGAGAATAGGTTTATTACGGGCCTGCCACCCGGTGCTCGGTGTTTTCTGTTTTATCAAACCAACCTAACCTAATTCTAATTCTAATTCTAATTCTAATTTTAGTCGTCCAAAAACTGCGAACAGACGCCAGCTATTTTTTTTAGTTGCAAAGTCGACGGTTCATAACGAAGGCAAATTAATGTTGAAATAAACCACTCGGCGGAAGGTTTAGCTGCGATGTGTTATTTATTGGAGTAGGTTTGCGGCCTAAAGGTTGGACGTTTGATACCGCAGACGGTGAACACGCAGGTTTGGTTCGTGCCCTGTCCGTATACTATTCGACAGAAGCCTTGTCTTCATCTGCTCTGTTTTTCGCTCGGAACTTAAACCCACTGGGCCATGAAATAGCACTTCCTCATACGCGTTCTACGGATGATGAAAAATGAAATACTCACAAATGAGACTAATGCCCGCAACCATGCAACCAATGTCGCGTTTTCTGCGACAAGATATGACGTAAATAATTTGGATGTGCGAAATTTGGTTCTCTTTTTTGTTTCAAATAACGGCAAAACCAAGCCAAGTAGAGAGGAAGAGCACGGAGTTGTGTTTGGAAGGCACGCATTGTTTTCTAGGCATAGGTAGCTAGCTACATTTTCAGGTATTTCCTACTCAAAGTTACTGTCGCAAATTTTTACTTTTTCTTTGCCTTTCGATAAACAATAGCGCTGGCAGGCTTAGGTCTGGTTCTAGGTTTTTTTACGCCTGCAGGCAAACAAGCTTTTGGGTGTCCCCATGGTCGATTACAGCGGAAGGGGGGATTCCAACAGTGGCTTGAAAAGTTCTCAGCTCCGAATGAGATACCATGCCATAATAAATTGAGTCGTCTTTGCGTAGTGTAAATAACACTGAATTCATCACCATGTACTTCACTAGCCTCGAACATTCCTTATTCTACAACTACAAGCTAAGTGACGGATGATCCGGAGATAAAGCGGCATTATTCCTCACTGCGCTCAATTTTCAAACATCCGATTTGTGCACTCTGAGGTCTATCAAACACCAAATAAAAATTATGATGTTTCAAGTAAAATTTCGCTAAGTATATTATATTGCTGTGCCTCGGAATTAGAACAACCAATATCATAATTTCAAGCTTTGAGAAAAACACATTTAAACATTTCACTTATCTCTCATTTCAACAACAACAACAACAACAACAACAACCAATGCCCATGAACATTAGTTGTTTATTTCTTCACTGCTTATATTCCATTCATTTTGGATATCGGTTGTATCTCAACGTTCAACTTTTTTATGGGTTTTTACCCAGTTGTTTGCAAACGGGGTATTAAAATTGACCTCATGGAGGGGTTATGGGTGGGAATGATGAAAATTATCCGTTTCATGAAAAAAGAAGACGATTGGTACCATCTTGCAATTATGAATCGCCCAAAATTTTGTGTTCACGGTTTTTAGGAAACTACCTGGTGGATAGGGCTTAAATTTTTACGAAAGATAGTTCTCATATTGGAGAAGGTCTGAAAGAATTTTTTTGCGTATCGGTTAATTAGTTTCTGAGAAAACTGGGAAACAAAAA
Organism: Ericerus pela; assembly: GCA_011428145.1. Taxonomy (NCBI): domain Eukaryota; kingdom Metazoa; phylum Arthropoda; class Insecta; order Hemiptera; family Coccidae; genus Ericerus; species Ericerus pela. The sequence goes on along the minus strand of WOFM01000444.1, from coordinate 1,221,052 downwards.
ATCTCTGAAAAAGCGGTTTTAAGCTAAAAAACAACGATAGATCGATATTTTGTTTTAATGTATTTTATGGATAATTGTTGATAGTTTTTTTATAATTTCTTAATCTGAAACTAGCAATGAAATATCGATATATCAATAACTATCGATAAAAATATCGAGGAAACTGGGTTTTCTAGCGAAGCATTGCTGCGCCAGAGTTTTTAGCATTTTGGTTGTTATTGCATGATGGAAAACAGTATTTTTTCATTTCTACACTAAAACCTAACCTAAAGACAAGGGATGTGAACTTTGGTTGTTTTAGTCATGGCTACATTCATCAATATATTTGACATTGGTTATTTTTGAAAATTCGAATTAGGGTGGTTTTAGAGGAGGTGAGACATTAGTCGTTCTTACATCATACAGAAGACACACTCAGCGACTCTGCGATTCTACGAGCTCGAAGCAGTGAAAAAGTGACATTAGGGTAGTTCTAATTTCAAGGCACAGATTATTTATTTTGATGTTATGTAAAGGCGTCACCCAGGGGGCGAAGAGGGCGATTGGCCCCACGACCTTCTTTTTTTTTGCTTGTCACTTTTCAAATTTGGAAAAACTTTTGTACTAAATATGCGATAGCGGGTTCCGTAGATGTTAAATTTCTTAAGTTTTCTAAATTTTCAAAAGTAACTGCAAAAGAGAAAGAAAAACCCCCTTGAAGGAATCCTAGTTACCCCATAATGTTACGTCAGTGAAATCAGTGAAGTTCTTTCCATACCCCTAGACCCTTGACCAGAGATGCCTTAAGTCACCCATAAAACTTAAAATTTCAACCTTTTTTTTGCCTATTCATATGGTAATGGAATGTGATTTCTGCATTTGGTGTGATATTCTACATTTGGTGCATTTACCTCTGGCGGTCAAAATTTTTTTAGAAAGTTTTCAAAAAAATGTTTTCGAAATATCTTTCCATCCCAATACCGAGGCAGTCTAATTCGTCTGGTCGATTTGGACCGCCTGAGGACTGCTCCAAAATATCGCTTCGGTGTGCGTCAAAAAGTATCGCCCGGACCGTGCCGCTTGAGAGCCTTTAGAGTCTCACTTTCACCGACTCCAGCGTAATGTGGATCGTATTTACGATTTATAAGGAAATTCAACCCATCAAATCTCCGCCTTTGTGAAACATTTGGAGTGAAGTAAAATTATATCGAGGAGAAAAATACTTTATATTTTTAAAATAAATTCTTACGATCGAATAGACCCGCGATGATCGATATGCTAGGACTAGACTTTTACTAAAAAATATTTTTCACGTCTGCGCGCTTTAGCAGAATAGCAGCCTCGAGGATAAGTGCAGCGAATCTGAATGGACTCTGTCCCTGTCAGCACTCAGCTGCCACACAGCATTCCATATTGCGCCTGTCCGAAAGTGCGAAGGCGAACACAGTCTACCCGCGGATGAACCGAGTGGAGAAAATGGGTGCGACCTGATTCTTTCTTATCATCAGTCTCGTCGGCGTTCTTCAGATAAAATTCGTCTGCGAGGCGTAACATTGTCGATGACAATAATCTACAAAGTGATTTTCGTAGTCATCGTCTGCGCCTACTTTTTCCCACTGCTTTCTCCATCGTACGAATATTGTGCGGGTCATTGCCCTGGAAGACGTAACTTGATTACCTGAACGAAAAAGATTTCGCAATTTGTCGTTCGAATTGCGCCAACGTTCGGGTGGCGAGAAAATTTTTCAGCTGAGAACTACGGTAGATGAGTGTAACAAAGCACCACCTTTTGCACACGAGTGAAACGTTCTAAGGCCAAATGCGGATGGAATAAGCGAATGTAGAACTAAAAAATTCATCCGCCTATTTTATTAGCGCGATTCAATTCGGAAAGGATTTGAGGATTTTGAGGCACTCGTTCATGTACCTTCCCCCTCTCCCATTTTAATCAGAACTAAGAGTTAAAATAGCTGCTTTATATTAAAGGAACTGCGGTTTCGAGTCAAATTTTTATCGACGAAGTCTGCTTCGCATAACTACCATGATTTTACTTTGGAGCCTGGAGGTGACCTTAAAAGCGATCAAAACGGTAGGTACCTACATATGCTGCCTAAAATAAGGTTATTTAAATTTTTTATTTAGCAGCAGACTTCAGTTTCAGTTCCAGGCAGCGAAAGAATTGGAAAAAATTGCGTATTTATTGGGCTAAACCGTTTGAAAACTGGAATGATACCTATGCGATCACATACGAGTAACGCGGTGGCAATAGTAATAATTTCCAAATTGATTGAACGAAATGGAACGGCGAAAGGCCGCCATCAAAGGCTAAATTCGTTTAAATCAGTAGGTAACGCACCTATTCCGCAAATTTTATAATTTGAAATAAAATTTTCAACGAAAATTCGTTCAACATTACGCCCGTTGGAAGCGGGTTTTATGGCATTTTCGTATTCGGTTTTCCAAAGTGTACTTATCATAATATATTACGGTTTGTTCTAATTGGTTGAAGAACATTCGAATGCGATGTAAAATTTCAATCGTAGAACTTAGCTCCGGTTAAAATTTCGAGTCATTTTTCCAAACTTGTCTGCTGTGCATCTTCGTCAAACGATAAAAGGTCCTGCGAGGTGAAATCCACGGGATTTTGAGAGACTTCTAGTCCGTTACCAGATTCTTCAATTCCACAGCCCAAAAGTCCAAGAAGCACCCACAAGTCCAAGAAGCACTTACAAGATGAAGAATGTATAGCCTACGAGAGTACTGCGATATTCCTGCGAATAGGTGACACAAATACGAAATATTTGATCTACCTACGAGTGTGTATAACTTATTTCCTAATACCGTATCTTCTTCTTCTACTTTTACTGGGACCATTCGCGGATAGCCACCTGGTGAGTTTATATTAGAAGCTACGTAGGTATTTGGACTTTTCTACAATAGTGATAAGTGAAATAGAATTTTTGACAACTTTTGATGTGTAAACAAACATTTTAGCGCTTGGTCTATGCTTGGTCTATGGTAGGGGCTAAATGAGAATTACAATCGTCAGATTGGCGTATCTGTAACTCTCGTTTGTGTACATTATATGACGTGCGGGTGTGTGGTGGTGTGCGAGTGCAATGCGTTGCGCACGCATACAACCACATTATTATTAGTTTACGCATCAAGCCTTCATGAGTGAAGCCCCAGCGGAACTCGCGCCTTTTTTTCTTATTATAACGTTTGAACTGATTCGTATATCCGTGCAGTAAACATTTGACCAAATTTTTAAAAATGTGTTAGTTAATTGTCTCCATCGCATCTACACAATGTGTCTACAACGTTCTTCCTGGATGGGTCACATATGGACAGGAAGTTCTACAGGCAGCCGGATCAAATAAAAAGTTGACTATAGGCGTTTCATAATTTTGAAATCTTACGAAACCAGTATTTGCTGTCTATATTATATTACTCATACGGTACCTTGTGAAATAATCTGGTCCATCCCTGTTATTTAGGATGAAAAAATTTTGATGTTAATTTTATTAAATAAAAATTCTTCAAGTACCTACCTACACTATGATACCAGGTAACTCAGTTGGTTGATACCAGTGCCTGTACCTAGTGAAATGGAATTACCTACAACACACTTACAGGTAGTATTTACGTGCAATTCATTATTCTATGTATTTCATTCGAATTGTAGTTTTTTTTGATAATGTAATAAAAATATCGTCGAGGACGACTATAACACTTTTAATTTCGCCCTAATTCGCCTCATTGCCCAGTAAGCTTCGGATGTGAAGCACTTCGTGTACCTGTAAGACCTAAGTTACGATGATCGTTGTTTGCTTTTACGAGCACGCGATACGCTTGGTTCCCAGAGACTACTCGAACAGTCGAAAATGAGTGCGCCATCCGCGGACCCACGTGAAAAAAACTAATAATATCGAAACGTTGGCCCAAAATATCGATAAACTGGGATCCGCAAGTCCCCGTGAGTAATGCAATACGTTCATTTTCCTTTTGAGTATTTTTTTTTTTTTTTTTTCGTGGCTGCTCGTCATCGGACCATTTTGTGAATAAGATAAATGCTCGTCTTATACGACTACTTATATAAAATATTTTATCAATAATGAAAAAAATATTCTTTTTTTTTTTTTTTTTTTTTTTTGTTACGACGGATACCTGCCTATCTACCTACCTATATCGAATAGATGGAGATTACAGCGGCCATTTTCATATATAAATGCGACCTGAAAACGATTTTATTCGCCATTGCCTGAGGTAAATGGGCTTCACCTGTAACTTCATATCTGCGAAAGACCTCACCCGGTCGTATTTATATGGAAATGAAGCAGACAATCGACAATGAAATGGAGCAAAAAAAGAAAGAAAGAAGGCAATTTTATTTCCAAATCAACTGGGTACCTACCTACCTACCTACCTACCTACCTACCTACTTAAAAGGGCAGAAATCGTCACGATTTCGATTCTCATTCTCAGCGAATTGATTGATGATGCAGTCCATCGGATTTCGTATCCATAGTCAGTCTGTACCCACGAGGAATATCTACGAACGGATTTGACCCGTCTATTTCTGTTCGTAAGCGAACGATGATATGGGTAAAGGCCATTCCGCCAGACTTTCCTCCATTTTTCGAGCAGCTCGTCTTTTGGTGACGTCTGAAGGGAAAACACCCGTCGTTTGTCGAAAATAACCAGCAAAGGCGAAATTCCTCGGAACTAAACGGTTCCGAAACGAGGATCAGATCAATCGATCTGCTTACGATGAAGCTATACTTTCGCAATGTCATTCGATGAGAAGGTCGAGCTCGCCTACGAGTGTCCAAAATATACTGACCACGGGAAAAATTTCGTCCCCCCCTTTATAGTCAAATTTAAAAAAAAAAAAAAAATTAATCGAAAATATCGAATCTAATTAAAAGGAAACATCGCAAATAACTCGGGAATTCCGAGTAAATACTAAATAGCAAAGGGCAATTTATTGCAAGGCCAAGCCCTCAGCTCACTTTGCTCCAAAACAAATTATGCAAATAAGATGTAGGTCTGCATACACCATATAGCTACTTGAGTACCATCACGCGGTGATTAACTGTTGGTAAAAATTCCGATTGCATTCACATTTTTTTACAAGTGTCAACGCATTCGTTCACTCAGCATGGTGTAGTTTTGCCGAAAGATTATTCGCAATCATTTTCCCATTTTTGTTGGAAGAACAGTAACCAAATTTTGCCATAAATCACCGTGATTTCTGTCGATTAGATGGCTTTAATTTAGGCAGCGGTACGAGTACCTATTTGTTTGCTCTGAAGCTTGGCATCTCGAATGCGAGTAAACAGGTAGACAGCTTTTTGGTTGAGAACCGTAGCTTTCCGCAATCAATTTTACGACATTCGTTGGGTAATGAATAATTTCTCCAAATTTAAGCGGAGAATTGAAGAGGGTCAAAATAATGAGAAACTGCCTTTCGGAACCTTTCAAATTCTCGTTTAAGAAAGCAGAAGCGTAACCTTCATCCCGAAAATCAGACGCCTAATATTATTTTTGATGAACCGCTAGGGAGGGGCCAACAAAATTTTTTTGCCCCCCTCAGTCCATTTGTTCGCAACGAGGGTAGGTATCTACCATCAACTTGAAACTGCTTCAAATGAATTTTCGTTACGAAAAAAATTTCCCATCAATTTTTGTCCATTGTTCCAAATTATGTTTTTCTTCAATTGGGCAACAGCGTCGAGGCCATGTTGTCCGGGTGTGGAGGTTATTTGATACCATCGATGGGATGGAGGGGCCGAAGTCGAGATGAGAAATACTTTTTTATGGCTAATTCCTATTGCAAATAAGCGTGCGAAAATTACCATCGTGTGAGTTTAATCCTTTTCAAGGCTTCAAAAAATTACAAAAAAGAAGGTTTTTCCGCATTTTAGTTACGTATCAAAATGTGTTAACAACTTACTAAGTATTTGCCGCTTGAAAATTATTCCGACAAAATTAAGCTGCGGAAGATTGCTGACCCGGTCATACGGACGAATTAACTTTTTGGGAAATAAACTTCAGGAGGGCTCTAGAAGCCAGTTTTCAGGGGCATCTTGGTATTAAAATTGCTCAGATTACGGAACGAGGTGTAATTAATTTTTTTTTTTCGAACAAAATGAAAAATGAAAATGCAGGAACGAGTCGTTTCTCAAAAATGAAGTTCAAGGTTGAAAATTTGCTTTTTGAAAAAATCATCGAGAATTCTGCGGATCAGGTATATTATAGATATTGTTTGAAAGAGGAACAAATTAGGCTATACTGAAATAAGAATATTGTAGTACCTATTTGATTTTTGCGTTTTAATTTAATTTTTTGACAGAAATATCAGATGACAAGGGAATGTTCAGAATTGAGATGTTTTGCGTTTTACGCTCCGAATAATTTATCGCTCCAAGTTGAACATCGCTTGAAAAACTGGTCTACGCAAAACCCAACTGTCCGTCCGCCCGCCCGAAATGCCGAATGCGCGCGCATGTACCTACTTATTACGTAGTACAAGTACTGAACTTTAACTTTTTATTTCCCAAGAAAACTGGTTGGGCTGAAATTTCTTTAACGTCGTTCTAAATAAAAATTTAGCAAATGAGACAGAAAAATTTTTCGTGCCTTGAGAAATATTCGAAATTAATGTCGCGTTTAATCGTTAAATCGGGAAATATCCGCGTGCAACTGTTGAAGAAATCATTAGATAGCCAAGACTCGAATCTGTTCCTGAAAGTTAAACGATCGCTAACGACGATTCATCTCTACGCAATATCTTATAGGAGACGAGTTTGAAGTGTTGGACCTCTCATGGTCGTGCAAGGTGGTAGGCCTACGCTGTATCTAAATTAAGTTTAAGTTTAACGTTGATCGTCTACGGACGTTCGGAGGTGGAAGAATAACTATTTATTACACGGTTATGGCAACGATGACGGGACCCTAACCTACCACTTGAGCCATTGAGAAAACCAGAGCGGCCACTCTCTCAAACGGTGAGCATAGCAGAATGTGGAAGAATATCGAAGAGATTGGCAACGGAATAATCACGACGTCGCATCAAACTAAACCAAAACAATATTCTGACAGCCCGTAGAACACACCGATGGCAGACTGACTGAAGAAGCTGCGTAAGCTTTCTGGCTGACAAGAATCAGGTTTCGGTTATTTGTACGTCCGCATACTGCAGGGGAGTAAAGGCGAGTGAAATAGCTGATAAAATCAGGCTTTACCGATCCATTGCTGACAGCTGAATGAAACTTGGCAATTTCTTGAGAAAAGAGGAAGAAGAAGGCAGCCAATTGATATACAGATAATTCTTACGGTATGAGAGTCTGCAAAATGTATCCAGAAGGGCCAACTGACAAAGTTTGTTCAATTTCTTACGCAACTGGAATGGAATCATTACCAGTCCATTGTAGGTCTACTGACCACCTACTGAGTTAGGCGGTGTATCACGTGTATGCTGCACAAAATAGGTGTTGCAACGAGAGTACTGGGCGAAAAATCGAGTTCATAAAAGGAGACCTCTGTCCGTACACTATGCGAGGCATCAGTTTATGAGATTGCGTGGAAAAGGCTTTTTGGATTGCGTAGATATTTTTAACTGGAACCAGTTATAAAAACGGCTTCGAGTTCAGGAAGATAATTGCCGTTAAGACAGAGGCGAAACTTTCGAGTTCAATTCTTGCTTCAACCGGCATTTGGCTGCACAGTCCGAAGTTTGAACACGTTGAGGGCAGAAATCGGACCTCCTAAAACGATCACACGATTCCACACTAATAGCTGATAAACATACGCCGGTTCGTATCCTGTCGTACCTCCGTATGCACTCCAGAAATGGCCAAATTCAAACTTACAGTTGTTTATCACTCGTAGGAACCTTTCAGGTAGGTAGGGAGGGAAATGAAAAAATACTTATTCTCGCCTTCCGATTTGAAATATTTATTATACTCCTGGATTATAATCTGAAATACAGCTTTGAAAGCAACATGTTGAAACCATATACCTTACTAGTCAACAGTAAACTCGTCACGTATTTTCCGAGAAATTCTCTATTTAAATTTACATATTAGGCATCATCCGTGACTTCGATACGACTCTCAGGTAATGATTTTGGATTATTTTGAATTTATTCGTCGTTACTTTATATTTCCATCGCAAACTCGAGCTATAAAATTATTTATTTATGCCGCATAGCGAGTTAATTTCTAAAGCTACTGTCCTACTGATATTTCAACTAACATTAGCTAGATTAGATTACGTCAAAATAGTGTTAAGAGCACGTAATTGTAAGTCGTTGGGACGAGTTACGTTTAACGTTTTACGTTTTACGTTTTACGTTTTATTCCTCGACTCGAGTGAAAATGTGCCAAATCTAATGAAAAACTAAACTACGCCATCAGATTTAGTGAAACAGATTCGTAGCGAGGCAAAACAAAATTACTGTACATATAGATAGGTACGTCTGTTGAACGATTGACCATTGATTCTTTTTCATCTCTTCTCACCTACCAAGGTCGTTATTGTCCCCTCAAATCCCGCCATTTTTCGGGCTAATTTCACCTGGCACCTGCGCAACATCAGTCACTCTTCTATTTCCATCGAAAATTCACATTTCGCTACCACTCCCCACCTCGGCGCTCACTGACCCAATCGACATGTTCGAACCTGCCCCCACTCCGTTGAATGATGCGAAAGAAAAAAAAAAAGAAGAAAGGTTAATATGGGACATATGTAAATTAAGTAACGAAAAGTAAAAATTCGATAGAAAGACGACAGGAGTTCGTTGCAAGAGGACCTGCATCATCGAATTGGAATTTTAACCAATACCAATACCTAGAGATGAAACCACGTTTTAACAGTAACTCATACGTGTTTTCACACACATACACACACACACACACACACATACACACATACACACACATACATATACATAGGCCCATATTTATAGGTACCGTACCTTCGTACGGAATAATAAAAATATATGCAAACGACAAACGTTCTCATCAACGAGGATACGCGCGTAACGTACACACACAGACACACACACACAGGTGATTCGAACCAATTTTATGAAGAAAATATTTTATACCCACGAAATCCAGTTTTTACGTGTGGATGGCAGCAGAGTATTTCATTTACCTACTTTAGTCATTTCATTTTGTTGCGGGGACGGATGATAGAAAAACCTGATACGAAATATACTTCGTACTTTATTTTCGAGGTGGGAAAAGCAGCTTCTACATATAGGTATAGGTAGTCGTTGGAAATATCGGTTTCCATTTTTGCGTACGTTTTTTGCTTCTTGATTTTTTTTTCTTAGGTATTTCAAAAACTCGTTTCGTTTTTATCGACCAACGTACCTACGGTGTAAGAATCTATAAACTGAAAATTCTTCCGATACTCGACTCTCGGCGTGTAAAATCACCATATTTTGCGGATTTGGGCTCTGTCTGCCGGTCTTTCTTTCGGTGTTATCGGAAGTAACGCAGTTTTGTAAATTAATATAAAAATCTCAAATTACCAATCAATCTGACCTAATTTTTTCCGCTCCTTTCGATTGGTTCGGTTTCCACCTCGATGCATTGGTCCCTCGAATATACCCGAAGACACGAATCCTTTTAATGCCTACCTCACGAGCGCTGGCCACGAGGTTTTTAATTTTAACGTAACCCTGAAACGGCACGTAAACCAGTGTTTACGAATAGAATAATAAATTGTACTTACGGTCTTCTATGTCGGACGATCTTTAATCGCACTGTATCTACTGTTCAAAATTACATTAAACTATTATAGCCCACTAATACCGCCTAATACTGTTCTCTAAACGTTGAATATTACTTTTGTGCGCCGTTGTATGTACAAATTATTATTTTCTATTATATTGTAGTAAATTAACTCTTTGCGTTTGAAATAATTTATTTAAAGTCTGATTCCTGAAAATTAAGGTCCACCGTAAGAGCGAGGATGGTAAATTAATTAAATACCTAATTAATATTTAGAGATATTAATATTCATTCTTGATATTAGTATACTCGCGTAAGGTGTAACACATAAAGAGTAATTTACCAGCTACTAAGAAGACGCTCTTTTATGCCATTACACTTCTAAAAAAATTCGGATAGATACCTTCGGTAGGTACCACTTCCGTGTCCTTTGGAAAGGCATAATCGATGATTAGGCTACTTCCCACTTGGATACCCCCTCATCTTCGATACGAGGGGTTTGGTGGTAATCAGAGATTGAAAAATGGAAACTATATTTTTTTGCGCTAGAAACCAAAATTAATGGAACTACCAAAATTCTGAAATGGAAACAGAATTGGAAACAATTAAGCAATTAGTTTCAAAACCAGTAATGGAAATGTAATGGAAACCGAATGACGAATTGTTTCCATTTCTCACCCGATTAACTTTTGAACTGGGAGAAAAAATTTGATAAAATGTCAATATTTTTTGGGAAATATCGAAAAAATATTGATGTTTCTAGAAAAATATGGCAAAAATATCGGTATAAGTATCGATATTTGAGAGGATTTGGAAAATTTTAAACGATGGAAATTGTTTTTTTAAATAGAAACTGAAACGGAATGCGAAATGGAAACTGAATGAAAACTTTTGGTAAAATCAGGAAGGCTAATGGAAAGGGAAACAAAAAATTACTAACATTGTGGTAAATTTCAGGAACTCGACTAATGGAAACAAAACGAAGAAAGGTAACGTTTCTCAATCCCTGGTGGTAACAATTTCAATTTCGAATATAGTTACAGACGGACTTCCATTGGAATAGGTAACTGGTGCTTTTTTCTTATTAAATTCTTCCACACACCCCACCTCTTCACCTATTCGCGTCTTCGACATCTTCATTCGGAATGGTATGGTAGGGTATGGTAGGGTATGGTAGGGTATGGTAGGGTGAGGGTATTCTCGATGGTCAGAATGAAATCTTAACGAGTAATAATAATATTACGCGTCGGTTCGCGTTCTCAGAAATGGCGCGTCAGCCATTATGGCGTGTGGGATTATGGGATATTCGAATTGGCTTCGATTTAAATTCTGGCATAAGATACGCCGGCTGGCTGCCGTTTATCGGCCATCATTCATGCGAAACCTGTACCGAGGCTGTAACCTGAGCGTTCGACGAAACAATAATTATACGCTGTCTTATAAAATGAACGTTTGTTTGGCGCAATAAAAAACACATTTAGATGACCTTGTGGAATTGAAATACGACCATTCCCCTCGGCACTATGTGTACGTTTGTCGAAAAAGCCAACTGTTATCTAAGACTCGTCGTTCATCTGCATTCTTGAAAATAGAATAGAATCCATTTTGGATCGCGTGGTACACCATCAATGAGCGAGTGAGCCAGAGAATGCACGCCGGAGCGTTTAGATTAGTGATGGGTAGTTCGTTCACGAGTTAGTTCTTTTGAACTAATCCTAGAAGTGAACTAATCGATCATTTAGTTCACTTCCAAATGAACTAGTTCATTAGTTCTGTTTTTTTTTGATAGTTCTTAGTTCTTATCAGTCTACTATACTCGATCTGTTGATGGAACTGAAATTGAAATAAGTAGCAGTCGATGAGTGAGTCAAACAATTAACCAATAGTTCTAGCATGAATTTATGAATACGAGTCGATCGTAATATCATATAATAAATCGGTTGATTCAAATGATACGAGCCAATCATGAATCAGCTGATTGAAGTCTGAAGTGATCGAGTTGAAAAATTTACTGAACTACTGAACTAATTGAACTAGTTCACTTTGGTGAAGCAGACTCAATGAACTAAATCCGGAAAATGAATTAAAATTCCCATCTCTAGTTTAGATAGGCGCGTATGAGCAGCAAACGTTGCAGGCAGATAAAAAAGTACCGAATGCGGGTGCGCAGTTTTTTCTTTTTCACTCTTTCGCTTCTGTACGTTGATTTTGTGCGAGTGCGGCCCTGTCCAAGTAGGTATCGAAATACAAAATGAACGTGTCTGAGGGTCAGACGTACGGGATGCCGGATGGGATGACTTAAGGTGAGCGCAGCCAAACCGAAGGTGGTTCGATGCATTTGTACGCGTAGCTCCACGTGGAAGAGAAGAAAAGTGTGAAAATGGAGCCAGTCATTGGAAAATAGCCCATTTCTCACGCTATTCGAGCATCTATCCAAATCAATTTCATATGCTATCCGCCGTTCAATGACCAATCTTTTTATAAGTGCGATAAAAGGCACTTCATCGAGTTAGCTATGCCATTGAAGCAGAATGTAAGCCTAACTCAATTGGGAAGGGAAAATATGATTTGAGGGAGCAGGGGGGTGGTGGAATGGGCGAACATTTTAAACCAGTAACCACAATACTTACAAAACGAGGATAAAAGGAACGCAGTGTAAACAGAAAAGACCGAATTAAAAAAAAAAGAAGTAAAATAAAATAAGGTTAAAGCCGGTCCCACACAACGTGTGTATTTGGACGAATGTTATTCGGCGAATATTCGGCCCAAACATTTGCCTCTGTTAACAGCATACAACATACCTACCTGCTTATCGCGTACCTATTGTCAATTTAATGATAAGGAAATCGTTACCTATACCTTTCTCATGCCTATGCATGCATATACTCTCGTTTTCGTCGTCATTCTCGTTTGTTATACTTATTGAGTATGATTAAAAGTTCGTTTTCTTGCAACAAGTATTTATTTATTGATTTTGCTCTCAATTTCAGTAAAAATTACTTATATTCTCGTTTTTATCACTAACATTTTTGGTCCTTCGGGCCGGATTATTTTAATCCAGTATAAAAGTTCGATTTTCTATACAGTCTACTTATAATTAAAACTTTTTGGCGTCATTTTACCAGTAAAATATATTGTTTTCGTCTGTTTTCAACAATTTCGTGTCGTTTTTTCAAAGTTTTTTTTTGCTGTTGAATTCTGAAAACAAATTGTAAGTTGATTTTAATTGTTTATTTGCATTATGGAGCCTATCAAAAAACGTCGTCGTGTAATAAAGCTCAATCTTGTTCGCCTCAAAGATCAGTTGCATGAATTGGTAAAACAAAAATTTTTAAATATTGAAAATTTAAGTAAATTAGAAGCCATGCTGTCTGATTATCGAATTAAAAAGGATTCCTTTGAAGCAGATACCAATGAATTATTGATGCTTATGGATGAATCAGCCCCAGATTATACTGAACAAGCCAATTCTTTGTTAAAAGAAGTAGATACTATAAAAGATATTTTGTTCACCTGTGAAGGTAAGATTAAAGCCTTTCATAAATTATTATCTACAGAAGAATCTCGACAATCATTAGTTCCTGGTACAGCTGATCTAAATGCATCTATTCGTGGCAATACTAATACAAAGTCAACCTAAGCTCGAAAGAATTTCGATACCAAATTTTGATGGCGATATTTTAAATTTCCAAAGTTTTCGTGGGTTATTTGAAAATTTAGTACATAATAATTCAGAGCTTTCAAATGTTCAAAAATTATATTATTTAAAACAAGCTTTGACAGGCCGCGCTAAAGACATAATTCGAGACTTTGAGTTGGAAGATACTTCATATCCACAAGCTTGGTCGTATATTTTATCTCGTTTTGATAATAAGCGCTCTGTAGTACGTGCCTTATTTCGTAAGCTCCATAACATTAAACTTATCAAAGCTGAAAATCAAATTCGTTGTTTGTTAGATGAGGTTGATGTAATTTTACGTGGACTTAAGTCAGCTGGTGAAGAAATCAACAACACATTCTCTCGTTATATAGCTTATCACATTACGTTATGTCTCGATCCAGTGACTGCAAAGGACTGGGAAAATTCTATTTCCACTACAAAATCGTATCCCATATTTGCGGATTTACAGAAATTTCTACAAATTCGTGCTTTTGCTGTAGAAGATAGAGCTGCTGACGTCGAATTAAAACCAAAGAAAGAGCAATCGGTTCAAAAGCCTGAGAAAAAGTCATTCGCTGTTACTGAGCAAGCTAAGCTAAAGTGTGTCGTTTGCAGTCAGCAGCATTTTTTGTTTCAGTGCAGTGAGTTTACGAGTAAGAAACCGGAAGAGCGTTTTGACATTGTTAAAAAGCATAAACTTTGTATTATGTGCTTTAACCCACATCATTCTGTCGCCAATTGTCGTTCGAGACCTTGTCCACGTTGCGGTCGACGTCATAATTCACTGTTACATTTTGAAAGTAAAGCCGGTGCGATCATTACTGATAAAAAGCCTGTTCCATTGTCGAGTGTTGGAAAGGTTAACACATCGGCACCAGATTCAGGGGAAAGTAAAAGTTCAAATTCCTTTTCTGGTAATTGTGTGGTTGAATTGCCAGATAAACCTATCGTTCCATTATCATCATTGTCTAATTGTCGTGCTACCAAAGACAAAATTATCCTATTGCCATCAGTCGTCGCCAAATTTCGTTGTGGTAGTATTTGTGGTCGAGCTCGTTTTTTGCTGGACAGTTGTTCACAACCAACTATTGTTTCGGACGCCTTCGTCAAAAGATATCGTCTTCCTGTTTCCAAAACAAACAACACAACTGCGATAAAGGGTGTCAGTTTGAATCCATATTTAACAAACGACTCCGTTAATTTGACTCTCATTTCTCGTGTCGAACCGTTCGAATTAAATATTGAGGCTGATGTTGTACCTGCTTCCACAATGTCGTATTCAGTCACCTTCGCTCAATCACCTATGTTTAATCATCGTTTGAAGAATTTACAACTCGCTGATCCATCTTTATATCAGAAAAACACATCCATTGAAAATATCGACATCATCCTTAGTGCAGAGTATTATGAAAAGTGTAATCGCAATGAAACACTTGATATTGGAAATGTTACATTGCGTTTGACTCGGTTTGGCTGGACAGTTTCTGGTTGTATGTATTCGCAGTCGCCTATTGCTAAATCATCGTTTTTTACTGCGTGCACTACCTTAGAAATAGATCAGAACCTAAAGAAATTTTGGGAAATAGAAGACGTCGTGCAACAAAAAGTTCCATCTACTGATAATGAAAAGTGTGTCGAATATTTTGAAAAAACTGTAACTGTCGCCAGTGATGGAAAGTTTGTCGTTAGATTGCCATTTAAAGAAAATCGTGATGTCGTAGCAAATAATCGTAAACGTGCCATTGCGAATCTTTTTCGAGTTGAAAATAAATTGAACGAGTCAACGAAAAAGGCGTATGTTGATTTTTTGGACGAGTACGAGAACCTTCATCACATGTCTCTTGTCGAGCCTGCTGTCGATGTCGCTTATCACATTCCTCATCGAGAAGTTATTCGTTCCGAAAGTACCACAACTCCAGTTCGTGTCGTCTTCAACGCTTCATCAAAAGGAAAAGGAGAGAAATCTCTCAACGATGTGTTGCATGTTGGTCCCTCGCTACAGCGTGATTTATTTAGCATCATTATCGCCATGAGATCGTACACTTTCGTGTATTCAGCAGATATCGAAAAGATGTATCGCATGATTTGGGTTCATGCCGATGACTGCAACATGCAGCGTATCGTTTGGCGTAGGTCAGTCAATGAACCGATTAAGGAGTACACATTAAATACTGTCACTTATGGAACTGCGCCAGCTGCATTTCTCGCAACTAAATGTCTCGCTACAATTGCTGAAAAAATTCGTGCATCTCAACCACTCATCGCACATGCTATCGAAAATAATTTTTACATGGACGATTTGATTGTCGGAGCATCGTCCAAAAAGGAAGTTTTGGAGCTGCAAGATGGTGTACATAAAGCTCTCAAAAAGTTTGGTTTTCGCCTTCGAAAGTATTCATCAAATTTGCCTGACTTACTTCAAAGTTTAGAACCCAGCCTTCTTGCTAGCAGTTCAAATCACTCACTCAATCATTCAGTGTCATTACTTGGTATTGTTTGGTGTCCTTCAAATGATACTATTCGAATCAACGTCACAATTGCGCCGCTTCTCAATAATATCGTCCCAACCAAAAGAATAATTTTGTCAATCATTTCGCGCCTGTTTGATCCAATAAGTTTCTTCGCACCAGTCACTATCCATGGAAAGCTGATTGTACAATCGTTATGGCTCGAGTCAAAGTCTTGGGATGAGCCAGTGTCGGCTTCGCTAAGTGAAGTTTTTAAAAGTTTTTGTCGCGATTTAGTCAATCTTTCGTCGTGTGAGCTACCTCGGTCATATTTTGAGAATGCGAGTATCAAAGTTCCACAATGTCAAATCATAGCCTTTAGTGACGCGAGTGAAAAGGCATATTGTGTCATCGTATATTTGCGGTATCACGATGAATGCGGTAATATTCAGTGTGCATTTGTTTGTTCAAAAACGCATGTTGCGCCTCTTAAAGCCCTCACAATACCGCGATTAGAGTTAAAGGCCGCTGTCTTATTAATCGATATCGTTTCGAAAGTTACTAATGTTTTCAATATCGCTTTGAATAATGTTTACGCATTTACAGACTCAACTGTCGTTTTATGTTGGTTATCGCAACCTGCATCAACCTTTAAAGTCTTCGTTTCTAATAGAGTCGAAAAAATTGTTAAAGTTATACCGTTTAAGCGTTGGCACTATGTTAATTCAGCAAATAATCCTGCCGATTTTGGTACCCGTGGTCTTTTAGTAGATCAATTTTGTAATCATAAATCTTGGTTTAATGGCCCTGAATTTTTATATAAAGATAATGCTTTTACATATTTTACAATACCGAATCTCGATGTACAACATGCGCTCGAACAAAGAAAAAACGTATCAATTTTTACTATTGTTATGCCTGATTTATCTCTTATTGATAAGATATCTTCGTATCGTCGCTTAATTAACGTTGTTGCTTATGTATGGCGTTTTTATAATTGTTGTAAAAAACAAGAAAAGCCGCTTTCTTCCATTTTGTCGCTTGGAAGAAACCGAACGTGCGTATTGTACTATTGTTAAAGTTACACAATTTGTATCGTATAATGTAGAAATCGAAACACTTAAGAATAAGTCACCCTTAAAGAAGAAAAGTTCGATACTTTCTTTGAATCCATATTTAGACTCACATGGGATTCTTCGTGTGGGAGGGCGTTTAGATAAATCAGCGTTTTCATTTAACAAAAAATATCCAATTATTTTACACGTTAAAAGCAATTTTTGTCGATTATATGTTCGTTATATACATGAAAAATTTTTTCACGCTAATCGAGCATTTCTATCAACGTATTTTTCATCGCAAATTTGGTTTGTAGGAGGTCGTACTAATCTATTTAAATTTGTAATTCGCTCTTGTATTACTTGTACTCGATTTAAAGCTAAAACTATGTCGCAAATAATGTCGCCACTTCCGCTAGCGCGTGTAACCATTAATCATCCATTTACTCATACAGGAGTTGACCTTGCTGGTCCATTCGTTTGCAAATGTGTTCGTCATCGCACTGTTAAAACGATGAAAATTTATGCCGTGGTATTTGTCTGTCTCACCACGCGCGCAGTGCACATCGAAGCTGTATCCGACCTCACAACCGATCGATTCATCGCCAGTCTTCAGAGATTTGTATCACGTCGTGGCATCCCTGCCAATATATATTCTGATAATGGCACCAATTTTCAAGGTTCAGCGTCGTTTTTTGATTGTTCCAAAGAAAAGTTAGTTGACTTTGCCAATGCTGAAAGATTCAATTGGACATTTATACCAGCCTATACCCCTCACCAAGGTGGCATTTGGGAGGCTGCTGTGAAATCAGCAAAATACCATTTGAAACGCGTAATCTCTAATCATTCCCTCGATTTCGAAGAGTACAGTACTTTATTTTCTCGAATTGAAGCTGTGCTAAACTCTCGTCCGCTTTGTTACAGCAAACACCTCGAGCAAGGTGAAGCTGTCCTAACGCCTGCGCACTTCCTAATTGGTCGCCCAGCTACTGCCATACCCAAGCTGGAAGATGAAGTTCTCGACATTGCTCCTTCGAAACGTGCTCAACTGATAAAAAGTCAATTAGTCTCATTTTGGAACCTTTGGAGTAAAGATTACATGTCCCAGATGCAGACCCGTAACAAGTGGAAGGCTGTCCAACCTAATTTAAAAGTTGGTGCTGTCGTATTTGTTAAAGAACCTAACTCGCCACCGTTTTCTTGGCCACTTGGAATTGTCGAGCATGTCTATCCGGATGCAGATGGAAATGTCCGCAGAGCCGACATACGTATAAATGGTTCGAGTCGTCTGCGATCTATCTCTTCCTTGATTCCATTACCAATAGATGAAACTGCCGTTTCATCCGGGGAGCCTGTTAACAGCATACAACATACCTACCTGCTTATCGCGTACCTATTGTCAATTTAATGATAAGGAAATCGTTACCTATACCTTTCTCATGCCTATGCATGCATATACTCTCGTTTTCGTCGTCATTCTCGTTTGTTATACTTATTGAGTATGATTAAAAGTTCGTTTTCTTGCAACAAGTATTTATTTATTGATTTTGCTCTCAATTTCAGTAAAAATTACTTATATTCTCGTTTTTATCACTAACAGCCTCATCACTTTGCAGCTCCTACACTACACCACGAATATACAAACTTATTCACGCGCGTCACGTGGGAGCCATCTGCAAGCATTCAATTACTTACAAATATTCGTCATCCCTTTGACTCGTGCATTATTTACCAACAACTGCCGGAACCTGGACAAATGTTTGCCAAATATTCGGCAATACAGAACATTCGCATTGGCATTTCTCCCCCACGGTGCGCAAATGCAGACAAATGTCAAATGTTTGCCGAATATACGCATCGTGTGGGACCAGCTTAATACGAACTTCAATGAGAACTGATTTATGAAATTACGTTTCTAGGAGGAAGTGCCTATACCTACGGTCCTACACCTACACAATTTATTGTTTCGAGTACTCGGTTCGGCGGCAACGTCTTTCATTGTGCTTAATGTGCGCGTGGCTGTATTTATGTTCGTTGTGCGTATGCGTGTAATATGTTGTGTGTGTCCGACGCGCGTTGATTTTTACATCATTAATTTGTTTGGCATGTAGGTATATGCATACGATGCCTAATACCTATGCGTTGTTGTCACACAACGATGATATCGATGCGTTAATTACTTGTGGTGACTTCCTCTTCTCAGTAGACAGTTGTATTGGTCGTTAGCAACAACGGCTGCTGGCAGACCTGAGGAATCAGCCCGGATACTTCAATAGGCCCGTTCTAATTACAGAATTCCTATACTTACCTAATAATTTTTTATGATGCTACAAAGGGCCAAGAAGCCTTTTCTTCAAAAGGCCTCGATCAGTTTTTTTGAACTATAGTGGCCGTTACGTACGCCACTGAGAGCTCCAGGTAAGAATGGTCGGTAGTCGAGTAGTTCTTAAATTTTTTCCATTATCAAATTACATACCTACCATACTTATTGAAATACTGTAGGTACAATCACATCCTATTTCTCTCTTCTGCGCCACAACGGATGGACGGATTTTCATGGAGAAGGCAGCAATCGAAAAAGCTTCAAACGCAGAATGCGTCAGGGCCGATGATATTTTCCAAAATTATATTGGAAAGTGAAAATTTGAAAAAAAAAAAGAGTAAAGGTGGGCCCCAGACTAATGGCGTCGGAGCAGATGGATAAAATTGTTGCTATAGTAAAAAAGTTGAAAAGTAACTGCAGTAGGAGACGTTGTTTGCAGGTAACTTTATGGCTCCTTGTTGGTTATGCGCATGCGCCTGAACTTGTCTTCTTTCCATATAGTTTGTTATAAAACATGAAATTTAATGCCCACTGTGATAATTAAAATCGTGAATGAATCAGTCGTTGAATACACAAGAATTGAAAGGAATTTGTCGATGAATTAAGGCTCGTAAATGCACACGAATTCCCTTCAATTTGTGTGAGTTTAATAACATTAATTCGTTGACGAATTAAGGGAGTTAAATGCACACGAATTAATGCCAATAAACGCAAAACAAATCAAATTCATCGACAAATTCCACTAGATTGATCGAAATATTAAAAAATAAACTAACCAATATTATGGAAAGAAGACAAGTTCAGGCGCATGCACACAACCAACAAGGAGCCATAAAGTTACCTGCAAACAACGTCTCCTACGGCAGTAGAGCCCAAACTAAATGCCTCATCCTTTTGTGTACGATTCTATGCGAATAATTTGCACGGGCACTGGTAGTTGCGCTATAATTGTGTTACGGGCATTGATGTGAATCTGTTATTTTGTTCAGGTGAATAATTCTTAAGCCACTGTTCTTGATACTTACGAAACATTCTTGCATTCGGGCTTGAAGACGGTGTGAAGAGGTCAATGAGAACTGTGACGCCCCAAAGGTAGTCATCATATTATGTTGAATAAAAATAAAGATCATCTAAAATATTTGAAATGCCTATAGAAGAAACAAGACAGCCCAAGATCTTACATCTTTAGAGTCAAAATACCTCAAATTTAGGAAGGGAGGGACATGAAAACCTAGTTTCCCACAAACCACTGTGAACATGAGGTCACGTCATATAGATCCTACACAACTCCTCCTAAGTTATCATAAAAAAGCCCAATAAGACACATGATACAGCTGATATAAATTGGTTTCGATCTTATTACTTATATGATGAATGTCCACCTTTTGTAGTGATGAGCCGAATCACGTGGAGCTGTTAGTTTGTAGACCATCCGCTTGTTTCATTCGTTGTTGTTTTATTACACACGATTTGTAGAATGTTTACTTTTTAGAAAAGAAGCGAACTAATATAGAAACACAATCTCGAATTGATGGAACTTTTATTTCATTCTTTACATTTTATGTTACCATATGACGTTAGACATGAACGAAAAAACGTCTTTTATCGAAAGCCGGTAAAAACGGACTGACTTCCCTATTTGTAGTACGGGGATAGATATCGTCAGTTTTCACTATTCAGATTTAACCTGGGAAGTCTTTATTTATTTTATTTTATTTTATCAAGATGCGATAGTCAACTTAATAAACTGTATTTTTCTTATTTTATTATATATGTCTTGATCGACTATTAAGAGAACATGATGTTATGAAATGAATAGCGCATCTCCTACTTATCGAATCTTGTATAATAACATCGCGAAAATTTTTATTTATTTAGGTTACGAAAGAAGTAAAATAAGAAGATTTTCATAAAAAAACCTACTTGAAGCACGTACGTAGCCTATTTTTTTTAATTTGTTAATTTTACAAAATAGAACGCCCTCAAAAATGTATTCCAATTAAAAATTAAATTTTCTTTGCAAGTGGAAAACAAAACATTTCGTCTTTATTTTCATTTTGTTTTGGTTTTTCAAAATATTGTTTCCGTTTCTGTTGATTTTCGTTCCTTAAACTCTTGTTTCTGTTTCCTTTAGTTTCCGGTTTTTGTAAGAAAAAAAAAATTTTTGGTCTGTTTCTATTCCGTCTTTCATTTTATTTTGCAACCTCTGCTCGGCAATGACTATTTAGGTCAAACACATTGATTCTACAGTCTGCCGAATATAAGTACTTTGAATATTTCCGAGGTAATTATGTAAATCGATGTACATATTTTAGTCTTGGATTCTGACAATCTTTATTTCATTGTTGGCGTACCAGAAAATATGAAGAAGCGTGCTGGTCAATTTAGCTATTAATTTATCGCATTAAAAACTAGTAAATTGGAACAAAAAAATACACAAGAAATTCGCCAACATTCGGTGGTATTTGTAAAATCATTATCGGGTAGTAGAAAATTAGATTTTCTCCCGGGGTTGGGGTCTGGGAATATTGGGACTGTCCAAAACAACAGTTGCCACCTGGTAGATAAAAGTTTAATCAACGTAGGTACGTACTGGTGATTAGAGGAATTTATTACATTTTGAAATGTTTTTTTTTTTTTTTTTTCCCATTGAAAAGTAGATAATACCAACATTAGTATAACATCAAATCAATTAATTTCAGTTAATAAATCATAAGATGGAAAGTAAGTGGTTCTACCCTCTTTATTTGCCTTAATTTGTTTCTGAAATTCTGAACAATTCGTCCAATACATTTTCTATCTTATAATTCTAGCTTTAGATAAAAGTAAGTCCTACAGAATCTCATCTTGTTTATGCCTTCGTTTATTGTTTCAGCCTCTGAGATTTCTAATTGAGGATAATGAAGAAAATTTACAAGTCTAATAAATAATAATTAATTGTCGGATGTTTTCAAAAATGTTGTAGCTGTTGTATGAATGGCAATAAAGATTTGGTTTTGTGATATCATTTACATACCTACGTGTTGTAATTCTGATGGTAAGTTAAACAAATTTAAAAAACTGAAGCCAATCCATTTTTGCTGTTCCAAGATTTATCATGGGCAGGTGGGTACTCCAACAAGACGCAACAGGCAGACAAAAATGAATAGGTAACATTGGCCTTAAAAAATATATTTTCACACTTTGTTATGGAAATTGATAGGGTAAATCAGTGGTCAGTATTACTGTTTAGAGACTGATAGATGCAAAATGCCAGATTAGTGTTTCTCTTGCCAAATTTGAGGTATAGTTAATAATATAGCGTTAATTTGAGAATTATTCGGAACATTTTCCTTCGATGAGAATAATTGAGGAAAATAAAAAATTGTTTAAAGTAATAGGTACCAGTCACTTTTGACTTTTCTCATTAAATTCGTTGTTTCCTCGTAGCATAAACAATACGTGATTATTAATTCAATTCTTATCAGCTGAAACGACATTAGCGCTCCTAGTTGGTGGACAGTTCCAATTTCAGGGTACACAACAGCCTTGTTTCCCATCGGGGAACTGGCCACAGGCCTGTATCCAGTCGGATGTTGGTGCGCAAAAAATGACGTTCGAGTGAACAAAACGAGTTGCTGTTGGATTGTTTTTTAATTTTTTTCACAAAATGAGGCGTGATATTAGCAAAACGAAAATCTAGTCGAACCATCGATGGCTCGTATTTGTACACACCCAACCAGCGATGCCATCTAAATTTTTTTGACATTGAATTCGACGCGGTTAAGTTTACTTTTCAAATAAGTTGGTAATTTTTTTCTTTTTTCTTTTATCTTCTTCTACGCGTACCATAGGTATACCGAACCATTACCTACACGAAACCAATATATTGACGAATGTATGGCGCAAATAAATGCGTATCGAGAGGATCGACTATTGACAATGCTGACAGTATGACGGTGTCTCTCGAGGTGCGGTGGACGTCGGAGATGAGACTGTGACTGTGACACTGTCACTGTCACTGTCACTGTCACTGTCACTGTCACTGTGAGGTACCTGTAGGTCTACACCGTGACCGTGCGTACCTGCCTGCAGTCAGAGAGAAAGACGAAGCGCTTTCAGACGCTCTTCTCGTTTTGGCCGAGAATACGAAAGTGTTTATTCGCCTTTGTCTACGAACTTCGAAAAAGGTGACACTTGTGGCCGTTTCTCATTCTCGCGATAGGTACTCTCAGTGTGGAGAAATACGGTCGCGTGGAATACAAGTGAGTGGAAATTCAGGTCCGAATATTAAAGTGAAAAATTTGTAGTATTCTAACGAAACGTGCCTTCACACTCCTGGTGTTATGTTTACAGCAAAACTCTTACATGTAAAAAAAATAAAAATGCGAGCGGTAGGGTGGGGGAAGTGAAGCCAAGAAATGCATTATTTCTAAGTAGAGGTTTTCTTATTTTGCTCGTTGGTCACAAACTTTAAGTCGCTAAAATATAATAAAAAAATGTTTTTTTAACTCGGCAAAAATAATTAAAAAATTTGCATCATTATTAACACGCAGCTCTAAATAGGTACGCCAAGGTCATTTATACGAAAGTATTCGTACTTATCGAATAGGTACAGTGGCGTAGCCGGCGTGGTTACCTACTGGAGAGTAAAAAATCGGCCATTGCAGTGTTTCACAAACCTCTTCGAAGGTTAAGCTGCGATGAAATTTCAGGGTGCGAGGGAGGGGGAACACGGTCTCATCATTTTTTCTTCAAATGAAAATAAAAACAATTATTTTATAGTTTCTCCTAAATTTATCACTTACGAGCTTAAGCAATATTTTTCGCCTCTTCGTGCACTCAACCTCGCACCCATCCGTTGTCCCTTTACCAGACGAAATAACTTACCGAGCAACAATGGAAACGTTTCTCACCATTTTGCAAAAGGCATTCCAAAAATCGACGTTGAAAGTTACACCGTTTAAGTTTAGGGTACGGACATCCCGTGTTTGGGATTCACACCAATGGAAAGTTTAACTTAGCTGAGTGAGTGGGCAGGTAGTACGGGTACTTATCGGTCGGTAATAATAGTAAAAATCTTGTAAACGTAGCTAAAAATACGACTAAGACCCGACCTTGCGAAACAAGACCAAGACTAAGACGAAGACTGAACCGAAACCACGGTCTCGGTCGTGCTTTTGTTCGCCACGCAGGTATCTTGGCGAATTTTTAGCGAGACACGTTTTGTGGAATGGGTGGGAGACGGGGAGCATATGATGTTATCCGCTTCATTCGCTCAGCGATGGCGGTTGATAACACGAAAAACTGAGATAGGCGCATTGCCTGAAATTGGGCTATCGATCAACGAGAAAAGCAGATTCGTGAGTGGTGGGACGTGGGCGAGGGGTAAGTAAATAAAGTGCATAATCCAACCGTAAAGCGGGAACGGTATAAACCTAACATTATTTCATTCACGAAGGTAACGTCTCGCGAATAAGAGCATTGAAAATCAATATTTTTCACGACTCGCGTCTATGCGATAAAACTCCCTCCAGCCAGCAGAGTAAAGGGGTGATCGATATTCCCATCCCTAAAGAACGTGGCGCAAAAAGAGCATTTCAGCTAGCGAGCAGCGCCTGCTAATCCCTCACCACTTAAGACAACTTTAAGAGAAGTCGAGAAAACTTTTTCGCATATAGTTCCACACTAAATGAAGTCGAAGATTTATTGGTATGGAAAAATTTCAACGTTACTTTAAACGGACGATATATTAAGTTCTTTCTCGCTTTCCTTTCTTAGCAGGATTCGAAGAAAAACTGCTATTTAAAATGAAATTAACTTCGCGTAGTGGAAGATTGAGCGATGTGACGCCGTGGGTGTTTGGTTCGCAATAATTCAATCATTACCTTATTAGTTGTTAAGTTGATTTCACATCAGACGAGTGATTGAATTCACGATAACCGCTTCAAGTTGAATATCCCATTTTCAAACTTTTTTTTTTTTTTTTTTTTTTTTTTTTTTTGTAAAGTTTTATTCGAATTTTTATCAACATTTTCATGATTTTTGAGAAAATCTGCTTCTCCACCCTCGATTCCAAATGAGAGAGGGACGATGTCGAGCGAGCTGATGGATCAGGGAGGCAAGAAAAAGGTAAAGATTCACACCATTCAACGCAGGCTGCGTTCAAAATTGTTTTGATCGCACGAATGTTTTTAGCTTTACGTACTTAGCTGTGAAATGTGATTATCTTCGTGACGTGATATCGTTCTTAATTGGAATATAGAGCAGAAGCTCTCAATCTGTGGTACACGTATCACCGGTGGTAGGTACGTAAGTGATAGCTAGTCTTGCGACTCCAACGCAGTCGTTGAATCTGGTTTCTCAATTCCCATTAGTGTTTTTTTTTCTTTCTGGGAAATCATTGTTGATACCGAACCTGTAGGTATGACTGTGATAGGTGGTACGCCAAGTCAGAGGAACAGAGAAATTGGTTTCCAATTATTTTTCGATGTTTAACAATTTATTCTTAACGTACGTACCTAATTCTTACAAATATAAAAAAAAAAAAAAGCCTGGAAAATATTGAATGGTACACAAAATTTCTCGAAGAAGATAAGAGGTACGCCTAAAAAAATGGTTGAAAACGCCTGGAATAGAGTACACCAGAGCTTAACGGCTGCGCTAAAATTATGTATTGATATGAAAAATTGATTAAGGTAATAAAGTATGGTAAACAATCATATTTCAAATAAAATCAAAGAAATACCACGAATTTATGGAATAAAATAAAAAAAGAAAAATTGAACATGCGGATAATTTTTATGAAAAGAAAAGTTCGTGCAAATTAGAAAAAAAAGAGGAAAAAAGGCTTTATCGGAAGTACCGTGCGGACGATCTGCGCAAAAATGGATTGCATACCGCAAGACGTTATAGTGAATATTTATTCTGACTTTCGTGGCTGTTGGTGAAAAACTGAGCTATTTGTAGTCAAAATAAAAGCAAAAATGGTGGTATGGGAAGTACCTACCGTCCAGTCGATCCGCAGCAAAGTTGATAACACGCTGCAATAAATTATAATAATATTGGTTTCAAATTTTGTACATTATCGTTCCAAAATTCGGCATATTACGATCAAAATAAAAACAAAAATGGCGGTACTGGAAGAACTGTCCGGTCGATCAGTACCAAAATCAAAAGGTTTAATTCGATCTTGGATTAATAAAAATGTTCGTACAAAATTTCGTGATTATGGACAAAAATTGAGACCTGCACCGTAAGAACAAGAAAACGGAACGCATATATTGAGTTATTGATGCCAAAATTTTCCTGAGGTCATGAAACGAAAAACGTACCGACCCCCAACCCTGGGGGTTAATACCGCACCGAGCGTAATAATTCGATTTTCTAAAAAAAAAAAAAGCCTACTTAAAAACTTGGCAGCTACAGTTTTTCTTCTACCACTTGTTTTCTTTTTTTGTTTTTTTCATTTACGTCAAGAAAGCAAATATTTTCCAATAAGATGGCGAACAAATCAAAATACGTACGTTTTCATGTGTAAACTGCTAATTAGTTTTCAATGATGAAAGTGGCAATGACGAATATCACTCCACACCTTGCGAGTTTCTTCCAACTAACGAAGAACAGAGTGTCTCAACAATTCGTCCAACGTTATGGCGAACGAGAAAATTTTCCGAATTTTCAATATTTAGCGACACTGGAGTAGAGCGGCAGTTTAAACTTCAGGTAGAAGGTACCTACGTATACCTACATATTTACAATAAGATTTCGATAAAATAAAAAGTAAATCGAACACAACGTACCTACCTACATTGGCTACATTTCTTTGTAAATTTCGGTGCTCGGAGCAAGAGCGAAAATTTTCAACGCGGAAAATAAACCTTCAGACCGTCATCGTAATCAGACATGTTGTTGGATAAAAACATGAAAGTTTGATATTTGTATGTTCCTGGAATAAACTTTTTCACCAACTTCTCCCAAAGTCTGTCGATGATTTTTTTTTTACTCATATTATGGGTCTGGTACTCGGTCACAATTCCCAACACCAAAATATTCTACCAAACTTTAACTAAACATTCACTCGACACTTTAGTCAACAACAGCGTTATATTAATTTATTTCGGAACAATTTGCATTAGTAATTCGTAATAAAATATGCTATAAGGTAATGTCTTTTGTGCGACAGTTCTTATCAGTAATCTCACTGGGTGGCTAAATATTCGTGAAAAGCGCTGGAAAGCATAAAAATATAGGAATTTTTTACCCTAATTGTCTGAAAACAAGAGATAGCTGGGTACTTGTTCGACATAAATGAAATTATAGAGGAAGCTTATTCGAGTGCTTAGAAGCTGAGAAAATGATTTAATTTGACGATATCGGTGTAATTAACCCTGCAGACAACGGCAACTAACGATACCGTTCAAAAACACCAATTTGAGGCTCGATTTACACGTTCTATTTCAATTTCCTCGCCTTGTAAGGGCTCAAATTTCTTGATCTTTGGTTCATTTTATTTGTTGAAGCCTCCTCTAAAATTTCATTCATGTCGAATAAGTAGCTATTTCTTGTTCTACTAAGATACTACTAAGATAATTATGACTAAAAATTTGAATGTCCACTACGCTTTTCATATGTTTTAGCCACTCAGTGAGATGAAAGTTGCAGTAGTGACGTGATGTGACATTACCTAGTTGAAAAAGAAAAAACCAAAACAAAGTTAGATGGTAGGTATCCGTAACTAATCCGGTATGGGTAACTTATATGCATAGACTATAACCGTAACTGACGAGGACCTTAATAAAATTACAAAAGTATGGTGTAATGGTGCGGTGTATACCGTACAGGGATATCTTATTTTTTTAAATTTGGTATTTTTATTGGTCGTGTATACTCTAAATTGCTGAGATTTTTACCCAAACTTCGTAGAAAATTTCTATAAGTCACGTGTCAGTGTGACGCGATGAGTTCATCGCACTCTGATACTTGGTCAATGTTTTAAATAGATATTCACGCACCTATGTACGAACTACGAATGTATTTCTTATTTTTAGGTAGGTACCTACCTACCTATTTACTTATTAATTTATTTATCTATCTGTTTATATGTTATTTCACTGTTCATGTTCATCGTATATTGATATGGATATGTTAAAGTGGATGATGATGGGCAGTGAGGGGTGATGGGCTTAATTGGCAGTAAGACAGAGTGGGCGAGGGGAACTGGCAGCAGGTAGCTGGAGGGCTCGATGACGTCGTAATTTTGGACTTGGAAATTTTAGGGTCAGGGCCAGTGGCTGGTTATGCGGACCCGTAACGCTAAAAACTTAGTCTATTCTACAAGTTTAAAGTTGGCACAACCCGCCCTAAGTACAACTACCTTAGGTTTGGAGTTTACCACCAGAAATCCGTAATGTTCTTCCTAACGTATCAAACGTAAATTTTTGTCGTTTTCTGCCTTTGTTTATCGTCATTGTCATTAAGATTCTTTTTTTCACGTAAAATTATTGTAGAAATTTTGACATATTTGAAGCAAATTCAGTGTTTTTCCGCAAATTTCAAGGTTGTTCGTAAGAGTGGCGACGAAGATAGAATAGTATGTGCTCGAGAGAATAGCTGCGAATCCGCAACTTTTTTTCTGGTATTATGAATTATGTCGGATAATGAAAGTCTTGCAGACTACACTCCTCTGAAGCTATGAGAATGTCAGCCACTAAGACATTGCCAAGGCCGCACTCTTACTGGAACTTAGTTTAATGACGATGCTGCCGAGTATATTGAGCTCGACTTGGATCGGTTTTGAAAATTATTTCACTTGTTGTTCCACAAAGTATGTGGCTATGTTTTTTTTTTCTTGCAAGTGTTGGACCTAAAATTTAGGCTTTGCCGAAATCGCTTTGTGATCCAACATTATTCATACCTACCAGCTGAGAAATTCCAGGAAACTCCCTATGCCAGCTCAATCGTGTATCGTACCTGACTCCGGCCAAGCTGCTCCCACTTTGGCCAAGAATGTTCCAACGGTCGAGATTCCTGAATCCACCGGCGCATCCTCAACTGTTGCCTTTACCGAGTTTTCCACCGTTTTTCCTAACAATCCTACCACGTTTAAGCCTGTCCTATAGTTATACCTCTACGAAGCAGCTCAGTCCATCGTGCACCTGATCTTTCGCTCTTCTGTCAAGAAAGGGTAGGTACCTAGGTAGGTATAGGTATTTAGCTGACACGTACCTAGGTAGGTACTCGTATTGTCACTGTGGCGCCATTTCACTATTTAGCACCAAACAACTGACGGTTTCTCATTGGTTTCTACTTTGTATGGGTATTAGCCTATCATTAGGATACCGTTTACTACGCGAACGTCTTGTATTGGCAGGTATTCGGTAACCTTTGTTCAGAATTTATCAAGAACGTAAAATAATGCGACTGCGTGGAAGCCATCAAACGATCAGTGCGGATATATATCGACTGACATGATTCGGATTCAAAGGTCAGCGCTTCAAAACTAGTGGAATCAAAAGTTTCGTCTGTACGTACGTTGTAGGCGTAAGTATCTGTCGCTATTCTCTGTAACCTGTTGTAATTTGATTAGTGGCCATATTCATCGAGTATCGAATTCCTAGGTACCTGGTTTTTTTTTTTTCCTATATCCGTAGGCTACACTGAATTAGCAGATCCGTCAAAATTCTCGCTCTTTTTGAAGGTCGTCGTCACGCCAGTGGTGCAGCGAATGTGCAAGCGCAGTATTCGCCGATAGGCTAAGCGCCGCCTTGGCCCTCCAATTTCACGGCGTCCGTTTTGTTTTTTTTTTTTCTCGCCATCAGTCTTACGCTCGAATTATGGAAAGAACGCATTGCGGCGCAGGTAGCGCATATTATTAGGCAGGCTGTACTCCTGAAAGAAAAACGTTGACCAACATTTTGTCTGCGGCCCGCGCACGTCTGCCCCTCGTTTTCGCAAATATATTATTTTGTGACGTGCGGTGGCTGAGTGGCGCAGACTATCTGCCCGCATAACCGTGCGGGTAGACCGCCAGGCCCGTATAAAACAGCCTGCCGAGGATCAGCGAGCTTATAGTTTACGAACGGATGACGAAAAAACGCGCTATGATTTTCAACGTCGTCTCGATCCTAATTGGAGGATATTTTGGTAATAATTTCGATGAAAATGTGTCGCATTATTGGGATTAGATTTACAACAAACGTCGTGTCCTTGCGATGAAAGCGGTGGCTACGCCGACACACGAAGGTCGCCGGCCAATGTCACGTCGTTCGTTTGGGAGACAGCACCTTTGCCGGCAACGTTTGTCAGCGAGGGCAGTTCCGAAGCAGCGAGTGGGCCAACTATTTACTTACTACCGAGTAAGCGATGAGTAAGCGAAAAAAGGGAAATCGAGATGGGCAAGCCGGAAGCTCGAGGGAGCCGATTCTTCTATGGCCCACCTTGGTTACGGGCCTGTGAAATCAACCAGTTTCTGCACGTAACTGAAGGAGTGATACGTGTGCGCATCAACATAAGCCAGAGATCGCCAATCGATTGAAGTGATCCGGAGTCGGAGTGGCCAATATGAACGTAACGAAGGCGAAACTTTGTGCATACACTGCGCATTTGTATGCATATCTGCTGGTACCTATTTGGTAAGGCTGTAACCTCGGAACCCACTCCTCAGATCAAACTGACATTTTCCAGACATATTTGTGTTATCTCGAAGAAAATTTTAAGCCAATACTGTAGTCTTATACAATTTTAGAAGTCGTGGCTCAAAACTGACTGATATCGTGGCCCCTGCGCACAGAATAATACCTTCCCCAGCACAGGGTGCTGGAAAGCATCCCTGCACCATAAATATGTGCAAACATAGTACCGCGTTACACGCCAAAAGGAAATTGGTGCAGCTTTTTGACCACCTCTGCGTCCTGCTAGGATAACATATGTTTGAAATATTCGGTATTCTCTTGTTTCATTAATCAATAAAGAAGCGTAGGCAGGTGTGAATACCTTGTCGTGAGAGATATTCTCACCAGAAGGAAATTCTACAGAATTTAAGCGTGTTCAGTCACTTCATACATAAGTATGGGTAAGCCAAAACCAAGGCAAACACTGGCAATTGTAGAGCCGGTTTGGGTGGTTTATGTACGGCTTATTTACATGCACACAAACACACGTATGTAAGATAATATGTACGTCGGTGAGAGAGGCCAGGTCACATCATCCTCTATCGAGATAAAAGATGGTTGGCCGGTTCGTTTACAAATCGTGACATCATCTTATTGTGTCACGATTTGATACTTGTACATTACCTGCATGTACTTACAGGTAATTACGATCGAATGTAATTTGTGTGTTTTACGTCACACGGACGATTATTTGCCTGCCCTTTGGGGCGGCGACTGTCGTTGAGGGGTCCGAGCCCCTGTACCTCATATGGGAGTCCCCACAGCAGGTATTATGAAATTTTTGGCGGTTGTTTCAATCATTTTTAATGATTGGGATTCTCACTTTGAATTCGAGATCTGCAAATTTTTGTAACGTTGATTTGTAAGAATATGGAACCAGATGAGCAGAGAATAGCATATTACGCAACTAGAAAGGGAAGCGAGCAATTTCTCAACGAGTGCAATGTTTGCAAACACGAGTTGACAAATTGCTTGCTCCGACCGAGTTGCGGACGAGTGTATGGAATGCTGTATTTGAGTCGGGGGCAAAAAAATCTGCGGGTCGCTGGTCGAATCCGCGCTACGGTAAAGAGTAATTTTAAGGAAAAGAAGAAAAAAAACAATTAATTTAAGTAAAAGAAAATAACTCGAGAGGTTTAAAGGTGTAGGGGTATCTGAGGAAAATCAATCTGCGAGAAAGAGAAATGAGGAGTGAGAAAAAAAAAGAGGAGTAAGAGAAGTAAGAATTTTGAAATTGGCCACTTTTATCGAGCCATACGTGCCTCAAAAATACGCACCATTTTGTGGCATTTCATACGCACGTTTCAAAAAGTAATTTTTCAATTGAAATTAGAATTAGAATATGTTACGGGACATACATCAGGTGTAAATTATATTAGCGAGTAAGTTGATTTTGTTTGATTAACAAATTATTATCTGAAATATTCGGCGCATATTCAGTGGCTGGCTGCCATTTTAGAATGACCTACCTACCAAAACTAGCTTGGTTACCTGGCAGTATAGCTGGCAAACACTCGATCGACGATCACTGCCCTAAATCTTACCTAAACGCGGGTTAGGCGATGTTTGAAAAGTCTATTTCTCACGCTTATCTGGCTGTAGCCCGTGTGTTGTGGTGTGCGAAAACTAGCCATAAGAGCTCCAAGCTCACACAGGAGAAATAATTACGAAGAAGAAAGTTCATTTCAAAAGTAGAAATAATTAATCTTCATTTATTTAATTCGCGCGCGAAAAATATAGATTTATATCCACGCACCTATTTAACCGAACCGATGCAAAAGTAACTAACGAATCTTTTTTAAGTCGTATCCAAGTTTATTTGAGGAAAGAAAAAAGATTGTATAAGGTTCGAGCGAATGAGATGTAAATTTTAATACGAAAGTGTAAAGCTAACATTAGGTACGGATCGAAGAGGAGGTGGAATGCTGGCTTCCGAAAATTAGTGACGTCCATTTGAGGATATCAAGATGGCTGCTATGTCGTCGTCCTTTCGTAAGTAAGACCAAGGAAGAAGAGTTAACAACGTCGAGCGTAGGAGTTAAAACCAAAAGTATAATTCAGACGAGAACTTAATCGATGTAACCAAAAGAAATTAGAATCGAACGAAAGTAAAGAAAGAAGGGGCTAATTTAGGTAAGACGTCGTACGATGCTCGGAATGCGGCTCTGCCTCAGCACTCTCCTCTTCGCCCAGCAGCCTAGCCTAAAACTATACCTACCTAATAATATAAGGTAGTACCTTGGAAACAATTCACGCCGTAATCTCCACAGCTGCGGTACCTAAGTTGGTTTCTTCGTCGCAATTTTCAGCGGCTAGAGGGTTGGAGTGCAGCTGCGAACAATCTCAACCCTTAAACCTTAGCCTCCTTGCTGAAGAAACCTGTTCGTCGTAACTCGGGTGAAAAGAGTCAGCAGAGGCGACCGTGAGTTAGGCAGAGCTTTTAAAGGCGCTGGTTGCGGTTGCGGTTGCGGTTGCCACCCGAAGGCGTTGCCACCAAAATACTTTTCTTTGCGAGAGAGCGAATAAAAACGCCTCCAAAAACGTAAAAGTTGGTCCGCCGTTTTACGTCACTCTGCTCGTCCTTTTTTCGACCTTCTCGCCGCACCGAAGTATCGACGAATTCGATTTTACTTTTGCGAACGCGCGTCCTTGGCTGCGGCCTTTAGGTTCAATCCGTGGTCAAAAATAACGTCGACTCGACGCGCGTTCGTTGCTGATAAGAGGGAAAAAAATTGATTAAAACTTTCGTGTGGAAACGAGGTCGCATAAAATGTCGTCGAATCAAAAATTTCATTTTCACGTCCGATTTCCTCGTACCTTCGCTATTCCTCCCGCCACCGCGTTACCGCAGCCTTCCTTCTTTCCTTCCTTGCCGCCTCCCCTTTCTCACTCACTCTGGCCATTTCGCTCTCTTCGTCGTGCTCTTAATCATCCTGCGACTCTGCACACTTCGCATCGGCAAAACAAGCAGCACAAATGCCAGTTTTGGCACTTTCAAATAAGTGGGTGTAAAGATTTGCCGTCTGCCCGGACAGGCGCCTTTTTTTCGTACCAATGTCGCGCAAAAGCGACCAACGAAATCGTCAGAAATGTTGCAATTTTATTGTAGGTTTTCGGAGAAAATCAATCTGCATTTTAAAATGTTATCGATCTCGTATAATAATACGCGTCTACTGCGTCCGTAGGTGGCCTATGGCCATATAGCCGTGTAATAAAATTATAGTCTGTGTACCTACCTACCTACCTACCTACAATGCCTATGTATACGCGTTTCGCCATTTTGGTCCGATACTCGCGAAATTCGGTACACATATTATTGAATTAAGACACGAATATGGAGGCCTATCGTTTTCGGTGCGGATTGACCGCACGATGCGTACGCTGCACGTACCTACATCCCATTTTGTCGCATCTGTGCCACTCTAATGGCTCTAAAATACCTAATTTTTGACCGATAGACCGATAGTCGCGAAATTTTGTACGGAAATTAAATATTATTTTATTACAACATTCTGTCAAATTCGGTTTGAATCGACTCGTCGGTTCACGCGTGTAGGTGATTCGTTTTTGTTTTTGTTTTTGTTTTTCTATATTAATATTTGACGACGACGGAAACGTTTCTGCAGGGCTGAATCGACGAATAATTCCTAAACATCGGATTAGATTCTTCCGCAGTGTAGCCAACGAATGCTAATGGCCATAAGCATCATGAGGTTATGAAAAGCTATCGGTCCAACTGACTCGCACTTCCGTTTCGCGAGAACGGTGCAGATACGCAGGTGGAGTCAGTTTTTGTAACAAAAAAAAAAGAAGAAGAAGGTAGTAGGTATGTGAGACGGCGTGCGACAAGACAGCAGTACGAATGTTGCGTGAGACGTATTCAAAAAAGTGGAAAACAATAGGCTAATTATACGAGCGGCGTAGTGCCAATTAGCAATTACCGACCAACGTTCAACGTATACCTGCGGCAGGTCCGTTTCGTAATGCGCGTACGTGTATTTTAGGCGCAGCGCTCTGCGCAGAACATCCCGCAGCCGCACTGCCGCAGGTAGGTATGCGCCACATCATCTCCCGACTCCCAGTCTACCCGCAGCGCGCGTATTCCTCGTTCCATTTCCATTCGGCGGTGATAATAAATTGCAGACGAAACCATTGGCGTCGAATCTATCCGAAACGGCTGATCATTGCCAAATTGGTCGGCACTTTCTTCGTGGCCGATTACCACCCCTCCACCCTCTCTGCGAAGGAGAAAAGAAGATTAATTCGTTTCGTGGAGACGAAGAAAGGTTTAAAGGTTTCTCGCCGTAGCCTAGACTACTTTTTAGGGCTTTCTTCGCTACGAAAAGAAAATGAAAACGATAATCGAGCATTTTTCCAACATGGTAGATTTGTTCTCGACGAGAAAAAACCTTGAACATTTTGAACGCCACCCTTTTTTTAGCTCACCCGCTAATCAAAAAAAAAAAAAAAAAAAAAAAAAAAGAGAAATGAAAAAAAGAACGAAAAACTTCATTACTTCGGCGTCGAACCTTGGATGCCATTAACTCGACATTTTTCTTCTCGTTTTCGTGTTTTCAAACGAAAAAGGAAGACGCTGGAAATTATAATCGTCGTAAAAAATTCAGATTATAATTTTACGACGTCGGCTGCATTCGAGGCAACCGGTTTATACTTGGCCACGTAAACTGTAACAAAATTTTCAGTTATAAATTTCTCTTTACCCGAAAGGGCAGCAGCCGGGCACTGTCCGGCGGGTAGGCCGTGAATAGGCAGCAAACATTTTTGTGATTATGAAAAGAAAGAAAAAAAAAAGAAAAATTGTTTGGAAAGGTCGAAAGGTGTGTTTGCGGATAGAATTCGCGGGCCAAAAGGACGACGACGGCCCCGTACTCGAATAAAGCCCATTCTCTGGCCGCTCTTCCTTTTTGTTGGTTCTTACGAAACGAATGGCCAACTGACTCTCGAATTTTTTCTATTTTTTTCTTTATCGTTTACCTCGGCACGATTTGTTGCCTCTGCGCGCGTCTCGTTTGGAAAATGGGTAAAAAAAAAAAGAAGTAATATAAGGTGGAAAAAGTATTCCCGACGTTTTTATGCAGGTGATAGTCTTGAGAGTAGTTTTATAAGTTTTTCAATTAGCGTTTCTGCGGTGCCCTCGTGGACCACCTGATTTCAAACACTTATTTCAGATTTTATGTCCAATTTTCACATCGTTTTCAGCATTCAACGTTCCAGATATTACCAACTTGCAGAAGGTGGAATTTAATTCTAATCTTTATCATTTTCATCGGTACGTACGAATATTATTTCAAAAAGGTAGGTACTGGTGTGGTATAGGATACCAGCCACCGCAGCTACCGTAATAGGTAGGTACCGCAGCCGTACCCGTATCTGCGCCTAGTTGGGTACCTGCATTTTCCTACTTTTATTGAATATTTTTATTCTCGCAGAATTTCACTTCGCGATGGCACCTTGGGGCGAGTTTTTTCAGAACTACGAGACGAAAGATTAAAGTGGGCACGACGAGTTTAGGTGTAGACTACCCTGCGAACAAATTCTGAGGAGATCCTTCACGTAATATCGTCTTTTTGCTGCAATTACATTACACGAGTCGCGTGGCGAATGACTTTCGCCTCTCCTTCGAAGATCAAGAAAAATAAAGTTTTCGCTATTTTGCTTCGTCTTCTACATAAAAATGTCAGCAAAGAAGAAACGCATTGTTCTTGCGAATGAGAGACACAGATTATGTAGGAATGTGAATCACGCTGGTTGGTGCTGGTGGGCAAGCATTCGGCAAAGTGGCGACCACCTTTCAAAGTGGAATTTTATCGGTCGAAATCCTTTCACAAGAATGGAGTCGAGCAGATAGTAGGTGTGGCTTATGAAGGTTGCAGCCCTAGTCAGCGTATTTTTATGTAGGTTTTCGAAGAAAATTTACATATCAGAATTGATCTGGTATTGGGACCCGGGGTCGTGGGGAGATTTATTTCTCGTTTCATGATCGCAGGGAACTTTTGGCACTGTTAGCTGAAATTCGTAATATTACGTACGAATATATTTATACACGTGTGTGAAACGTGCGAATCCAGGATGAGTCGAGGCCCAAGCATAAATTAGACAGTTTGAGACCCGCTAGAAAAAATGTGTAACGCCAATAATACACATTGGTTAAGGTAGGTATGAAAAATAAAGGATGCGATGTTGCCACAAATTAAGCCTCAGCGTGTCCTTCTGATGTGTGAGTCTTGGTTGGTCAATGGACGTATGTCACAAACAACTGTAATGCCACGAGTGAGAAAAGTGAGACACTAAAACTTCATACAAGTTGATATAAAGTGACAAAAATTTCAAATATGAGGTCCAGGGGTGAAGAGATGCGCCAAAAAATTGATACGAACACCTTGGCAAATCGAGACAAGGCCTGCATAAGCCAAAGCGCCGCTTCGGGGATTCCAGATGAAATAAAAAAGCTGTGTTCGGAATTAGGTTTACCTACTGTTATTTTATTTGCTAAGCAATCGTTTAATATCTTGCGTACGTTTTTAATAACTTCGCAATAGGGGACATTTGCAACAAAAAGTGAAGAAAATGTCAGAAATCCTATAAAAAAGTTGCAAAGGTATTTATCCTATATGTTCGAAGTGAAATGCGTCAAATCCGAGAGGATTTTAAAATAAGCTACTAGGTACCTACTAATAAAAAAACTAAGTAATCCATTTTTAAGGATAGTAAGCCTAACCAAAAGTGAAAACAAAGTTCACAAAAAATCATGATTAGGTACCTACGAAATACTTTCAAGTGGGATTAATGTTTATTTAACAAAATTAAAATTAAATACAAAAATCATTTCCAATGTATACTGGACTGTGCAATAAATGAAAATTGTGTAAATTTTTTCGCACTTGCTGCAGCACCAATAAAATGCGCATTCGGGTCTGAAATGTGACGTCCAACTCACAACCTTGTGACTGTGCAAAGCTGATTCAACCTAACAATTGCACCATTCTGATTAAGAGAAGGAGTTAAAATGTAATAATTGTATTGGCTGTTTGTGGGAATATGTCATTAGGAGCTGTCAAAAAGGTACATTTAAAAATGTACCTATTCGTTTAATATTCTTATTTCGGCTGTTATGCAGTTCCGTCTAAACCGATAAAAAATTACGCGATTCCATGCCAAATGCTTTTCTTCTACTGCGCAGTTCTGCGCAGATGTTCTTGTGCCTTAGCCCAGTTCCACGCGGAAAGTGTTTATTCAGATCTTTAGAACCCTTCGTAATATTAGTGACGTTAACTTAGATCAAAACATCTCTGTTGATTTGCGAGCTGCCTCTAAGTTTAAGGTAGGTAGCGCATAGCCTATGAAAGTTCGCAAACGATTAGTTGACTGAGATCGAGGATGAATTTGAGGTATAATCACTCCGCAGCGAAAAAAAAAAATGGTAATTTAAAACACAGTTTTTCAGTTTTTCGAAGTTTACCTCCATGAAACGTGTAAAAAATTGATAACTCCACTCGTAAAAATTCACGAATATTCTAAAATGGGATTCGATTCCTCGCCGTCCAAGAAGAATTCCCGAAGCCAGCCTCGACTGAGATGGATAAAATTTGGTTGCAGATGAATTTTAATGGCTCTACACAAAAATTCGTTGCCTTCGGCTGGAGGAAAAGTTGAATAAGTTTTCTTCTACTGTCAGCCAATTAACGAACTACATGTGCAAATTAATAAAGCTACTACGCACGTAGGGGTAGAAGGCGGTCCTTAACACGCAGCTTTCACCACAAAATACGTTTTAACAAAGTAGTCTTGCCGAGTGGCATGTAGGTATACATATGTGCGACCGAGGGACCGAGGGACCGAGGGACCGAGGGACCGAGGGACCGATGGGGTGAGAAAGTGTTTCTGCGCGGAACTGTCATCTGCAGGAATTGGCGTTTTTGGACGGGCGCTGAACTGTTGCGTACACCGGGTAGCCGCTTTTTTCGTGAAAATCGTTTGCGAAATGATATTCGAGCGAAGCGGTGGCGGAGGAGGTGGCAGAGCACCGCCGAACAAGGAGCTGAGACGCAGGGCCGGCTCTTTCTCCCAGTGTTTGCGATCGGAGTGGCGGATAAATAGGCGAGTCGGGTGATTGGCGTGCCCTCAACAAAGCCAACGGTTCGCGTTGATAAGAGTCGACGGTTGGAGTTGGAACCGATCCTCACCGGCACAGTCGGACGCTGAAGTATGACAGCGAAAACGAGTTCACCGCCTGTGAAAGCCGCCTACAGGCCCACGACGCAGGCACGAAGCGCTGGCCTACGACCGTATTTTCAAACTCGAAAGTTTGGTCCGCAACGGGAGCGGAACGAGCCGCGTAACTTTTCGGCCAATAAATTTCGAAATAAATCTCGTTTTTTCACACACTCGCACGCTAATTTGTATTTTCATGCGAAAATTCCGAACTGCCGGTTGGCGACAGCGCCGCTAATAAAAATCCGCTTCGACCAACTTTCTGTTGCAGCAAAACTCGCTTACGACGAACCCGCAGTTTCTTTCTCCATTGATGGAGTGAAACAATGAGAGCGAGAGCGAACGCAGAAAGGGGAAGGACAAATTTAGTCGCATCTCTCCTATTGGAGGTGGGGTGGGATGGGATGGGATGGGTTCACTTCCGCAAATTGTTTATCGTAGGCTGGCTTAATAATGGTTCTGCGTTACGTGATTTTTCGACGATATACGAAATCTTGGAAATGATTCAAGCAGGTTATCGCTTGGCAAGCGTTACATCTTGCATCTTAAATAATTTCGCGTAATTCGGGCGTTGTACTGCGTCTGATTGAAATTTAAAAAACATTCAAACACGCGGACATTAAGACTAGTTAAAAAAGTTGTTGACAAAAAATTGTTTTTCGATCAAAGATCCAGGAATTTTTCGACACAGAGAGAGGAAAATTTTTGATCGCATTCGCAACCAACTATATATACGAAAAAATATTTTCTTCAACCTTTTCCTTCATTCGATGCCCCAATGCAGAGGTATATATGCCACCTTCTACGTTTCGTGGGACGCGTATATAAAATTTTCAAACGTCTCAGCGGCCATACTCGTGACATCTGACTGAAATTTAAGACCAAAAGAGAGAGCGTATGTGCCCACGCGCGCAGTTTATTGGCAGAAATTCAATTTGTAATCTTTAAAAAAATATTTAGCCTAAAAACCAAAAAAGTTTTCGATGTTGTATGTTATCCCAGGCCCGGGCTTGTGGCCAGTAGGCAGGCAGTAGGTGGACATACCTGCCTTAATGCAATTAGTTTTACATAGATGTTTTTTTATGCACCGGTACTTCTTAGCACTTCCTAAAAAACGGGTTTTGCACGCGTATAAAATCTTATAGAAATAAACAAAGGCTGTCAACTTTTGTTAGGAATTGGAAATTTGATTCCATCGATGCCAAACTGACTCCATAGAAACTAGGAATCGGGTCAAAAATCAATTTTGAAAATCGAGCAGCTAAAAAGAGTTAAACTGTAGAGGAAAATGTCTCGAACTGAATTTCCATTTTTTTTTTAAATTATCGAGAGTAAAGTTATTTTATACCTTGAATCTTTAGTCTTTTGTAGGCGTAAAATCAAATTTTATTTATTTTTCGTTCGCACCGAATTATTGCTGTCAAATACGACCTTTCCGATGATGTACATTTGATGTAGGCTATAATATATATATATATATATATATATATATATATATATACCTGTCAAAGTTATATCGACGCTATATCAACCCCTTCGAGTGAAGTTACAAGCATGGCATAGACAATGAAGATGATCTTGGTCAAGTATTTTGCTTATTCCGCGCATAAATCAGTTTATCGAAAAGTTGTAATAAGGAAAATGTGTTGAAAATTCTATCATTCATTTGTCAGGAGGTCGTATTCGAGTTCTGATAATTCGTAATGTATAGCGCCGACCTCGCGCAGTTGCATTTACAAGACCTTGATAGCATAAGTGGTGCGTGAGGTGGCCTCAGCTTTTTGAATTGAGAACTCGAAATCGAATTCTCAGAATTGTGTACCAATTAGTATCGTTTTAGACTGAATTATCCGGGCTATTCCTAGTTAACCGATTCTAAAGTTGGTCAACTCTCTGTAAATATTTGGAGCCGGGTAACCAGGTACCTGGCCAATTTCTTTTGTAGGTCCTAAAATGCGATAAATTACCTTTTGTTTGTTCGTTTTTTTCTTCTTTTCGGGTGCTGCGTACAGTAACATGGTTCTGCGAAACGAGGGGGGAATTGTCGGATGAAAAACCAATTACCATACTGCGCTACCTATTTATAATATTCGATACATTTTCTTCAATAATAAGAGTGGGAGCAGTTTTCATGGTTGTAGTCTGTCTTTATAGCGGCAAAGTGTGTTTTAGATTTAGTCATTGCCAATATTTATTCAGTCGATGTGACTGAGTGATAGTCGTAGTAGTAGTAAAGTCCTTCAACATTAGGCTATGCAGACGCCTAACCACATTTTAATGATGAGACGCTTTTAAGGAAAAAGGTTGCCTGCAGTATCTTAGCTTCCATGCTGGCAAGTTCGGAACATTATTGCGATCGAATTCGATCTTCATGTTATTCTAAAGGTTTCAGCCGAAATTATGATTATTAGGTATTTCAGATCGAGTTCTGTGGGAGCTGAGAGGTAACATCAGGAAAATAAATAGAACGAATTGAATACGCTTCAAGGGTGGCGGTAAAGGGCCCTTTCCATGAGATGGAAAAGTCGAACAAGTAGGTACCTATACGAAATAAGAGACTTTAGAATCTTTATGGAAATTTAATTTTATTAATTTTTAAAGATTGCTGTTTTGATAACGGAGTTCTGATTCCAAATTAGTATTCGATATACTCGATAAACTTTTTTCGGAAACCAAATTCCTCCAAGTGCTTTGCAGTCTTGTAGACTGGAATAATTGAATTAATTAGGGTAACTGACAAATCCTAGAAATCAGCCAAAAAATAATTGTGGGAAAATGAAAAATAACGGTTGTGGGGGAAGACATATTGGGCATATTGTCTGAAAAAAAAAAAAAAATTGAAATTGCCAAACGCTTTTAAGGCGAGTAAAGAGCTTGGATCTGTTAGGTTCTTCTTTAGAGGTTAGTGAAGTCCGGATAAAACTTTAGGAGCGATTCGAGGTAATGTCATTTTTTACTCAAATGAAAATAATGAAAATAACGTTTTTGTTTTCCTTAACAGTGATTTCAAATTTTTATTGTTGGAAAGCTTTATCAGGTTTGCCTTTTTTTTTTAGGGTGGAGGGAATGTGGCTCCTATACTCCACATAGCTGCTTCTCTGTTCTTCTTCAGAAAGATTCGAACAGTGTTATGAAAAACTAGATTTTGCCCAACATTGGACTTGAGGGATTTCTTAAACGTCTGACTCGATACTTAGTTTACTTTATACGTTTATTTGTGAGATTTAAGTTGATTTTTAATCAGCTAAAACAAGAACGTGCCTCCCAACAGAGAACTTACCAG
Source organism: Ericerus pela (assembly GCA_011428145.1). Classification (NCBI taxonomy): domain Eukaryota; kingdom Metazoa; phylum Arthropoda; class Insecta; order Hemiptera; family Coccidae; genus Ericerus; species Ericerus pela. Next base: position 1,178,675 of record WOFM01000444.1, on the reverse strand, counting down.
CTGATAGGTGTTGTTCGAAAAGATAGGAAAACACGAATAGGTAAAGGGCCGAAGACAAGAGCGCTGTAGGAATAGTTTCGAAGCCATGGAAAGGAAATTTTTTGGAAACGAAGCCGACGAGAATGAAGGAGGGAATGTTGAAGGAAGGAAGACTGGTCGAAAGGGAAAGAAAATTGAACTGCTGAAAGGAAAGGACGTGTAAAATTTCCGAGAGAGGTGAGGAGAAACACACGGCTTTAGGTGGGTATTATACGAAACCAAGCGATAGACAGAAAGTTGAAAGGTAGGTCAGTGCCACGCTACGTTAGCGGAATATCATTATCGTTTCCAAAAGGAAGGAAAAAGGGAAGAAAAAGCGAAACTCGTGCACGAGGGGTTCAAATAGAGCTACGAATTTCCCGGCTGCAATATTCATTTCGAATTCGTTTTCGTGTGCGTCCGACTAAAGAAAAAAGAAAAAATTAAAAAGAAAAAAAAAATCATTCGCCCCGAAAGACGAGTTTTTTCACCCATCGTTTTATGGCCGGTGCGTAGCAGGTGAGAATAATTCGATAAAAAGGATGAAAAAGGGGCGTGTCACCGTGGCAGAACCCTAAAGTACGTACGTGTCTTTCGCTGCTTGTTTCACAAAAATGATCGTTGTCCGAAAATATTGTTATTTAAATTCGCCGTTCCGAATTAGAAAGAATAACTTTCGGGTGAGAGAGAATGTTTTCGATTGCCAAGCCAAGCGGTGGCTGGGGGGAAGAAAAAAATAATATATGTTCGAGATTTATCGTGTTTCACGCACCCTCTCGCAGTTTTTCAAAAACTAAAATTATACAGAAAATTTCCCGCGCAGCCGCTTTGCCGGGCCCGTATTCACGCGACCAATTACCTTCGAAAATCTATTGTTTTTCTTTCCCCAGGCGTACGTCTACGTACGGTATTTACGGATACGGATACCTACCATTCATTCAGCTCATTCAGCTCATTCAGCTGATTCAGCTCATTCAGCTCATTCAGCTGATTCAGCTAAGCCGCGGCAGTGGACTGCGGACCCCGTCGGCACCGTACAACACGACACTTTGTACGCGTAATATTACACCGACATGCTACCTATTAATACTTGCAGCATAGCGGGTGTCCGTATCGGGTACGTTTGTCCAGCATCGCTGTCATACCCTGCCAACAATAATGGCTACGGCAACACCGCCATTAGCCGTTCACAGCCACTCGTGCCGACGACTTGCAACTTTCTGGCGAACGTTTTACGCACAGCTCGCTGCTTACCGCGTACGTAACATCGTGTCGCTCTTTTCTGCACCCTTTCTTGTCTTCTCAACCATCAACTTTCGTAATAACGCTTTAGACTATATTTTTATTTTACTCTGGCACCATTGTACTCGAGCTCGGTTGAAGTCTAAATGCGCGTATTTATCTGAGAAAATTTTTTTTCTTTAATACACGTATACTTTTTTTTCGTTGAAAATTCGTAGGAGGCAAATTTTTAACGATCGGGGGGGGGGGAGCAATGCCACCATTTGCACCAGCTGGCTATGGCGCTGTCCGACAATCCCGTCGCCACAACTGCACCAGAACTGAAATAGAGGCCCTATTTTATATGAAACTAATCGTTATTGGCCAAGGAGACACCACCCCCCCCCGTACCTACGCCTTTGTAATTCACTCGCTCGCTCCTACGTTGAAAGGGCTGAGAATTTCTCTTCTCACGCGATTCGTGCCCGAAATGAAAATGCATCGCCAACACCGCACCTAAAATATAATGACGCGGGTACGTTAAGTCGTAGGCCTGTTAAAACTTAAAAGCTGGTATTAAGGTGCAAACCGAGTGTAATTTTCATGTCGCAATTCGCGAACCACTATTAATTTTATTCGAACGTGACGAATGTACCTGCTCGACGCAGATCAAGGTCGAACATCATCGCTTCGTACGTTTGACGTTTGTACCTACTAATAACGTCGAATTTAAAAATACCTACAGTTTTATATTATTAACGACCCGTCAAACTGCGTACCCAACAGCCTAATAATTACGTTGCTTCGCCGAAAATGGCGTCCGTCCGACTCGCTGGAATCGCAATCGACATTCGAAATTATTTAAACGAGACGATCGCTCGATTTTAAACGATTTCGATTTTTAATTTTTTCATCGAAGGGGTGAAAAATTGTACCAAAATATCGAGAAAAGTTTCGGTGTTGCAGTACATTCGTTGCTTATCGCGATAGCATTATATCGTCATTTCGTAGCCTACGAGCCTACCATAAAACCATAGGCAACAAAAGACTGCGAGAATATTCGGAGAATACGCGTATATGACGGAGCAAAACCGTCAGATATTAGAACCTATCGGAGCCCATCGGAACTAACTGCCGACAAAATACAATTCATCGGTCAAAGGGCTGGACTGGACTTTCAGTTTGGCAATGGTGCGTACCCACCCTACATCGCATGTTTTACTTTACATGTCGTGTTTCGAGTGTCATAAGTCATATAGTTTTAATACGTGTCAAGATTCGGGGGCGTAGCCACGATTTATTCGAGCGAGAGGTAAAGATTCGAGGCAAGTACTTAATCGTAATGGGTAGTAATTTTATGGGGTTATTGTTTAATATTCGTTTCAAAATTTTCGCAACTTTGGCTAATCGAAAGAAAAAAAAAGTTCACGCGGCAATCGCCCTTTTTGCCCCCTCGGCTAGGCCCTCGATACGTATTGTGATACATACGATAAAAAAGAACGAATTCCTATCATTATCGTCTTACCTTGATTCGTATTCGGGCCTTTAGTAGTTTAGCGTATCCCTTTATTGACTCATCCCCCTTGCGGTCCTCGCCTATTTTATGGGCCGAAAGTCACCTAAAAAAACCTGTAGGGCAGGCTTGGGCAATATTTTCAGAGCTGCGGACCACATTGACTCTTCAAAATGCTTTTGCGGCCCGTAAATGAACGTAGGCCTTTAATTTTCAAATGTGACGTACGAGACCATACCCAGCATTCACCTCCCCCCCAGAGGGTTTTACAAATGTACGAAACAATTTTGCGAGCAGAGAGACCGAAAAAATTTTGTTAGTAATTTTTTTATATAAAAAAATTCATATTGTAACGTATATTTTCGTCTATTTTGAGAAATGACGAACATATTCGTTCACTCATTTCCAAATACCAAAAACATTGATATTTGTCAACAATTACTTTCTATTACTCTTCATAAACAACCACCAAATTATTTGTATTTAATTTTACATATACAGATATACCTCCTGTATATTTATGACCTGGTTGTACCTGTCCCTCGAGTACTCGACGAGTCAGCACAGCCCTATAATAACAACACCCTACTTCACTTTACCTATCCGACACGTACGTTTTCATACCCTGAACGAGTATATAATCTCTCGATTCAGTTGTATAATTGTTCAGTTTTAGTTCAGTTCTCCAATAGCTACTTCTAAGTACCTGGAACCTCTCTTGTAGAAGTCTCTAGTGAACAGATAGTCTTGCTTGTTGACTTGTAATTGACTATGTATTACTATTAACGTAGAATTATGTACACTATGTACAACATATTAAAATATTAAATGTGTGTTAATTCACTAAAGTGTTTAAATATTATTGAGTCTCAAACAAATGTTAAGGTCCACGATAGTTTGTGGATGACTAATCTGAATCAATCATAGAAGTATTACTGCTTTTAAAGTACGTGGTATTTCGTGTATGGTGTACCCCCAAAAGAGGTAGTTACCAGGTACAATACAACCTCTTTTGGCCGTTACACATATAGCGTTTTTTCCAACTTCCCTCGGTTTTTTGAAATGTCTGGGAGTTGGCAAACCCCGCTGTGTACAGACCCGATGACGTATATGTTTGTAGCTACGAACATGCGTATATTTACATGCTGTTTTTTCTCATGTAGACCGGCAGGCGTTCCTATTAAATTATTTTTTCCCCTTCTTTTTTTCACGATATTTTTTTTCTTTTTTCCGAATTGGAATCCTTCGCGGGCTGCAAGTTGCCCAGGCCTGCTCTAGGGTATACGCTTACACCATAGTACGAGGTTTCAAGCATTAATTTTTTTTAATTATATTTATTAGAAAATTATGGATGCTGTAGAAATGTCGTCTATACATATGTACAGTATAGGTACCTACTTAGCCTACACCAGGTTGCACATTTTTCTCGTGGTAAGAAAATAAGCGACTCAAATAGGTTAAAAATTTTTAAAAAAAGTCGGTTTTTAAATTTTAATTTGTTTTTTTCAAACGTGACATTTACAATTAACATGAAAAGCAAAAACAAGTGAAAAAAATTATTTTTAGTGAAAATTTGGATACCTATTAATAGTGAGGAAAAAACAAAAAGACGACAAAATGCCAATTTTTGGACCGAAAGAAAGAGTTTTTTTTTTTTGTCCAAAAAGTAAATACCTACTTTTTAAAACAGTACGTAAATTTGTGCACCCTGGCCTACGCCATACTTCCGAGTATTCGCAATTCAAATATTAAAAAATTTTTTAGGTACTTTCTTTGTTATCAATTGGATTCCAAAAGTCAAAATAATTTCTAACTCCGATTCTGTACCTATTAAATAAGAATTTTAAAAAGTGACTACTTATTTAGAATTTTCAGGGGATGAGAAATAGAAAGAAACTTGAAAATTTCAGAGATTGTAGTCCATAAATACGGCTTTATGTTTTTAACAGCTCAACTCAATAACTACGAAGGAACTATAAAATACCCTCATTTTCGAGGTCGTAGAGTGGAAATTCGAGTCCGACGGAAAAAATTTATTATTCCTCCAAAAAAATTAAAATTAAACGCCTTTATATCAAAAATTTTGGAATATTTTGGAAAATTTGGGGCGCCTAAAAAACCCATACCCGGGAGAAATCACCGCTCCTCTCACTTGTCAAGCCTATCCATTTTTAATTTACAGGAACACTATTTTGGTTTTCAAGGTCGTAATAGTGTAACAAAAATCCGAAAAAATTCACGCGTATCGCTTATACTCTTACAGAGTTGGAAAAACTACGCAAACAACCTCACCCGATTTGAGGCAAATAATATTACACTACTTAAATAAGTAGGTGGATTATAGTAAAGAAAATTCAAAAAAAGTATCTATTCGTTGAGAGAGAGGAGGGTGGTCGAAGCAAAAAGTACACTAAATGGTTCTTGGTAAGGTCCCTAATAAAGTTATGGGAGTAATAAATGACAACGGGTGGGTGCCGATTCATCAAAATTATCTTACCACCATTTTTCAACAGTTAGAAGGTAAGAAAATCGAGAGAAAAGTGTCAAGAATTGGACTTCTTTCGTCTTATTTGGCGACTGTTTTTAGTAAGTCTACATTACGTATCGCATAAATGGCACTGGCAGTTGCAAAAATCGGTTTGCTTCGTTTCGTTACCACTTGGATTCATTTTTGATTGGACACCGAATGTGTGTTTGGAATACGATTCAAATGGCCGAAGATGAGAAACCGCGATATGGTGCTTGGCCCGAGTTTCTCACAAACGAACATTAATCTCAGTCTTTAGCAGCACCGAATTAAGGTACCTGCGACCATAGCCGTAGACAAAAAATAATAAAATGTCGATCAGATTTAACGTCATCCCGTCGGCGTTACGCCCAACCAAAACGTGAATAAGTTAAAATATCTTTGGAAACAAAACGATTGTTTTTTTTTTTTTTTGTTTTTTTTGTTTTTTTTTGTTTTTTTTTGTTTTTTTTTTGTTTTCATTGTTTTCATTTGCCACAAATTTGACGTCCATTTGATTTACGAGGGTAGGTACTTTTAAATATTTTTACGACCTACGTAGGTCCTCCAGTTCTACGTGATTACGACGCTGAAAAAGAGAGGACAAGATAGGTGCGAGGTATAGGCATATTCACAGTGTGTAGGCATCTAGGCAGGTACCTACCATACGTAAGAAAAGAGTGAAGAGGAGAAGAAAGAAAAATCACACATAGTCGGGTATTCTTCGACGACAAAAAACTCAGAGGTCAAGGCTACGCAGAACGTGTTAATTATAGTTACATCGCACGCCGTACCAGGCCCGAATTTGTATTTTTATTTGTCTACTTTTTTCTTTTTTTCTTCTTTTTTTTTTTGGCTTAATTTTTTGTTTATTTAACGTTACGATTCGCCTCCGGAAATGCGGAGCGGAGTAACAATGAAAATCGTGACTCGACGTAAAGTTAACAGAATTTCATACGGACATTTTCTTTGTTTAAATATTTGTGGTAAGGTAACGTAATTTTACCGCATGCTGAAAATGGTGGGCATATACGAAACCGATTTCGAATAAAAAATCCGTTTGAAAGAAAAAAGAAAAAAGTGAAGTCTCCATACGACGAATAAGGCGAGCCAAAAGTTAAACTTGAAATATTTGTTTTATCGAATTTCATCGATACTGCAGGTTTTATGGAGTTTAGGGACGATGTGCGTTGCGTCCGGACCGTATTTATTGACAAATAGAGAGAACGAGTTGCGACCCACACTTCGGTCGAATACTTAGCTGCGTAGAGGTTGCCTCGCGGCCACTTTCTTCATTTCTTAAACGCAACTCAACGGCCCACAAAAAGTCTCACAAATTTTCCAGAAATCATCGGCGACAGACGTAGCAACCGAACGTCGGTTGGGAACGTCGAGCATTTCTCATAATTTAGAAAACCTTTTGCTCGTGAATTACCCAAGAATAAATTTTCACACAGATATTTACTCCTATCGCGTGGATTAGAAAATCACTTCTACACGCAGCGTACACTTTATTGCACGTCCGTCCAGAGGAAATTTGGGCCCGGGGGATAAAAAATTTATGGGACCTCTAAAATATCGAAAATTGCGTTTACGTTCGGACGAATTAGCTGGCATATATCTCCGTGAGAGGAGTTTTGCTTACAATACGGGAAAAGCCAATTTCGCTTACGCTCCGCTCACGAAAAAAGTTGTTTAGGGGTTTTTCGGGAGACTTTCCGCGAAAATTTACTTGTTTTTTTTATTTTTTATTTTTTATTTTTTTTGGAGAATGTCGGGTCCTTAAAAAAGTCGAGCCCGAAGGAATCTGTCCGTTGCCCCCTCTCGTAAGGGCTGCCTTATAGTTTTACACACCGTCGGATAATTCGCAACTCGAACCCTGGGATAGTATAGCGCCACGAATTGATTGTGAGCTGAAGACTGCAGCGCAAGAAAACCTAATTGTAAATTTGCGATTATAACTCGCTGGCGCCGACACTGAAAAAGCAAATAACGAATGCTGTAAGCGACGTCTGTGGAATACGAAGGAACGTATAATCGCTTTTGTTATTCGCTTTCTGCTCGTGATTGGGACGCAACTTGCAACTTGCAACTTGCAACTTGCAACTTGCAAACTTGCGTAGCCTATCTATCGAAGGAAAGAGAACTGGGACGCCAGTTACGCGCAACGGAGGGTAGAGAATTAGGCTGCAACCTACGCAGACACACCTTAATCACTTTTGGGCCACGATTCACCAAACTTTCGAGTTTCATTTTCAAAATAGGTGAATTCGCAGACGACCGAGCAGCTTCGATAAAAAGGTAGTGAACTGGGCAGACGGTACGACCGTAGCCGCTCGTGCGCGTTACGGCCGCACTTTGGCGATACTTTCGGTTAGTCATTGCGTTTCTGTTGGTCCGTTGCTGCGCCCATACCCAAAGTCTCTTCGATTCTCAATCCGTTAAATATAGTTCCGCATCAAAATTCAAAATATATGTCCGGTAAGTATAAGGCACCGACCGATAATTTGATAAATCAACTTACATAAACGGCGAGAAAGAAGGATTTCTTATCGCATCACGCAGGAACCAATCGCTTCGCAACGTATCCTTTCTCAATAAAAACAAATTTGCAGCCTATACGACACTAACATATCCTCAGAAAGTCGAATAAGCATCAAAACTTGCACGCTGAAATTTATGGCAGCCGCCTTCACCTTTCAGTTTTTACCCCGTAGTGATAATAGAAACGAGTACTAAGTACGATAAAAAAAATTTATACACGTACTCTAACGTAAAGACTCTACTCTATCGGATGGTACAATCAGTTTTTTTTTTTTACTAAATATTATTTTTTACAAAATTACGGCAGAGAGTAACGCGCAATCAACTAAGAATTGTTGTAACGTTACACTTTTCGGGAACCAGTGAATACGCTTTTTATGGTAAAAGATGAAGCCAGACGCAACTCCTTCACTCGAGTCGAGTCATAGTTTACCAATTGTAGAGATTACTCACTCGTGGATTCGAACCGGTTACTCACCCATCTGGTCTGCACCCAAAACGAGCACCCCACCGGTCAGGTATAGATGATTATTATTATTACCCATTATCATTATATAACCTGCCACGCCGACTTCGGAGACATAATTAAAAATTAAAAGTCAGCGCTACGAACGACAATAGCCTTTACGAACGAGGCTGGACGTATTTTAGCCAAATAATGAGGCCAGTATGCACCTACCTACCTACCTACCTTAGTAGTCGTTGTTCGCTCAGTAATAATTATGTAAACGTAGGTTCACGTTCAGACGTGCTTCAGTCGCACGTTTCATTCACTCCGCAGCGCAGCGAACGTCCGTCAGTGTGCGATAGTGTTCCATTTTATGGGAAACCTCTGTTTATGCTCACATTCGAGGCTTTCGTTTTGTCGTTTCTCTCGCCGCATCGACATTCGCCTAATAAATACGAATGCCGACTGTCGACGAGCATTCGAATATACTTTCAATGGAGTTTCGTTTTGCTGTAACAGCCGTAGGTAGGCAAGGTACCTTCGCTCGCTCGTTGGTTATTAACGATATTCCGTCGAACAAGCATTCAAATTTCTTTCGGGTATAATTTCGCAGAACAGAGAATTGAAACTTTTGTTCATACGGTAGGTACTCGGTCCGTCCATTGCAACATATTCACCATTATCGATGATTAAAAAAATGGAACGTACCATTTGTGCCGTTCCAAAATGGAGGTCCACATCTACACGCGACGAAATCATCAACTTGTGAACCTGTATTTTGGAATGGTACGTATAGCTATGGGTTCGCAGCAGCCAGCACCGATCAAGCTGAACGTTCGTTGGCGGATTGTCGATGAAGATTTCTCTCTTATGATACTCGTCTACGGATGCTAATATTTTCCTTAGCATCCCTAAATCTTCGACTTGGAGAACTTTCAGCCAGACAGAAATTGTTCCGACTCCACAAGTGACAGCATTTTCCCAAAGTTGGTACTGCGCGTAGTTACCTTCTTACCTTCGGATGGAAAGCTTCTTAAAACGCGAACTATAATTTAAACGATACCGTCTAATTATCTTGACCTACGTATTCGATAATCAACTCGTACTTTGTCTTTATTATCAGCATTTTCTAATTCAATTTTTCACCTGAAAATCTGAAATTTTAGTTAGGTACCTAATAATTTATAATACCAACGTACCGATTGTTTTCATGGAAAACCAATCTCTATTTTCTTTATTATTATTTTTCCCCTTTTTTTCCTTTCTCCTCGTTTGTTTTTCTCGAGTGTTTGCTGATTTCTGCTTTTCTTTTACTCGCTTTCTGGACCCGTTGCCCTTTGGCGTCACTTTTTGGGTTTTTTTTTCTCAAGAAAGTGTGGCTTGAGCTAAAATCTCACACCCTAGTTTCCTCCTTCTCGTACAAGAATTGACAAAATAGGTAGAAGCCCAAAAAATGCGATCGTAAACGTAACAAATTATTACAATATTCAGATATACCTACCTAACGAACGTCAGGTTTACAGATTATTCGGATAGTTTCTAAATTCGCGTATTAACTTAATTCGGCTCGCGACTATTTTCGAAGCGAAAGCGAATTCTCATTGGCTAATACCGCTGCAGTCTTCTCAACACCGAATCGGCTGTAATGTAAACACGCGATTATTTTCTCACTCGATCGTAATTATAACGTATCATTTTACCTACGTTTCTAATGATATCTCCAAACTGAATCGTCGCCTACCTATACATACAAAATACGGATCTTATCGTTTCGATTCTCTTCGCCTACAGTCACACATCTGTTTTTCCTTAGGTTAATGTCCTCCGGCAGGGCACAGATGGATTTAAAAAAAAATTTAACGAATCGTCGATCGTCGAATAGCAAATACTTCAAAACTCGACGACCATATGACGACTGGAAAAAAAAAAAAAAGTGAAAAAAGAAAAAAAGAAAAAAGAAAAAAAGAAAAAAGAAAAAAAGAAAAAAGAAAAGAAAAAAGCGACTGCGAATTTTTCTTTTGCCGTAATTCCTGTAAACAAAGCTGTTGATACGCCTCTGCAAAGTAAAGCTTTGTCACTGAACTGAAGTTAAAACCGATAAACATAACGAAAAAGGTGAGATAGCGAAGGAGAGGTTACGAAAAAAAAAAGAAAAGAAAAGAAAACAGAGAGTTGGAAAAAGAAGAAAGAAAAATAAAAAGTTTTTGAAAATATGATCGTTGACCTAAACGTAGGTGTGTGTGTGTGTGTTGGTGCGTATTCTTTACAACCGTGTGTTAAAATTAGAACGTGTAAAAGTTGGTACACGAGCGGGGGGCGGGGTGTGGGAGGGGGAAGGACACCTTTTCAAAACGCGGAGCTGAATGACTTGTTCGAGTTCGTCGTTTTTACGCACGCTAAAGAATACCGGGGCAATGTTTTATCCGTGCCCCCTTCCCCAGCCTAAGCCACAACAAAACTCGTTTCACTCTTTGTCCTTCTATTTCGCACTCGCTCTCTCTCTCTCTCTCTCTCTCTCTCTCTCTCTCTCTCTTACTCTTTGTCCTTCTCACTCCTCTACCTACCTATCCGACACGTATTTACGCTCATAAATTCGACGACTAACCTTGTGTTGCCATTTGATACGCCAAATTACCTCTTCGTCTTCTACCCTACACCGTTATACCGTGTATTTGAGTAATATACATATACGTGTACCCTATACACACACACACACACACACACACACACGCAATATAAATACGATAATACGTATACACGAGAGAGAGGCTCCATCGTCGTGCTGTTTTTCTTTCGCATCTCCTCCGCCGCCCTAGACAACTCTGCTCCCCTCAGAACGCCGCCACATACTTGCCCCACTGCACATATAATATATACGCGGTATTTCGTTTATACCATTCGCCCCCCTCTCTTCCTGCGCACGTTTCCCACCATTTCGCAGCCTACTTCGCCGACTCCCTCTTCCCTGTTAAAAATTTTCCACGAACTCGCCTCTCGTGTATTAGAGCTGTTTGCGTGCAGATGCAGCCATAGGCGACTACACATTGTCGTTAACGCGAGTCTGAGGACTGGATGAGTCAGCCTGCACCCGCCCCACGCCCACTCACCCACCCACCACCTGTAAACGGTAATGTCGATTATCTCCAGTTTCCATTCGTCAAAAGTGCGACATAGTGGTCGCGGACACGGGGCACAGTAATTGGCATTCGTCGTGACTTACCACGTCCAGAGGGTACCCCCACCCATCTATTGGCCGCACTAATTACCGAGACTAGAGACGATTTTCCCTTATTCTCTCGTTCATTCGTTGGCCCACTCCGGCGGTTGGAGAGGAAAATTTTCGTCCCAATAATACGAACGCGCAGCGCCGCTTGGCCCCTAAATGAAGCCGCAGAATGGCAAACCGAAGAGAATTCGCCTGCGGTTGGAAATATGAGCGCAGACTGCGGATGCGTTCGAATTCGAAAAACACAATATAAACACTGGAAAAGAATGAACGGAACGAAAAGTCCGATCCATTTGCGAAAAAGTACTTATTAGGTAACCGTATCGTCGCAGAGAGAAGAAAGTGCGCATATTTATGAAAATTTTGAAAAAATATTTATTTTATAATTGGCGTGCGGAGACGCGGTCGATCTTTGTGGCTGCGCGGAGTGGATACGTGAGGGGGTATCATCTGGCCACTGAACTGAAATCACGGCCTCGTAATACCTAATGGCGGAGAACGATACATTCGTACGGCGTATTTTCATTTTAAAAAAGGTTGAAAATAACGAGAGACGAATTCGCATTGCCGGCGTTGGGTAATGAAATTCGTTTTAAAATTGGCCGCAAAGTGCCCGCGATTCGAATATTCGATGGTTTGCGGTGCGCACCGTGGCCCACACAGCCGCTGGTAACGCAGCCATCAAAAAATGATGAAAACTTAAGTTCGAGCGAACAGAGTTCTTCCTCGGAAAGGGAAAAGGACGACGAAAAACAGATGGGAGTAGGAAATGGATTTTCAAACTGGAAAACGGTACGTACTACCAATAACCTGCGCTTAATGCTCACGCGAGGAGGCAAAAGTTGAAATATTTGGGCCCATAACGACGGCAGCGCCGGTTCTACCGGTGGAACGAAACGAAAATTTGAAAATACGGTTCATTATGATGATTTCTGAACTGACGAAAATAAAATTACGCAGAATCAAAAGTTTTACGTCCGAATTTGTTTATTTTCGCGTCTATCGTAGTCCACTTTGGCCCACCTTCCCCCCCACCCAAAAAAAAAAAAAAAAAAAACAAAAAAAACAAAAAACAAAAACTGATGGAACCGTTACGAAACCAAAAACTAAATTGCTTAAGTAAAACATTATCCGCTAATATCGCGGTTAACGCGAAACGCAACGGATACAAAATGTCTCACCTTGATAATTAATCCGTAGGAATAATAAAATTGAGTTAATGAATTTCGAATTTGGATGTCGATTTTAAAGTATGGTTTTCTACTTTTTAGAGGTAGACTAGATACCTACGGCTATTCATCCGTTATTTTATTATTGTTGCACAGCGTAATACGTAGGTAGGTACAGGTAGGCACTATGGGTATAAATATTTTCGTTTCCATCGGGCAGCTGCGGTCTGTAGTCAGCCAATTCGTTGGCTGGCTCATTTTTTCAAACGCGCTTGGACGCAGACTAATTACAGCGTATCGCGCATTATTTTTCAGCGCATGTATCGCATCGTATGGACTGCGCCGCGCGTCGTAATTTATTATTTATATATTACGAGATGTAAAAAAATCACGTATCGGTGCGAGCTGCTGTAGCGCTCCGCCAACAACTAAGCCCCTTCCTTCCTTTTGTTTCAGTTGAGGCGGAGTAGCTACGAAAATAATTCAGAATCGATTAGCCAGATTATAATATACCTACATACCTATCACCTGCCTACGTAAAAAAACGTAAATACGTTAACGCTTACGACGACTAGGCTATACCCGAATAAACTTTGATAGATAGGTACACCGTGAGACTGTGACCAGTCTGCCTGCGCAAGTGCGCCTATTTTTTCTCTTCTTTATTAACTCTCTCTCTCCGCTCCGCTCTGCTCTCTCACCGCTCTCTCACCGCTCTCTCCTCGATGTGTTATCAATCAAATGCGGAATATAGAACGTGTTATTTCAATTGCAAAATTGAACGATAAAAAAATCGGTCATTTTGTTTCTCTCTTTCGAGTGTACACAAGCAGATAGGTTCGCAGGTAGGTAAGGTAGTGCCTGTAGTGGAGGAGTTTACTTATGTTGGTTTAACGTCACAAGGACGAATAAAATATTACGTTGTCACACACCTTAGCTCTCGCCTCGCTGCTAGACAACTGGTTGGCGTCGCCTCAACCCAGTCTCTCCAGTCATGTCGAGTCCTCTGCGCATCGCCAGTGCGCACAGGACTCGTGGCTACAGCCATGACACTGGGGGCGGTGTTCCTTGGTGGCCATCGGTGGCCACCTCCGAAGATTCTCCTGAAATCTAAAAAGATTAGACGAACATGTTTATATATAAAATGTTATTTTATTATAAAAAACAACAAACATAACACTTATAATATAGGAACATGTAAAATAGATATGTACAGAAATAATAAATCGGAACAAATTTATTGTTTTTCTGTCGTTACGATCCCGTAACGGTGACAAGAGAAAAAGATACTTTCAACGAAAGTTCTTTTCGATCGCCGGACGCTGCATCTGAGAGGATGAGACGAGTTATTGGCCGTAGATCACAGATTCTGTAAAAGGGAATAGTTGGGAATTAGCGTATCGTATGGGCATCGACGATGCTTAAAGTAGTGCACTCTGCCACCTATTACCCGAAGCTGATTATAAAGCACATGACAGTAATAGTGGGTGCCAAAAAATCGTAGTTATGCCGTTTTTAGGAGCATAATGTCCAATTATGGCGTACCCCAAAGTCAGTAAATTGGCTTGTCAGTCCAGTCTATTTTTGTCATAATCAGGAGAGATCTAGCGGAGAACGATACTACGTATCGATGATATCTACGTCTCTGTCATCTAACTCCAGTGGAGCCAGGAACTTGAGAGGTCTTGTAGATATTTGCTTGCTTGAGAATTCTATTTTTGCGTGACGCACTTGTCCATCACAAGATTTCTCTAAATCAATGATTTTAGCAAGTTTGTAAACGCCAGGTTTGGATGTGTAGTCCAAAACGTGTACTATATCGTTTACTTTCGGTACAAATGGTACCGTGCGCCCCGGATTAGATAGCGCGGTTGGTGGTCTATCTCTTAGATATAAGAGATATTGTCTCTTCCAAGTTAGCCAAAGGTTTGTTAGGTAATCTTGGTCGAGCTTCCAAGTCTCCATAAGCTGTTTTGCTGTGGGAGTTGGGTCTTTAATCGATTCATTAATCGGGTTACTTAGGTAACCTAAGTTTGCCCGCAGGAAATGTGCGGGTGTCAATGTCAACTGGTCTAGCTCATCCGGAGATGGGCATAGTGGCCTTCGGTTGATCATTGTTTGTATATCTTTCAAGCTTGCTTGAAAGGTATGTTTGTAGATTGACCGATGACCGTGGACTTTATAGAACACTTGTTTTATAATGCCGATCAGTCTTTCATAAACTCCACCATACCATGGTGCTTTAGCTGGGATGAAGTGCCATTTAATGCCCCTTTCATCTAAGCTAGTGTTTATTTTTCGTTCTTCGGAGAACGTTTTCCAGTACTCTGGTAAGTACGTCGCAATTAAGTGGAATTGCGCTGCGTTATCGGATAGGATAACTTTTGGCGTGCCTTTATCTGCGAAAAACGTTAAGAACGCTGTCCAGATGTCCTCGGTTGTCAAATTTGACACGGAGAGTAGGTGTACTGCTCTCGTGGACAGGCACGTAAAGATCAACACCCAATTTTTAATGGGTGTTGTAGTTGGAGTTGCCAACTGTGCTTTCGTTTTTGGCAGGTATTTGTCAAATACCATGAATAGGGCCAAAAATGTCCACACCTGTATAGGTGAATGGATTTACGAAAGGTACCAGACGAAAGTCTGGTAAAGCTGAAAAAGATGGTTGTTTAAACGGTCTTGTTTCAGCTTTTTTGCATAGCGTGCATGACTTTTTTAGAATTTGAGGTAACACTTTTAGTGATTTTGGCACAAAATAGTGTCTTCTAAAGTCCGCTATGGTAAATTTCGTACCAGAGTGTACGTTTTTCAGATGCGTATGCATCAGAATTAATTTTGTTAAGTGAGACTTAGGATGCATCAGTATTGGTGATAGCATGTCTCTTGCGTACTCAATATCGGGTAGATAATTTACAGTACGTAATATCCCAGATGGATCAATCAGGATATGAAATTTTTCGTACAGGATGTACGGAGGGTGATTTCGTTTTTCTAATACTTCGAGTAGTTTTGCGAAGTATTTCTTTTGGTCAGCTCTGATGAAACAGAGTAGAGCAAAATGAAAGGTGAAATCTAACGATGCATAAGGTGAAATTAATCTTTTCCTCCTTATTCGTTGTTTACTAAATCGTCGTACGGCTTCTATACATTGTAGAAGTGTGCGTACGAGTTTCGATAAAGTATTATATTTCATTATATCTATGTTGAATGGAGTGTTCAACGGTAGATGTATGAAAGTTTCGAAAGGTATTTCATCTTTCGGAATATAGCATGATTTGGTAGTTGTCAAATCAAGTGGCTGGGTTTGGTTCGGTGGATCAGCTATCCACTGCTGAGACAGAACTTCAGGTTCTGGAAGTGTCACTTCACATTGATCTGTATTTGGACCAATGAAGAAGTGTGGTATGAATCTTTTTACAGATTTCATCTGCCTTAAGTATTTGGCAGGATGACGTTTGTCAAAAATTGATTCGTCATCAAGTGTTATGGATACGGATTGTTTAGAAGTTGAAGATAAAACTTCTTTCATTGTATGAAATACAGGCGTATCTATTTTGGTCGGTTCGTCTGGTAGACTTTCGATTATATTCAAATCGGTTTTTGGCCAAGATTTTTCATCTTGAGATAGCCAAGTTGGACCGGACCACCAAAGTGATTCGGAGAGTTCGTGGATAGAGGAACCACGTGAGCCAATATCGGCTGGATTGTCCGTTGATGGGACATATCTATATTCGACAGGTTTTATACCTTTTATTTCGTCGACTCTATTTTTTACGAATTGTGGATGGACTTTTCTTTCTAATAGCCATGTGAGAACACATTTGCTATCAGACCACAAGAATGTTGGTGCGTTCTGTAAACTGAGCGGTTTACGTAGGGAACGTAGTCCACGTGCACCTATAAGTGCTGCAATCAATTCGAGTTTAGGAATTGTTATCGGTCGCATAGGTGTTACGCGTGATTTTCCTGTTACAAATCGTACTGCATGACAATTCGATTTAGTATTGCTAAATCTGATATATATTGCCATTGAGTACGCTACTTGTGACGCATCTACGAATACGTGTAGTTGGTAGGTATTCGGATTGTAAGAGCCTAGATAGAATTGTCTAGGTATACAATAGTTTAGGCTATTGCTGAGATCAGTAATTATCTCAGTGGCCGTTGGTTCTAGATCGTCTGGATTTTCTCATCCCATTTCAATCCCTTGGACCAGAGTACTTTCATGAACGTTCTCGACGGAACGAATGCTGGTGCAAACCAACCTAAAGGGTCATAAAATGACGATAATACCCTAAGGAATGTGCGTTTCGTCCATTGAGACGTAAACGGTTTTGGTTTGGGCATGTAAAGTACATCATGGTCCATATCCCAATATAGGCCAAGCACTTTTATAATTGGGTTGCTCAATGCGTGCATTGGGTTAAAGTTTTCTCTTAGCTGTTTACAATTGGTGCCCCATTGGGCGAGTTCCATTGAGATATCATTGAATAATTTATTCGATTTGATGTATAAATCGATTGCTTCTTCGTACGTTGGTACGGAAACAATTAAATTATCAACGTAAAATTGTTCTAAGAACTTGTTATGGAACTCCATATCGACCAATCAGAAGTGATGTAATAGCACTGCTGCAAGTAAGAATGGTGCCGTTATGATTCCAAAGGGAACCCGACAAAATCGAAATGTTACCAAATTGCTATTGGTTAACGGATTGTTAGGATTTTTAATCCATAGGAACCGTGTGACATCTCTGTCATCAGGGTGCAATCCGATTTGATGAAACGCCTTTTTAATATCAGCGATTATTGCGTAAGGATTCTTACGGAAGCTTACAAGCATTGCTATTAGATCAGCTAATAGTACTTTCCCTTTGTGCATACAGTCATTCAATGACAAGTTAGACTTTTTTGTTTTGGCCGATCCATCAAAGACTACTCGGAGTGGAGTGCTTTTTGTTGGATCGTAGATACCCTTATGTGGTAAGTAGTGTACTACTTCCGCGGGTCTATCGTTTTCGATAGGTTCGATCATTTCTAAGTCGATTAGTGAGGTAAAATACTGATCGTATTTTACGAAAAATTCTGGATTTTTCTGCAATTTGGGCAATTGCCTTTCTAATCGTTTGAATGCTAACTGTCTATTGTTGACTAATGGTGGTGGGCTATATTTGTATAGCCACCTGATTTGGTATCGGTTGTTCACTAATTTTATATTTTTATAAAATAAGTGCAATGCCTCAGTTTCGGCATCGTCCTCAACGAGGTTTTTGGTTTCGATACCAAGGGTATCCAATTTCCAAAAATTTTCGATACTTTCAGGTGATGTGAAGAATGATGGTTCGAATGCGTCACATTCGGTTGGTTTTCCTAAGAAACCTCCTAACATTTTTCTGAAATCTGTTTCGATTAATGTCAAGGTTGGTGATAACTGTTTAATGTGCTTTATAAATGACCACATATAATTGTTACCAACTAATAAATGTATCGTAGATTCTCGGTCCAAGCCAGAAAAGTCGATATTAGAATATCGTGGGTAACGGTTTTTGAATTCGTCAAAATCAAATTCGGATAGGTTGTTCGCGATGTGTGGAACCGTATTAGCTTCCATTTGAACTTTAGTTCCATCGCGTTTGAATAATTCAAATTTTACAATTTGTGTGCGAATTTGTTTTGACGTTTGTCCAGCTAGGCCTCGAAATTTGATTGTTTCTGCGAACTCAGAAAAATTTTCTCTGAGGTGTTTATAGGCATATGTGTAAAACATATAGCTATGTTTGCTTCCGCAATCAAAAAAGCCGTTAATTTTCACTGGTTGTTTGGCATTTGGAGCGAGAATGTACGATGAAAACGTTAAGAAATGAGCGTCATTATCTTTAGTAGTAAAAAATGATAGGCACTCACTTAACACTGGAACAGCGGACACGGAACTCAGGTTCTCATCCTCTTGGTGTTGCTGGGCAACGAGACTAGCGGTTTCTACGGCGGAAGCTGCAGTCGTCTGTAATTGTACAGTTTGTTTAGGATCGGGTACAGGTAATTTTTGTTGCTGTTTATCAAACAGGTTACCTGGTGGCAAGTATTGCTTGCAGTCCTTCAACTACTCGATCCAGGCTGCAACTTTGCCCTCCGTGATTGGATATTCAATCACAGGGCACAAGTTGGAGTGATGTTCGCTACTTCCGCACTGGAACCATTTACAGTTCGCGGGTGGTAGCGCCTTGCAGTACCTGGTACTGGTATGCGATGTTGCACATCGATGACATAGCCGGTATCGCTCGTAATGTGCGCGCCGGGACTCCAAAGTACCCTTTTTTCTGCATAGGTGACCGTGATGGTCACCACTGCAGAAAATGCAGGGTGTATTTGGAGTGGGTGGCGTACGCACCGTTGATGCCGGTATGCGTTGGCCGGATGGGAGCTGGACCCATAGGATCCCCTCTGCATCTGTAGTAGATAGAGATTCATTAGTGTCCCTATATTTTGTGCGATTCGAACGTGGTGCTGGTCGCTTTCGAGGATTGGATTTATTCTCTCCTCTTTCGTTCGCTTTCTTTTCTGAAGAAATTATCGCAAAATTTCTCCTGCCTTTAGGTTGAGAGGAATTTTTATTTTGTGGGGGCGGATTAGGTTTATCGACCTTTTTTGGTACAGAGGTACAGATAGGCTCCGATAATTCCCTAATTTTAATGAACGATCTAACCGCTTCGAACAAATGTTTAACATTGCGTTCGTTACTTTTTAAAGTATTTTGGTACGATCGGGGAGGAAATTTTTTAATTACTATATTGAATAGTTGTTCCTCATCGATTACTTTTGCAAGTAAGCGATACCTATCTACCATAATGGTAAGAGTGTCTAACGTGTCTAAGATTGACGTTGTATCGTTAGTGGTCGCCGTGTATGCAGTTATTTTTAGCCACATTTCAGCTCGAATCTTGGATTCGTCCCCATACCTACTATCTAGGAATTTTAGGCGTTGGATGTAGCCAACGTTGTCAGGGGAAAAATGACTTATTTTCTCTACTAAAACTTTCGGTAGAGCCCCTTGCAGTAGGTTGATCTTTTGTGGAATAGCGATATCTTTTCGTTTGTTAACGTAATTGTTAAATCCGTTAATAAACCCAGGATAGCCTAGGATATCGCCATCCCACTTTTCTAAATAAAATTTAGGTGGTTTGAGATTTGCAAACCCGGCATCAACTTGATCTTTTGGATCATGTTCCCAACATTTCGAAATATAGTTTTCGGATGTTGGTTTTTCGATGGAGTTTGAGTCCATTGCTACTGCTAGGGGTGTTACGTTTTCTATCGAGTTTTGCGATAGCTCGCGACACGACGTGTCGATTGATTGAGAATGGTTTTGAGATAAAGAGGGTTGGTGGGAACATTGCCTTTTGGGGCTAGGTTCACCCTCATTTATGTCAGGAAATATTATATTATCTAATGAATTTGAGTTTTCATTACCTGTCACCATTCCTGGATGGCCCCGTTCTCCCCTCGCCGGGGTTCGATGCTCCGCGGCCGCTGGTGATGGTGGCGGAGGCGAACGTTCGCGTTCGGTTGCCTTTGTGGCGTCCGGGAGGTATTGGTGAATGAATTGCGCTGCCTGGACGCCAAGGTCCTCATGAACCTTGGCGGAGAGCTCGCGGACTTTTTTCTGCGAGGAGGTCAGCACCTTTCGGGCGTTGGCCTCCTTACGTAGAGCATCCCCAAGCTCCCGCGCCAGTTCCAAGGCCCTAGCGTCCCAGCGTTCTTGTTCCTCCCGGCGACGCTTTTCCGTGGCGTCCTCACGTACCTCCGGTACGAATGGTGAAGGGTGTGGCGATTGTTGCTGCTGCACATTCGATTTTATAGTCGATTGCAGCACCAGCAGCTTTCGCTTGACCTGCCTGGCCCTGCGCAAGGTTTCTCTTGCGAGGCCACGTGGTACGTACTCGAGGTCTCGAATGGTCGCCTCGATCGCACTGTCTTCGTTAGACAGTGCGTTGATTTCGTACTGCGGTACGTGGGGTCGCTCGAGTTTTCTCTCGAGCGATTTCGCGTACTCCTCTGCGTCCTCGAGTACTGCGACGAATTGTTCGCGTTCATCGTCACTGTCGGTGATGTCGCTCGTGCCATGAGTGGACGCTCGGCTTATGGGCTGTACGTCCATTCGTACAGGTGTGTTTGATGATTGACCCGGTGATTGCTGCGTGCTCGGCAATATTGCCGCCGCTTTTCGCAGCTCCTCCACCTCAATCTCATCTACCCAGCGCGGTTGCGGCGCTGGGGTCGCATCTTGCTCACGAAGCGTTGATGCCTCGGTTTGCTCCTCCTCTTCCATCAATAAAGACTCTGGATCGAGGAGGACATCGATGTCGTCGCTACGCGACGTGTTTTTCTGCTGACTCATGTTCTAAGAACAAAAACAGTTAAATTGAAAGGGTCATGAATTTACCGATTTTAATAAATCGTTTTTTGTTTTTTCGATTTTTTCTAAGTTTTTAGGAAAAACGAAAAATCGGGCATGACCCGTGTGCGAAAACATTAATTTTCGATTTTGCGAAAAAATGTTTTCGAAATTTTTCTAAGTTTTTGCAACAAACGAAAAATCGGGCATGACCAGTGGGCGAAAACATTATTTTCGATTTTGCGAAAAAATGTTTTCGGAATTTTTCCTAAGTTTTTGCAAAAAACGAAAAATCGGGCATGACCCGTGGGCGAAAACATCATTTCCAAATTAACCCAAACGAATAAAGATATTCGAATTCATTTCGGTTTCCATGTTTTATGCAGCCAGGAATTTATTTCAGCGCAAACATGGGGTCACAAACCGAATTGAATTCGTAATTAAATTACGTATAGAATTACTAAGCCATGTGCAGCTAAGATCGTTTTGCGATCTTGGCTGTTTTCAATTTGTTCGGACTAAATATTGAGGTTACAAATTTGGGTAACAAATCAATAAAAATTATATAATTTGAGTCCGAATACCTATAATTTAGGCTCGTAACAATGGGTTACGAATGCATATTGAAAATATGGAGGCACTTTAGACGATATACTAAAGATTAAAAATTTTCGTAAGTGTACTTACGGTTTGCTTGTGATTAAGTGGCTGCACCTTTCGGAAACTACACCACTACACTCCGGGGGGAATGAATGTCACAAATTACGTAATTAATTACGAAAAAGCTAATAACTTACGCCAAAATTGCAAATTAATTGGGCAAAAAACGGTCAATTGCGGAAACGCACATTTAACTCGATCACAATTTTACACGAAAATGATTGTGATCGTGAATCTATTCGTACACCCTGGGTACGCCGTGTTAAACACGCTGATGTCGCTGCTGCTGCAGCGTGATGCATAATTTACGTTTGTGTGCGTAAATGCGTAAAGGGTTACGAACCTTTTTTACGTATGTGTGCGTCTTCAAGCAAAAAATTCATACGATCTTCAACCGACCATCGGCTGGTGAGAGCCGATTGGTTGAATCGAATCTTTTGTTTCCAACACGATCGCTGCATTTCTTCAGAAATTCGATCGAAAAAATGGTATTTTCGTCTCTTTTCTGGAACGTTTTTTTAACACGCGTGAGTGCGAGAGAGATAAGGATGGCAATAAATTTTTCTCCATCTCTCTCGTTTTGAAGGACGGATGTACCATATGCGCTAACGCTTAGCGATGTTTTCTGTATCTGATACAGCCTAAATATTTTTAGGACGAATCTTTGAATTCGATGTATATTATTCCTGGAATAATATACGTAATAAATGGCGCTGGGGGCGGCGGAAAAATAATTGAGAATTATTTTTTCGTCAGCGTTATATTAACGACAATTACAAACGCCATTTCTTTACTAATTAACAATTAGGAGATAATTTACTATACGGGGTATAGAGAAATAGAACTGAATTGAGATTCAGTCTCGTTAATCAAACTGTTTAAGTTTGGGATTAACTATTAGGTTAATTCTTAAGGAGACTGTTAAGTGCGTACTAGGTACGGATGAGAGTCATTGACTAGTGGAAGCGTGTGGGTTCGAAATTAAATTCCGGTTCTCGAAATCAAATTTCGATGTTCGAAATTAATTTTTGGATTTCGAAACCAGGTTTCGATCTTGTAAAATTTATTTTCGATTTCCGAAACCAAGTTTCGATTTGCGAAATTAATTTTCGAATTCCGAAACCAAGTTTCGATTCGTGAAATTAAATTTCGATTGAGAACGAATTAATGAATTCGAGATCCAGTGTAAGACACCGTGCTCCTACTACCATGTAGTGGAGGAGTTTACTTATGTTGGTTTAACGTCACAAGGACGAATAAAATATTACGTTGTCACACACCTTAGCTCTCGCCTCGCTGCTAGACAACTGGTTGGCGTCGCCTCAACCCAGTCTCTCCAGTCATGTCGAGTCCTCTGCGCATCGTCAGTGCGCACAGGACTCGTGGCTACAGCCATGACAGTGCCTACGTATAAATGAATACCTACTCGCGTAAAAATAGGCGCGACGAAGACGACGGTAAACTTAATGGAAATTTAGACCAACATCGCGACGATATAAAAACAAAAGAATTATTCGTTTTGAAAAACAAATGAAAATGTTTTGTTATAAAAAAGAAGCCTTCTACGAAAAATGAGATCGATTAACGTTTACGACCTTCTAAATCAACAACGCGGCGGGGAAGAAGAACCACTTTTTTGCCTTTTTTTTTCAGTTCAGTGAAATAAAAATACGGCCGTGGTTACATTGTCGGGCTTCGGAATCTATTTGGCGAAATTTGCAAAAATTGCCAAATTTTTCAGTTTTTCAATGCTAAATACCAGTTATATGGTTGTTAAACGCATTTTCAATGACCAAGATTAGCGAATATGTGTCAAGTGTGCGAATTTCTCTCTTCGTCGACAGACACCAACGAGCAACGACACTTCCGTGGTCCACCCCTTGGCTTTCAAGCATTTAACTTACACGTCGAATAATTAATAATTTATTAGCTATATGAGTCAGCGCTGAAACCGTCGCTTACAGATGGCTGATGCCCTGGTGCTGGTGCTGGTGCTGGTGCTGGTGCTGGTGGAAGGCGACGGCTATCGTCGCCAACGACGCTTAACTTGACTATTAACTAAGGACGCTCGTTAATTCGTTGGTAATTTGCCGTCCCCCCCCCCATTTTACAAAATACGTACATTGCGCAATCATCTGCGCATTAATGTCTCTCATTCTAAACAATAATTCTGTTCTCTCAGCCACCACAGGTAGGTACGTCTTTTGATTTTGTAGTGTATTTTATACGCTACTCACTCGGGTATAACCATTTTTGTTTTTATTTTGGCTATAAAATACGAAATTTTGGAACAATATGTACAAATTTTGAAACAAATACTTGCTATAATTTATTATAGCGTGATACCAATTTTGGTGCGGATCGGCCGGGCGGTACTTCCGGTAAAGCTTATTTTTCCTCTCACACCTTCATATTTTCTTTCTTTTTTTTATTTCATAACTACTATATTATTTCTTTGGTTTTATTTTAAATTATATAATTATATGTACCATACTTTATCGTCTTAATCAATTTTTCATTTCAAGAAATAATTCTTTTAAATTTCATATATTTTGTCAGCAGCTAACAAATTTCGTACAATCGTAACGTACCATTAACGCGTATAAACCTACAGATAATTAGTTCGACCATCAAAATTCTTAATTCTTTTTCTCAAAAACCCACTTTTTCTAGCGAAGCTCGCTGCGCTCGAGTTTTTATTTATTTATTTTTTGTGGTGTCATTAATGTTGTTATTTTTAAGATTTTTAAGTAGGTATTCCGTTGAAATTCTACTTATTAATGTTGGTATCATGGAACCACCTTGGGATTAACTGAAATACTATAGGTACCTATATATATATATATGTGTGTGTGTGTAAAATACAAAATCATCTTTCCTCGAATAGCACCAAATCTTGCTCATACTTGCGAGATTTTGACCTTTTTCATGTTCATTTATGTTTGACCTAGGTTAAGATGTTGCGAGGTAATAATTTACTGCATGCGAACTATTATTTATCAACAATTACGTAATTTCATTCATTCACTTCATTCATTTTATTATCCGATGACAACATTTTCGACTAATGTTGACTTGAACGTTTTTCTTTGTTATCGTCATCGACTTCGTATCTCGCTTCCAATAATTTTTCACTGATAGTTTATTTCATTCACTCGTGCGGTCATTCAACGTTGACCCAGATAAACAGATTATTTATTCGTTCATTTCGTGTATATAAACTTGAATTTTCTAATTTCACTACGATTATTTAATTACTTGTGAATAAACATTTCAAATCTAAACGATCTCACACCTTATTTTGTTTGAAGTGCAAATTAGACTCAGTCACAAACGAACTTACATATATATATAAGGTCTACGTCTACCCGAAGTCGACCGGGCGTCATGCTAAAACATGGATCAGCTACCACGATTAAGATAAGCCTGCCTGCGTACCTATAAGAGAATTAATCGACACATCGACAGTATGATGTTATAACCCTTAACACTATAACGTGCTGCATTATACTCTAATAATTTTTGTAATTTTCGTATCGCTATCAACCGTGTGTCGAACGATCTTATTTTTCGATTCAGGTACGTAATATTATATTGTACATCTTGGTTTTTCTAGAAATATGTAATAATGTAATGATATTCCTTTAAATACAGTTGTTACATAGCTGCATCGATTGGATTATTTGGCACAAGATATCCATCATCTTATATATATATATATATATATATATAAACCAATATAACCAGGGTGCAGATCGCAATTTTTATCCGATAGTAACGAAATTTGGAACAAACGTTAGTACTAAGCCAAGGACCTGACCTATCGATTTTGTTGCGGATAGGCCTCACTGTACTTCCAGTATGGCTATTTTCGTTTTTGTTTTGGCTACAAAATTATGAATTTTCGATCAGTAGCTACAAAATTTGTAACAAATATTATAACTTGCTACAAATTTTGGTGCGGATCGGGCCGCATAGTACTTCCGGTAACACTATTTTCATTTTTATTTCGCCTCTAAAATGTCTAATTTTAGACCAATAGGAACCTAATCCGGAACAAATACCCGCGTTTATTACGATATACCTTATTAATAACTTTTTACCGACTACCTATACTTATATAATTTTCGGAAACCTACTTTTTCTAACGGAACTGCTGCTGCGTCAGAGTTTTTCTCTTTTTAGTTTCACGAATGTATCTTTTCTTTTAATTCGTTACCTAGTTTTTTCCTCTTCGATAATACCTACTACGTATCTGATATCTGCCACCACGTATGGCTAAAAAAAACTTTTGCGTAGAACGTGGAGTGGAAATTTGAAAAAGCTAAACAACAGGTGCGAGGAAATGTGCTGCCAGCCACGATGAGGCTTTAGTAGGTCACTGCCGTCCGTCCAGTGCCGCCACCGCACGTAAGGACGTGCAGTGGCCACCAATACCGCCGCTAACGGTGAAAAAATCTGCAAAAGTAAATTTTTCTCACTCAATTCGCAGACGAGTGAAAAGAACAGCGGGCAGTTAGGTACCTACGGCACACGAATTACGTGGAAAGCATTCCGACAATTTCGCCAAAACTTTTGACTTTATGCCAGAGTTTTGAATTTTTTCTAAAATTATAAATTTGCCGAGCTAACGAACGCGTCGAACGGAGAACGTATCGAAACGAGAAAAGCGTTAAATTTGAACTCTCGTAATAAAAGTTCAAAGTTGCTATTTACGTGTAGGTATTTTGTATTCGACTATACGACCGAAAACTCGAGCCCTATTTTTTCCTCCCAGTAACCGTCTTTTTTTTTTCCATTTTCATCATTTGGTTTTTCTTTCTGGCAACATTTTGCAGACGTGCGTAGTTTGCGTTCCGTTTTTACGGCACGGACGTTGGGTTATTTGCATTTTTTACGCGTGTAAGCATTCGTATGGTCGTATTTTTCAGGGTAAATTGGAAGCAGACGTAGGTATAGGCACGCTACGCGATATGCTGGAGAGACTACTCGCCATTTGCCATATATCGCGCGTATGCGGTATATTAAGTTATTCTGGCATACAGGGTGTCGCGTCAATTGTTACCAAAAGTTGGCAAACCTGCGGACGAAATTGCACGCGGAGACGAACAAAAAATGCGTTTACTTAAACAGTCGCGTTCGTTGTTATCACCCGTCTGCGTCCCAACGCAGCCTATAAATATTCAATCGTCGATGCGTAGACGATAGCGGGGAAACGAGGAACCGCAATTTTGCACGTCTGCTTTAGACAACAGTTGCTGCCCATACATTGGACTGTACCTAGCTGCAGATAGTCAGATATATTATTTTACATTTGTCCCGTTGATGTATCGGCCGTAATTTTTAATATTTTCGACGATATTATTTTTTAGTGGGACAGTTTTTTTTTTTTTTTTTTTTTTTGTGTTTTTCTGTGTTTCACCTGTACAACCGCCACTATGCTGTGCCGCCTGTAAATGCAGACCTCGACGTTAGCGTACAAAACTTAGCACTTCGTAAGGTATTCGTGGTCCTATTATGCAGATATGTTAGCCGAGGGGTTTAACAAAACTGTTTCAAGAAACAGTTACCTACTGCCCTACACCATACTGAGTCAGTGTGGTACGGTACCTTTCCCTTTTGGCCAGTACCTATTAGTGATGGGTAGTTCGTTCACGAGTTAGTTCTTTTGAACTAATCCTAGAAGTGAACTAATCGATCATTTAGTTCACTTCCAAATGAACTAGTTCATTAGTTCTGTTTTTTTTTTGATAGTTCTTAGTTCTTATCAGTCTACCATACTCGATCCGTTGATCAAACTGAAGTTGAAGTAAGTAGCAGTCGATGAGTGAGTCAAACAATTAACCAATAGTTCTAGCATGAATTTATGAATACGAGTCGATCGTAATATCATATAATAAATCAGTTGATTCAAATGATACGAGCCAATCATGAATCAGCTGATTGAAGTCTGAAGTGATCGAGTTGAAAAATTTACCGAACTACTGAACTAATTGAACTAGTTCACTTTGGTGAAGCAGACTCGATGAACTAAATCCGAAAACTGAACTAAAATTCCCGATTACATATTTAATTAATTTTTTGCTGTTAGAAGTTTGAAAAATCCGATAAAATGAATTAACTTAGTTATATCGTCGACGAATAACATCGGCTTTAATTACGCATTTTGATCCTGCGGCTGTTTTGTGTAGGCATGCGTACGTGTTGTCATGGCTATGCCCACGAGTCCTGTGCGCACTAGCGATGCGCAGAGGACTCGACATGACTGAAATACTGGGCTGAGGCGACGCTAACAGTTGTTCCACAACTAGGCGCGAGCTAAGGTGTGTGACAACGAATATATTTTATTCGTTCTTGTGACGTTAAACCAACAATAATTAAACTCCTCCACTACACGTGTATACGCGTATACTCGCATCCGTATGTATATATGTATACGCGTATTTAATATATTACCTATAATGTATATATAGGTATGTACAAAAGGCTATTCGGTGGAATGTACAATCTAAGGCGATGTTACCTATTTGAAATTTGAACACCAGCCTCCCTAGACCTATTCCTACTCCCGCTGAAAGGCTCCTTACCTCCACGTATGCTCACGTTGACGTCGCGATGACGATGGGTCGCCATTTTGAGTTTTTTCGTTATCATCGATCACTCGCGTTTTCGAATAAATAAAACGACGACATAAACGACGCTATTGGAAATAATTCAATACGGCGACTCGTTGCTATCATCGCGACATCAGCGCTGCCTACGTGATGTAAAGAGCAGGCTTGTTGACACGTAGAGACGTAAATTAACGTAACTACATTTCTGTACGCGTCAATTTCACAAGAGTACGTAGAGAATGTAAAGAATATCTGGAATTTTCCAAATTGCGTAATTTCTTTGGTTTTCTACTTCAAAAAACTCCACATTTGCGACAATAATCTACGTTCTCTACATTCTCTACATTTTCTTAATAGGTACTTACTCTACATCGTTCACCGTAGAGAATTTAACGCTTATCAACGTGTAAATTAACCAACCCTGGTGAGGAGTCTTACTACTGCTGCTCGTTGACGTACCTACCATTCAAATTTAACGCTTTAGCCGATTTATCAAACCTACGGGTAATAATACGAGTGAATTAGGCAATTTATCGTAGACGATTGGTAGGTAACTAAAAGTTTAATGGATTTAGCAACGTTACCAGCGAATTAAATTCGTACAGCTTCGCATTAGGATTATTGGGAAGGTGAAACGGACTAAACCTGACTTGCGAGTGCGGCGTGTTTGTGCTCCAGTTCAACCTGATGAGACACCCTGTATGCGAGTATTTTACTTCTCCAAACTTGTAGTATAAAAACTTTTTACGCCACATAATCATCCCATTTCCTTTCATGGCCTTCGGCCCTTTAATAACCATTCGCTCTGTAAAATGCGTACCTAAGCCCACAATTCGCCTTCGTAAAATCGAATAAAATGAAAATGGAGCGCTCGTTACTTTAGACGATTTCTCAGCTGTTGCGAGTGTAAAGCAGGTGCTTTCGAGGGGATGTTTTCTCTTTATTTCTGCGTGTGTGTGTGTGTGTGTTTTCTCTCTCTCTCTATATATATATATTTATTTTTTTTTCACACAACGAGTTCGGGTCTTTTACGACAACGACGACAACGAGTCGGAAATATTACACGGTTAAAGCTAAAGAGAATAGAGAATAGACACACTATTTACGCGGTATTGTACTCCATAGGTACTCTACGTACACTCAGCCATACTTGGTTTATGTACGTAATATTAGACAGCCTGTACGAGGTCGTATTCGTAGGGCCACATATTCGGTGAAGTACCCGAAATAAGGTGGCTATCCGATGGCGTAGTACGTGGAAAAATAATGGCGACGAGTGGAGGGCGCTTACGCGTTCTTGGCTCCACTGCACCGTGCAGTTTTCATTTTACGCCACTTTCTACTCTACTTTTTCGTATTCCCGGCGACGAATGTCCAACCACCAGTGCAGACACACAAAATGTGTATTTGAAGATGAAAACGAGAAAAACGATGAACCGAAGATAGCCTAATGGGTCACAAAATTTGCGTAATTTTATCGCTAAAGAACTAAGGCTACTAAGGCTAAGAGTGTGTAACTTTGGTGTACTCGACTTGTTTTCCGATTCTGGTCGGAAAGTTGAAAATTGAAAATTGAAAATTATTGCTGCAGCCTCATCGCAGAACCGGATCCTTACTTCTTCCAATAAGACAACGAGCCGTTTCGAAAACGTGCGAAGCTCCCCGAATCCCCGATCCGAGTGCGACAGTTGGTTTTGAAAGACTTTTTACCGATATACCCAACCGCCATTTTATCGTATTCCTGTTCACGGTATAGGTACATTTTCCCGAATGCCATTTCCACCAAACAACCGCTTTCCAGGTTTCGCTTGTCGAACAAATTCTTTTCATCGTTCTGCTCGGAGATACCAATTTTTTGGCTTTCCCAAGCGAAAAATCGTTGCCTAAGGCATCAGATTCTTTTAACCTAGGTACTCGTTAACTACCGACTTGCGTTTGTGTGTCTACCGTTGCTCGGCTTCGGTTTAATTTCCCCGATAAAGATTACCCATAGGCAGAGAGCCTCCAACAGACAAAGAACGCGCCTATCTATTCCATTCCACGTCCTATGGGAACACCAAACACCGTACGTGTAATTTCCTTTTTTCGGGTTACGTTTACCGATTTAAATTCGACATTTTACCCGCAGATTCTTTTCGAATGCCTAGAGTACCTACCTAAATTGAAGAATTTGACTCGACTAACGTGCGCCTAGGTGCGAAACAAATAACAAAATCGAACTGAAAACGGCGCATGCGTACCACGCCAGGTAGGTAATTGAAAATTTGGCGAAAAGTAACCATTAACGAGTTTCGTTTTCCCTTCTACTGCGCGCAGCGCCTTTATTATCCCATTAATGGACGGTATTTTTAAAATTTATTTTTTCTTTCGAAAAACCGGTACGAAACTGAAACGTTGAGCTTGAACCGAGAACTCGCTTCGAACAGAAATTCTGCGCAACGGCACCAACTTTTTCTCCGTTTCGAAGGTAGGCAGCCGATGTCCGAAAGAGAAAAGGACCCGAACTGCTGAGCTGTACAAAACAATGGATAGGTAACGCGTAGGTAGGTACGCATATTTCGGTTGGTACCTAACCAAACAGAAACCGTATTTTCAACTTGAAAAGCTTTCGGCCGACGAAGGACCAAAATCTTTTTAGTCCATCGCTTGAATTGCGTCAGTTGCGGTGTACTTTTCCAAATTTTCATATTTTTCTCGAAGGTTCTAAACGTTGTTGAGAAACAAGCAACGAATAAAAATCTAATTTACTCGAGCTGCAAAACTTTCACGAAAGTTACGAGCAAAACGACCATCAATTATACCTGCAGCAACTGTAACAAAGACCTCGCTGCACCTTTTTCAAAAGACGAAATTTTCGCGAACGTTTTAATGTCGCTAATTAACGTACCTCTGCGATGCTCGTTAGAACTTGCAAACAAATATTTTTATAACTAGTTTTTCGATTTACGTTTGATTAAAACGCTCCCCCCTACCAAAAAAAAAAAAAAAAAAAATCAAACGAAACAAATATTTTTCGAAAACCTTTTTAGTAACAATACAAAAACCGCAAATTTTTCTTTGTTTTTCGTTTTTTCGTCCGTTTATTTTCAAGAAGCTACGGACGAATAGAAACTTCGGTGAAATACGTAGTTACGTAGGTATTGGAGTAAAGGTTTCTTTCTCTCCAGCAGTACCGACGCCAGCTTTTTATCCTCAATAGCGACGATTAGCGGCTGACAATTATCGATTGAAGGATATGTGTTACGAATATGTCCGACCATTAGTGGGTAGATCTTTGATTCGGTACGTTACGTAATATTTTCGTATTTCACCGTCAAAAGTGCGGACAGTAAGGGAGAAAAATTTCATTTTTACCTAGTTTGAGGGTTGGGGATAGTGAAAATTATCCGTTTCATGAGAAAAGAAAACGATGGGTACCAGTTTTTCGTTTTGATCTTTCGAGCAGGTCTGAAAGAAGTTTGGTGCTCATTGGTTCGGTAGTTCTCGAGAATCCGTCCCATTTTTACAGACGATTCAGTTTGTCCACGACAAAATATAGACGACTATTATTCCTAATTCTTGGAATATTAGCTGTCTATATTAAACCTTGCTTTCCACAGACAAACACCACCAGATATGCTGACAATGAAGTGTCATCCTATTTGGCGGATGTTCCATGTCACGCCACCTTTTTTAATCGGCCATTTTTGATTATAACAAAAGAAACGAAAGTGACGTCTTGTCTTCTATTTGAAGACATATTCATTCCTGAACTAGCAGCCGAGTAGAAACGTTAAGGTCCATATTCGATGTTGTGGATATCAGGTCTCACTATTATTAAGTTTCAGTAATAAATTAAAGTCTAAATGTGTTTTGTAATAACTTGAAGTTCAAATTTAATAAAAGATAATATTCAGAAATTATCTTATTTGTCGAGATAATTCAAATAGTGAATTATTCTCGCAACGCAAATAATCTCTGGAAAAGCGGTTTTAAGCTACAAAACATCGATAGATCGATATTTTCGTTAAAAACATGAATAATTGCCGATAGTTTTTTTTATAATTTCTTAATCTGAAACTATCGATGAAATATCGATATAAATATCGAGCAAACCGTGTTTTCTAGCGAAGCGTTACTGCCCTAGAGTTTTTTTTTTTTTAATTTCGAATCTATTTTGGTGACAATTTCAATCGAAA
Source organism: Ericerus pela (assembly GCA_011428145.1). Taxonomy (NCBI): domain Eukaryota; kingdom Metazoa; phylum Arthropoda; class Insecta; order Hemiptera; family Coccidae; genus Ericerus; species Ericerus pela. The sequence goes on along the minus strand of WOFM01000444.1, from coordinate 1,146,187 downwards.
GAGTATACAGCTAATACTGTTAAATAAGAAAACTTCCGTACTATCCATATTTCTCTTTTTCGATGCGTGACAGCGGATAATAAAAAGAAACGGGTTCGTGAAATGAAATCATCGATTTTGAATTGTAGTTAGCTACTGCACCGTTGAAACTTACCTCAACTTGTAGGTACTAAAAATCGTGTGAAATACCTACATTATTTTTAAGCGTAGGAAAACAAAGTAGGTACCTACTTAACGCTGTAAATAAATTCAACGATTCGATTAAATTCTTCGTAATTTTTCAAAACTTTTCCAGAATCAGCCATTGACGAATCCAGAGAGGAAATAAAGAAATTTCCTGTTTCTTCCATCTCTCAAAATGCCAAAAGAAATAAAATAAAAAAGACAAAAGTTCTAGGGAAAAAGTGTAAGTCAGACCACAGAATCCATATGAAAACCACAAAAAATTTGCCGAAGAGCCAAAAAAATAAAGGCCGACTCGACGAAAATTTTTGTCGTATCCATGCCAAAACGACGCTCCATACCCGCCACTGGAAGCAGCCCTCGAACCCCTAAAACATAGCACAATTATTAAAGGGAAAGGGAATTTTGAAAACATTAATTCCTCGAATTCGAATTTCATCGAGTCGAGATGTTTTGTGGGACGAAAATCGACATAAAAATGTTACAAACGCCGCCAATTCGTGGACTGGACCGTCTTATTTTCATATCATATTTTTTCCAATGTCTGAGATCATCTGTCAATCCACGATTCCATCCGCGTAACACTCTATTTTGCTCGACAGTTTTGGCATCGCTCACCCAAAATATGCGGCCTTGAGATTTTACAGAAGCCCAACGCAGCAGCGGGCCACGCAAAAAAATCAGGTTCTCATAAATGACACGGACACCATTTCAGTAAGTACCAAGTAGGTATCCAAAAAGTACTCGTAAAAGGAAAATATGTTTGGATTTTAAATTTAAATTAAAAAAAAATACCGAAATGCCGACGGCACGCCAGTCGGAAAGGCAATTTTCGCCGGCAACAGACGGAATATCAAATTATGCGAACACCCGGCCATATATTAACGCCAACGTCCGACTTGGCTCCGTTATTCTCGTCGATGGCCTTTGGTTGAGCAATCATTTTCACTTGGTGCCCAACGTTGTGGCCATTGTTTTCACGCCTCCGTGTCTAACGGCTGGTGTTTCATTTACGTTTTTTAAAAAAAATAACGGGTAATCCGCTTTACAGTCTGCCCCAAACCGATCTTGGTTCGTAAATTTATTCAGTTTGAAAGTTTTTATTATTTATTCTTTTAATCATATACGCGCGTATTCGGTAGATAGACGAAATTTTGAAGGGAAAGTGTTTTTCGGATCTGGGGACCACGATTGGGATAACTATAGGGAAATTTTACCGACGTCGCCGCACGCTACCCTCCGCAACGAGGCAATCCGAAATGAGGAATACCGATAATATCGATAATATCGATAATATTGTTGAGACTACCAATCCTTCTCCCCTCTCACTCCTACGAACACACGATCACATATCGAATACATTTATTTATATCTATTCGCGGCTACACTGATATACCACTTCCGCCGCTCACTCGTTCGTTTCCGTTACCGTTCGTTCATTACTCTAAAAATGTACTTTGCTTAAATTATGTAACTTATGAAATAAACATTCGCTTCTTGGACGTAACTTCACTCAAATCTTTCTTTTCTGTTACAACTCCGGTCCTCAACCTCTATATGGTAGCATCGCTCGGTAACAATCCTTGTACCTGCAACAGATTTTGAAAAATAATAATTTAAAGTTTTTATATATTGTGAATTTTCTTTTTGTGTTTAAGTTAAACTTTTAAAAATTTTCGTGAATAATTGTGTTTTAATATTTTTCGTAATTTTATTTTGTGTTGGGTAACTTAGTTCCAACCTACCATTTTTTTTTCGAGTCATAAATTTTTTTTGTTCTCGAAAAATTTAATTCCACCTTGAATGCTGTAAACGTTCAATGAGTTTCGTCGTTTGCTGAAAAGGATTTGCCCCGTTTGTGTATAATCCAGCCAAGTGTATCGAATAATTCCAGGACTCGCCGATTGCTAAGTTGTTTGGGAACCCTGCTTGTGTTGCCCGAAAACTAGTAAATTCATTAGTATCTGCCCTGCTTGTGTATGAACTAATTCGTCGAAGTCATCAATTGGAAATAAATCGCCTTGAGCAGTCACAAATTGATCTGAAACCAACGTAAAAGCTTCAATTCAACAACATTAAAATTGGTATTCATCGTCACAATTCAACTTCATTTTTGGTATCACCTTTAAAACTCAAAAAAACTCAACTCAAATTCTCATCGAAGTACGTTCAAAACAACCGAAGCGCAGTTTAAACAGCAGTTCCAGAGCACCACCTTCATTAATTTCAGAAAACGAACCTAAAAACAAAAATCAACGATTAAAAAGGTATAACTCGAAAATTTTCTGCTGAAAAAAAAAAGGTAATAAAAAAACATATTTTCGTAATTTTTCGTATTTTTTGTATATTTTTTTTTCGTGTTCAATTTCGTGTTTTTCGTGTAACTTAACTCTTTCGATTCAAAATTTAACCCGTATATTTGAAAATACCGTTAATTTCAAATAATTTTGGCCTTTTCAAAAATTTTCTAAGTACAAATTTTGGCAAGTTGTGTGCAAATTTTTGCAGCCACTTTTGTCTTGGAGTGTACAACTCGTGACGTATGCACGGCTCGTTTCGTTCATTCGTTCAAACTTGTACATTAACCTTTTGTTAAGTGCAACGAACCTACGAACGCTTATCTTCGCCCATTCATTAAATACGTTGGCGCGGTTTTTCAGTTTCAAACCACCATTTTGTTGCAACTTGAAAATTTTTGCCGTTGCACAATTTTGTCGAAAATACTTAACGATTTTTTTTGAATTTTTTTTTCTTTCTTATACGAACACTTAAATTAAATTAAATTTTTTTTTTTCTAACTTTGCTCTTTTCTCTCGTGCAACTTTAATTATTTATTCGAAAAATATTATACATATTTCTTTTTTTTTCTACTGTGAATTTTTATTATTCTTTCGTGTTACCAGTAGAATTAATTTCTGCGTAATACTTGGTGAAATTTAAATTTTTTTTCTCTCAAATCATCTGCAATTTTTTTTTCTCTTTTCTACAATTTTATTTCGAATTATTTTTGTGGGTATACTATTTCAAAAAAAATTTCCCCTGTTTTCAATAATTTTATTCCTTTCTAATTCCCTAGATCAGAAGGTAGCTAATTTCATTTTTCACCCTCACAATTTCATTTTTTTTTACTGATTTTAATTAATCATCTTATTGAATATTGAATTCTAATACGAATTATTTTTGGGTTAAAAAGTCTTGTCATTTTATTTTTATTTTTTTATTGGGAAGCGTCCAGTCTCATCTTTAACGTGTGTGATCTCTTGCCCGCAGTGGACCTACTCGAGACACACACAAAGACAACTTAAATACTATCGTTATATTTTCAAATTGTTTGGTTAACACAGGTACGGCAATCCTAGTCTTGCGGCATTTGCTGGGGATTGACATCCGTTTGTTTTATTTTTTTTTATTTTTTTTTAATTTTTTTAAGTTCAGTCAATTCATTAATTATGAACACTGAAAATAATGATAGGATCTCAAATGTCTTCTGTGGAAATGGCTATGAGGGATGGCGTGCAACTGTCATCAGCACCCTTATAGGTAAAGGCTGCCATTCCACAATTTTTCCTACTGCTCGTGAAACAAGTTACATTTATACGTCATCTGAAGAACGCCTAACATCCAAATGGCTTAAATTCTTCCAAACTCAAGAACGAGCGAAAGCTCATATATTCGAAAGACTTGACAAAAGAATACTTCATCATGTCAAAACGTGCGATGTAGTTTCTCAAATTTTTGAAATCTTAGATGCTCGATACAGAAATCAAACTGCTACTAACATCATGGTATTAAAGGCAAAATTTCAGTCCCTTCGCTTCGATCCAAGGAGAGGTACCATCCGTAGATTCTTGGAATATTTTTCATCCATTGTGGAAGAACTACGTGATGCTAATTACCCCCTATCGGAAGCCGATGAAATTGATCAATTAATGATGTCATTGCCCGAAAAATTTGATACTGTTTTCTCAGAATTCCGTCAATTAGAAATAGAAAAACGAACTACTGTCAGACTTACAAAAATGATATTAGAAAAATGTGATCGAATTGAATATTCTAACAAAACTTTTCCAGGGTTTGATCAGCCCAAATCATCCTATCAACCGATGAATAATAATAATAAAAGAAATTTTAGAAATTTTCGTAATAATAATAATAACTCAAATCCCTCAAAATCAAATTATAATACAACGAGTTATCTAAACGATCACAGAAATAACCAAAATAAACAAAATAATTATACTTCCAAAGATAATGTATCCCAAATGGATATTACGTGCTTTAGATGTAATAAAAAAGGACACATGTCAAGGACATGCCCTAATGAGACATCTACTGCAGGTAATACTCCACAAACCCAGAATCAGAACAGTAGCTCGAAACCCCAAACTTCAAATAACACGAACTCCCAAAAAAAGTCAGAAGATAAATCCAATTTTCGTGTCAAATATTCTATGATGTTACATTCAAATCTTAATCACTTAAGTTTTGATGACATCGAAGATGAATTTCAATGGCCAAAACCCCCTACAGTATCAAAGTCCGCCCCCCCCAAAAAACCAACTCCACATGATGTTACTAGACAATGGAGCAGATGACCATATGGTCAATGATATTTCAAAATTAAGAAACATACGCAAAGTTGACAATTCTCGTAGAGCACTATGTGCCAAAAAATGTGTATTTGTAAACCCCACCCATGTTGGATCAATGTATGTTAACGTCTGCAATTCTAACGCAGAGTTTTCCACTATTCACCTAAAAGAGGTATATTATGATCCTGATTTAAGCCTTGATATTTGGTCAGGTGCTAAAATCATGGAGTCTGGCATATTTAAAATCATAACGGACACGGATCACGCAGACATCATAAATAAAAATACTGGTGAAATTACTATAACCGCTCCAAAGAGAGGTTCTATGTACTATATTGATTACGAGATAGTTGATGAAGATCAGGAAAATAAGGTCTATCAGGAGCTTGTGTGTATGCCTGTACCTAGTACGTCTGCAGAACAGGAAGATCATGTAGATGATCCTCAACAAAATTTCGAAGAACTGAATGAGGCTGAAACAAGCAATCCACAAAGAGAGCAGGAAAACATTGACCATCCCCAAAATTTTCAAGATACCGAAGTGGATACGGTCACTCAGGAGATTTATTCCGAATCTGAGGACGAATTAAATGGAGAGAGTGTCGGAATAAATAGAAAGCATAAGAAAAATATAAACAAAACTAAAACTCTTTGGCATAGAAGATTAGGTCATCTAAGTGGCAAAAGCCTAAAAGCACTATCAAAAGTAGTTGTAGGTATGCCCCAAAATTTAGTATTTAAGGACGATGACTTTGCCACTTGTGAAATCTGTATAAAAGCAAAATCCACCCGACTTGGTCACCATGGCGTGAGAACTTGACCAACGAGAAGAATGGAAGTAGTCTCATCAGACATCATGGGACCCTTTCAAGAGGCATATAACGGAGAAAAATTCATAATAACTTTTATTGATCATTACTCGAAATATACTCTTGCCTTTCCAATATTAAGAAAATCCCAGGCTTTCGGTAAATTTAAAGAGTATTATTTATCCTTCAACACAAAATTCCCTAATGATCCGATCTCAGTATTAAGAACTGATCAAGCTAAAGAATACTCCGACTCCAAAATGACACAATTTTGCTCCGAAAAAGAAATCACTTTAGATGATGGCGTGGCATACACCCCCGAATTAAACGCTATAGCCGAAAGGCAAAACAGAACCCTGCTTGAAAGAGTTAGAGCTATACTATATGACGCAAAAATTGATTTTAAATTATGGTCAACAATTGTATTAGCCGCCGCCCATATAATTAATAGAAGTCCGACCCGCGTCAATTTAGGAAACATGACACCTTATGAAAAATTATACGGAACTAAACCCGATATTTCCCATCTTCGAGTCTTTGGTGCTATTGCATATAAACACGTTCCTATTGAACAAAGACAGCAATCAGCAGTCAAAGCCAAGAAGAACGAAGAGGAGCATCTCGACCCAAAATTCTTACCCCGAGCCCTTAAAACTATTCTGATTGGCTTTTCGAATGTAGGTTATCAGATACTAGATCCAATCAAAATGAAATCCTACAAATCCTGCGATGTTAAATTCGATGAGACGAAAACATTAGCCGACTTCACAAGTAAACCAGAGGAACTACAAGTAAAACCCTTAGAAGAGGAAATTGAGGCAATCTATAGGGTCAATGTACTAAAACAAGCCTCATCCGAAGACTTACTATTTATAGAAGACTGCATGCCAGTAAGTTTCAGTGATATTTTCCAGAATCCTTTTAAGAAAGAGTGGCTTAAGGCAATCAATGATGAACTGCAATCCATGTCAGACCTTAATGTGTGGAAAATTGTAGATCGTCCACATAATGTTAAACCTATAGACACACGATGGATATTCACGGCCAAAGCCAATGAAAGAGGAGTAATGTGCCCAAAAGCTAGACTTGTTGCTAAAGGCTTTATGGACAGATCCGAGTACACCATGACAGAGACCTATGCACCTGTTGTGCAACTCTGGCTAATTAGGTGGATCTTATCCGTAACTAACCTATTGAATCTACAACTTGTTCAATATGATGTCAAAACAGCCTATTTGAACTCAAAAATTAAAAATGACATCTTTCTTAATATTCCCCAAGGTTGCAACGTCGAAAAATCAAAATTACTTAAACTTGAAAAATCCATCTACGGCCTGAAAACATCTAGTAAAAATTGGATTGAGTTACTGGATTCTCATCTTCAAACATCCAATTTTACAAAGTCAAAAATCGACAGATGCGTATATACACGTAAAGATGAATCAGATGGTATTGCCTTCATGATAATTTACGTAGACGACATCCTCCTTGCAACTAATCGTCCCGAATGGGTTAATGAAATAACCACTCATTTTGAAACTCGTTTCACTATGAAAGTTGTAAACAACCCAACCCATTTTGTAGGTTTCGAAATTGAAAGAAATCGTGAATCACAAATAATTAAACTTTCCCAAAAACAGCAAATCCAAAAGATTCTCCAGAAATTCAAAATGTGTGATTCAAATCCTTCCAAAACGCCTATGGAGACAGGCCTCAAATTAAGCAAATCTGAAGGCACAGACAACAAAGAATACAGGTCTATGATTGGTGCACTATTATATGTATCTAGAGGCACAAGGCCAGACATATCTTTCTCAGTCAATTACTTGTCAAGATTCCAAAATTGTTCCGATGATACAAAAAAGAATCATGTACGGCGCATCATCCGGTACTTGAAATCCACGATCGATCTTGCAATTGTCTATAGATCTAACTCAGAAGGCATATCAGCCTATGTCGATGCATCTTATCCCCCCGACATTGACGATCAACCTATAAACATGTCTGAATTAGAAAAAGGAAAATCAATAACTGGTTACCTTATTACTATGTATGGTGACCTGATAAATTGGGGCGTTCATCGCCAAAATATTCATGCTTCCTCATCAACAGCAGCTGAATTAATTGCTCTTCACGATTCTTTTGAGGATATAGAACTTGCTTGGCTACTCAATCGTGAATTCTTCTTAATTGACACTCCAGTAATTGTCTACGAAGACAATATCTCTGTTATTCATGTAATCTCTGGAGGAGGTCAAAAACGTCTTCGAGCTCTCATGATCAAATGTTATGGACTTGCTCAAGCCTACAATGACAAAATTTTCATATTCAAACAAATAGCTACTGAAGATCAACTAGCTGACTTACTCACAAAAGCCTTATCCAGTAAGCAGCATATCTCACTTACCCATAAAATCCTAGAATCCCCAAATTGTGATCCATAAAAAGTCAACTCCATTACCAAAATTTTGTCAGAAACATCACAAAAAATAATTTATTTATATTTATCTCTTTTTGCATGTTATTTGTCTCGTTACCTAATATAAATTATTTTGCATGTTACCATATTTACTATATTTTATTCATATTTATTAATCAACATACTTACCATAAGCGTCCAAATCAGTTACCATTTTATATATACACGTCTTCAATTTTTAAAATTTATATTTTTGTAATTTTTTAACTTAATTAAATGTAATAAACACATATTTTGAAAACACTTTTGTAACACCCGCAGTCGTGATTGGTTCAAAAGATTGTAGGGAGGTGTTGAGACTACCAATCCTTCTCCCCTCTCACTCCTACGAACACACGATCACATATCGAATACATTTATTTATATCTATTCGCGGCTACACTGATATACCACTTCCGCCGCTCACTCGTTCGTTTCCGTTACCGTTTGTTCATTACTCTAAAAATGTACTTTGCTTAAATTATGTAACTTATGAAATAAACATTCGCTTCTTGGACGTAACTTCACTCAAATCTTTCTTTTCTGTTACAACTCCGGTCCTCAACCTCTATAAATATCGATGATATCGATGATAATAACAGAGGTAGGTACGATGAAGAAATGAACCCCTGAAGACGGAGACTCGCGTCGCCGGACACGTTACGGCGTGTGTGTAGTTTATGGTCAAGTTTACAAAATACAAAACTAGTTTTACTATTACAGGTACCATACCAAGGTGGCTGCCATTCTTTCGAAAGTAAGTAAACACCTTTTTATCGTCAACATTATCACAGCGGTTTGGGTATCAGCTATCTGCGCACCTGTTCGGTTACCTGTGGCCAACGAGTAGGGGTGAGAATTTTTTTATTTTCTCATTTTTCCAGCAAGAAGAGGAACTATGAAAAAGTTGTGCGGTCAGAGTTGGAAACCTAGAATATGAAACGAGAGCCTCCTTTTTTTTTTTTCTTTTTTTTTTTTTTTTTTTTTTTTACAACTAAATATTTTTTTAATTCGCGTTTTAACATTTTTTCGATAAGTTGGGGAAAAAAACCACTCGTTTCGAGTAAAATCGACAAGAGGTGTAAATAATTCCAACGCACCTACGGACCGACAAACCGAAAGGCCGCTGCGTTGTCGGAAACTCTTTGAAATGGCGAAAGTTTTCCTTTCGATAGTAACATAATGGGAGCCATCCTATATACCCACCCACGTAATCCTACAAAATGGGTTAGAAAAAATGCGAAGCTCGTTCCGACTCGTTAGTGCATGTAGGCTACGACACAGAACCGATAAGCGAATACGATACGGTGCTGAAAAATTGTAGAAAACCAACCTATTTTTCTTCAAAGATAGAACAACTGCGCACAAATATTCGTTTCCGAATGGTGCGACTCGCCTATCGAATTCAATCTCAGCGTAAAAACGAAGAAGAATAAAAATATACGTAGCCTCGAGCCCAGTCCTTGTTACTGCAGCCAGAATATACCCGCTCGTCGATATTTAACATTTGTAAAGACCGTAAGCAGACCGTACCTATCATTTTAATATTTTCACACGAGGTAGGAAACGGACGCTTTTGGCTGTTTCCTGCCTTTATACAGGCTGCAACACCCACGCGGCTTAACTGTGCCCGTCTACACTCTACCGATATATCGATCGTAAACAGTTCCGAAAAACTTCACACGTCTTCAATCACCAACAAAATGGTCAAAAAGGTAGACACGCAGACACGCATACCGTGTGTCCGTAGCTGCAGGTAGATAGTGAAGAGACGAGTTTTAAAAATTTTATGTCCGCATTTTCGGTGCACGCCTTATTAAAAGGAGCTTTTTTCAATTTTTTCAAAACATTTTCAAAAAATTTTCAAAAAATTTTGACTGTTCCGCATTCCGTATTATCGTGTCACATTTTAAGGTAATCGCGAGACCATTTTTTTCAAAAATATTTCCTTCTAATAATTACGCATCATTTTGTACACACGCATACCATAAATTGCGTATCAAAGGTGAATTCCAAATGGTCGTCATCGTTGTTGCTGTTGTTGTTACCGCCGATACATTCGTGTAACGAGAAGTTGCCTAACCTCCCTTTTAAAAGGGGTGTTTTGTACTTCTCTCATCGCGTACAACTTATCAGCCAAATATTGCCGACATTTCGCCGGACACGCTGTATGTGCCTCTACGCGATTGAACGAAATTATGCTGGTAGGTAGGCCATTGACCGGCGAATTGCGACTAAATACGTAAAATATATAATTATTTTATCATTTTTCTCAACGGTAGGTAGGTATAAGATATTGTAGAATTTTTACTGATGCTGCGTTTTGATGGACGTTGCAGTTTCATACCCCTCCTTACGATCGCCTCGGACCTTTCGCCGAAAATATTCTTTTCATTTAGAGAAGGTGAAAATGCAGTTTAGGACGTATTAAATTTTTCAGTCGTGAAAGTATTTTTCGATAGCACCTTCTCTCACCACTCTCGCTCATTGGTCGATCCTGCGACGACCAGTAAAATTGCTTCGCATTTTCGATTTTGAACGTCTGGACATTGACCGAAGTAATAATAAATATTTTGTTACGTCGTTTTCAGTAATTTTCCGAACCTTCCCTTTATTCGATTGTCATTTGAGGGAGCAAAAGTTTCGTCCATTTTACAAAATTATTCGCAATTTGAAGAACTTTGGTTCCTTTTGGCGTTTTTCAGTTCTGTGGACCACCACAGAACCGACCACGCCGTGACGTAATACGGAAGAAGAAGTGTTGAATTTTCGTTCGCACAGAATCGATACCAATTTTATGATCATCGTACGGTAGTAATTATCGCAAACAATAACGGATAAAGTATGCCGGTATGTACCATAGGTACCTCCTACACCAAAGCGTATCTACTGTCCTCTATCTGCCGAGTACTGAGTATCCGGGCAGGTGCAGTGGTACATCCCATTCGGTTGAGACCGTAATACCAACATCATTTCTCCTTCAAAATAAACTCCATCTTCCACCGGTTGGGCCAAAAATATTCGTAATTCGTTTCAATGTTACAATCATTGCGACCGAATGTCGTTACATAATTTGAAATTAGCGTGACGAAATTACCCCGTACATAATATTATTAACTCGGTAAAATTTTGTTTTGGTAAAAGAATGCCGTATACGCGCAGGTAACCCAGTAATAAAAGAAGAGGAAAAAAAAAAGAAAGAAAAAAAAGTTGAAAATAAACGATTGAGAGCGAGAGACGTTGTTGAGAGAGAGAGATAGACGGAGAGAGTGAGAGAGTGTGAAAGAGTGAGTGAGAGCGAGCGACCGAGTGAGAGAGAAAATAGCAAGACCGCCATTAACACGGAGATAATCGATTGGCGCGCTTAAGTTTATAAAGGTCGCGTAATGACGGAAGATGGCGGTCGAAGGGGCAGAGGCTTCTCGAAAAAACGTTGCCAACTCTTCACCCAAGGTGGCAACAACGCGAGATCGCCTCCCTATTCTGACCCCTCCTTTTCGCCTCTTCGTACCGAACTTCACGGCGCGGCGGTTCGTTTGTGTACCCAATTTATTATTCGCTCTGTGCTGGACGGAGAGGGAAGTGAGAGAGAGAAAGCGAGAGAGAAACACCGAGCGTGAAAGAGTTGGAGTGAGAGAGGGCGAGAAGAAGGTAGACATAAACGCAAGCAGACGAAATTCCTCTCCTCTCTTCCTCGTCAAACGGTTGAATGACTGTTTGATAAACATAAAAACACGTCATTCCTCTTTCTTTCACCCTACTCTTCGCCTTCGCGCCATTCTTTTCTTCTTTTCAAAGTTCTTTTGCACACCCGTCCGCTCCACCGCCACTGATAACGTCGTTTTGTTTCGTTTATTTGTTTTTTTGTTCGATAATACTACAAAAAAAGATTTTCTTTCGATTTCGTTTTTCAATTAATTTTTCGTCACTTTTTTTTTTTTCACTTTTCTTTCCAGTTGAACCTCGAATCTCTTCGATGTCCGATGCCAATAATTGCCGGATAAATGAGAATTCGCGTACCATTTGAACGTCATTTTTTTAAATAGCGAACTCTTCTCGAGCCGAATGTATGAGGAAATCGGTCGGAAACATATACGCCGACCACAGAGTATTAAATACAGTAGAGTAGAGGACGGGTGTGAAACAAAAAACGGCATCACTGTTACGATCAAAATATCCTCCATTGCTAAGGTACAATTTTCAGTCTCATTTTTATCTACGAAATTCGTGTTGTGATTTCTAAGTTGATAACTACTTTTATTCATTCATTCGATTACATTTGATTAAATTATTTGAAAAAAAAATTTTGATTATTGCCCATGAGCCCAAATGTATGGCAAGGAAATTCGAATTCGGTACTGCAGGAGTGGGGACAAATAGCTTCGAAAGCAGTGCCATTTTTCGTTGCAGCATTTGATGAAAGAGCGTCTTCTATTATATTTAATACACTGTGGCGCCGACTTACGGACACATGAGGAACAACTGCAACACTGAAGTAATTTCCAGTGTTGCTCTGCAACATTGAAAATTCATTTTCCCAACCCTAAAATTATTTTTTCCATTCTGATTACAGTTACAAAATTTGGCAACACTGAAAAAAACTAACGTCAGCGCTTATGGTTGGTGAAAGGGAAGAGATGAAGAGGAAACGTCAAATAAAAGCTCTCGCTTCTCAGTTCTCAGTCCATTCGGATTCGAATCTTCGATTCGCAGTTAGTTCTTTGCGACGAACAAACGACATTCGTCGCGTATTCTTTCTCTCAATCTCTCGTCAATACGCCAAATTTTTTCGAGTCTATAAAATATTTTATCAGAGATTTCGATCATTGAGACAAATTTGATCGATCATGAGGGAAACATGATGCTTCTTCAAACGACAGATCAACACATTGCGCACATAGGTACTTATTTCATTGACTATCTAGCTGTGTTTGGTATGGCGAAGAAGGGCTATACTTTTTCAAGTTCCAGATTCTCGACAAGTTCTGCATCAGTTAAAAGTTTAAAGCGAATTCTCGATTTAAACCTAAAATTCTGTTTCTGCTTCGATTCTGTTGTCTGTGGAGTAGGAAAACTTTAAAAATTTATATTTCGAGGAGAATAATTTGAAGACCGTTCGTGACATAAAAGATAAAGGGGTAATAATAATTGTGATTGCACGTTGGGACATAGGTGCGCCTGCATACTGCTGACATTCCAACCATCTGACGTATTGTGCAGCAGCATTTTTAGATAGAAGGTCTCAATTTTTTCAGTCAATTAGTATTTGGGTGAATCATTTATACGCCCCATCGCCAATCAATAACGAGTTATTTTTCCACAATTGTTGGAATCAAACGTGAAATGAGCGAAATCCGTATGGTGCGCGGTATAAAGAGACGGCGAATTTTAACGTGGGTAGCAGTAATCGCAACCGAAGATTTCTTTCTCTTTTATACAGTAGAGCCATGCATGTGGTATAGTTGAATAGAAGAATAGGAAAATTTTCTCTAACTTTCACAAGTACCAATAACTGAAAAACGCAACTTTCATTATAAGATTCGAATTAGGTAATGCATCAGTCCTTTAGAAAAATGTTCGACAGAAGAAAAAAATAATGATACACGCAATCGTCGGATGTGCTTTTTCATTATAGCATTGTAAAGGTCTTAGAATCTTATGCAGGTAGGTAGGTAGAAGACTAAAGGTAGTCTAACTCGAAGTATGCGAATTAGTTGCAGTATTTTCGCATACAGCAGCTGCAGTTAAATATTCGAATCCTTTCGAGACACATTTGGTTGAAAGGTACAGAGCAGCGTATGTAACGAGAAATTATCAATCTGACAGTATCCTCATTCAACATTAAGTCATACCGAAAATCTCGTTTTTTCAAGTATAATTCAGAAAAAAACAGATATATCCAATTTTTTTTTCCCTGAATGGACAAAATTTTCTTATCCTGGATCCGATTCGGTGAATAATTCAAGTTTTTTTTTAAAGATGAGATCGTACTTGTATCGAATGTTCTGTGAGTCTTACCATCCTCCTCGACAAAAAAAATATTCATATAACTAATTCTTCTTGAAATATCGATTTTCTGAGTTTTTCCACCTCACAGAATATTCACATAACTAAAACTACGGTAGGACTGAATAGGGAAGTGGGAAACTGGAAATTTGTAACTTTTAACAGAAAACTTGTTCAGAAAGAAAACTCCCGAGTCCGAGTGTTACGATTGAAAAAAGTTTTAATTTAAAATTGACGTACTTGAGAAATATAACCACGAGAAATTTTTGGCTTTATGATTACTGTACAACAAAAAAGGTTATGTGAAAAAATTGCAAAATTTCAACTCCGAAAGAACTAGAGCAAATTGTTGGACGTACAAATTTTCTTAAAGTATGGAGTCATCTAGACCAATGGCTTAGATAGAATATTTCAAAGCGTGGGATGAACATTTTATTAATAGGTACTTTAATTTAGCAGGTTTTCTTTGATTCAGAACATAATGTACAATGGATGTACGCAGAATTTAGCTGGGCGGAAGAGAAGCTATAAATTCAAAGAACAATTTTTCGTGGCTTTTGTGTTTTAGAAAATGTATTTTCAGGTCTATCATCAATCGTGTTTATTTTTTATTTATTTATTTATTTTTTCGGAGCAATCAGGGGATATATGCCCCATATTCCTCCGTATCTACGCCACTCAGCCACTAGTCTAGACAGATGAAATTTGTTTGAAAAAGAAAAAAAAAAAAAATTGATGGTTACTGTGGGGTTTGAACCGGCGAACTCTTCATTTTGATCATTTGTAGATAGCGCCTTCATTTCGCATAAAGGCAACTTTTTGTACTTTACTTTTTTATTGTCGGCATTGTCCATGGTATAGGTAGATACGTACTTCAACTTTGAGGAACAATCCATGAAACACCCTGTGCTAAAGTCCTGGCGATGCGAAACTATGAAAAACTTTGAAAACAATACCGATGTAATGTATAAAAAAATTAAAAAATTAGGTCATACGAGACCACATAATTTGGGTGAGTGAGTTCAATTGAAATACGACCCATACCTTCACCTCGAGTTATGAACGAGTAACTTCCTCAACCATACGGCGAAAACATACTTTTGAATGTGATGATATCAGCAGCAGAGGTGCGTGATTCATATGATTTGATAAGGTATTAAATAAAGCCATGCCATAGAATATCACACGTGAACAAGAATACATAATCCGTTAAACATAACGTCAAACCAACGAACCAACTTCTTTGTAAAATAGTGTTTTAGAATAATTCGAAAAAATTTGCATAATCAAGTTTTAATCGATTATGTATTTTTATGGGAATGAAAAATCCAAGGACGAAAACAAACTTCGAAGGGATGGAATTAAAACACACAGGAACGAAGTCATTATGTTAAGAAAAAACGAAAACCGAATAAAACTCTGATAAAAACATTTTCGACGCATTTATGTACAGTTATCCAATTGGACATACAAACATTAATACCTATTACGAAATGAATCAACAAAATTCATGCAAATACTAAAACGTAACTACCAAGATAATTTGAATACTAATGTACACGTTTGTAGCAGAGTTGTCGGAGAATGTTAGAAAAGATACACCGCAAAATCTACCCGTGAATAATGATTGAAAGAGTAATGAATTTAGTGGTAAAGTCTAAAACCTCAAATTCTCCAAAATTGTCGCTGGAATGCGACTAGTAGCTATGTACGAATGCAACCCGCAATACACATATTTTGAAATTCTATCTATTGACTATTTTCGGCGAAATTCATCTATCCGATGCTGACAGTCGGAAAGGTAGATTTTGTCTAGAATAGTCCATAGATAGAATTTCAAATTTTTGCGCTATGATGAAAACTTCAAAAAGCCGTGATTCTAAAACTAAGGGGCGGATGTGGCCCATTTTTGAACTTGACTGAGATATACATCCAAAGTATGCATATGATGAATTTTGTTCCGATTCATAAAGAGTTACGTCCTGCCCCCAGTTTCTAAAAATATCAAATGCAAACAGCAGTCATTTTGAAACTTAATTGGCGGATTTCAGCTATCTTCGAACTTGACCGAGATATGGACCCAAAGTATCCACACGTCAAAGTTTGCTACAATCCTTAAACAATTTCGCCCTCCAGTTTGTTGATAAGTTTTGTTATATCCCATTATTATACATATGCATACAGACATGTATATATATATATATATATATATATACACACACATATATACATATAAACTTTTGAGGAGAGGTTGGTTTTGTGGTCTGGCGATCATAATTGGAAAAACTATAGAGAAATTTTCCCGAAATCGCGACCTGCCACCCCCAATGATAGGAATTTAAGATCTAATTTACAAAAGCACACTTCTCAGAGAAAATACTGCAGTCAAATTGCTTCGAAAGAGGCTTACAATAATGTGTGGGTACATAAATAATTCCGCAACCTATTATTCATCAGACTCGTACGATTCCATGGGCAGAATGTCATTCATAGCGTACTTATAGGTCCATTCTGTCGCTTTTCGATTGAACGCACTGCGATCAGTCTCGTATAATTCTGCGATCACTGGTTCCATACTCACCTGTGGAACATTTTAAGAATGATTTGTAAAGGAAATAAAAGAATAATACTACAAAAAGTTAAAGAATTGCGAGCAAAATTAGCGAGTACTGATAGAAAAGTGAAAAACTTAATAGATGCCCTCAAATTTTTTGATTAAATGGGAAAACAGAAAATTAGGAATAGTATGTCGGTAAGCAAGATGACTAAATCGGCTTGATGCTTACATCCAACGAGTATCAAATATAATAGAGAACGAACGCGAAATGAAAAGTTGCATCAATTTCAATGTAAAATATCCCCACTCCTAAGGTACCTTACAAGCTTCAATCTCATTTTTATCAACGTCATTCGTGTTTGTTGTGATTTCTGAATTGGTAATTATATTCATTTATTTACTTAATTCAATTATTGGAGAAAAAAAATTCTTATTACTAGTAATGGGCCCGAATTCGGGGCAAGCAAATCTGAATTGGGTACCTTAGAAGTGCGGAGAATAGCTACAAAAAAGGTGTTATTTCTTGCAATTTAATACGTTAAGATGAGCATGCATTCTCTATTATATTTCAATACTTTGCGCGTACATAATTGCTGGCAGAAAAAACACGGTTAGCAGTATGAAAATAAGGTAACATAAAAACTGGGTACTTTGAAGGCCGCTTCATATATGTCGTCCATAAAAATAACATTGAACAACCGTAACTGAGAGAAAATAAAATGTCGAGTACTCGTGTTTTAGTTAACAAGAAATTTATAATTATTGACAGATTTTTTGGATGAATAAAGCTCATTCACGAGGATAATACTATGATTATTACCGATTAATAATCAACCGAATCCAACGAATTAATTATATTTCACTTTGAATTGACATTCTTTCTAAATGTCATTATTAAACCAACACCGAAACGAATATTCAACCAATAATCAGATATTAATGAATGAAATAAAATGTTGACACAGCACTAAGCTTAACAGGACAAAGGATATTTGTTGCAAGTTAGGTACATCAACGATCAAAATTAAGTAGATAACTAAACAAAGTTTCAAAAAGGCATACTGGGATAGCAGTATTAGCGAATCATTCAGAGAAAAAAGCCTCCTGATTCACTGATGGTACTGCATGGAAAATTAATTCGAAATCCGTAATCCTTCTTCTCAAATTGTCTAAGAAGAGACGTTGAAACAGACGAATATACGGTATAATACCCAAACCATTGCTTCAAGCAGACAGGCATTCAGTCGAAAAAATTTAATTAATTTTTTCAACTGAAAAAATCTGGATAAAAGCGTTCAATATCCGGCATTCGATCACATGAAATTTTTAAATTGCCTTGAAAATTATTTTTCCCAATAAATACGTTCGAATATTTCTCGATAGATTTTGTATCATACGCATTCTCTGGAAAAAAATTGGCTGGTAAGATTTATTCATGAGACACGAAATGACAAACTTGTGCAACTTGTCCTTCGTCACATTCCAATTTGTTTATCTGATACATTTTTTAAATGTGGTCAAAAAGTTAAACTCGAAGTGCTCCAGTCAAAGTGACTAATCAAGATATGAAGGCGCTATTGCAATACCACAAATTCCGAAACAAGGGATCCATTTTTAACGATCCACAAACTTTTCTGATTTTTTTATAAATTTAACGAGGTAAGTACCAGTTATTTCTCTTCTAGTTAGCTTTCACATTAACTGAAAAATGAAAATTGGTTTTTCAACGTTGTAGTCAGTTTCTTTCTACAGGTAGACACACATCTAATTAGCTTTGGAAGAGCATAATATTTATAAGGGAAATTATGGGATAGCTGACAGTGTCATAAAATTTTTCTTTGCACGAGTCGATCATATTAGATACTCGTTAAGTCTATAATGCGTTCTTACTTTGCAATATGGATCCGTTAACAGCGACTGAATAGATATTAGTATTTTCGCAATCGTCAAGGCTAAACTCCAATTATGAGCGATACAGTCCAAGCCAATGTCACCGTGCCTCGAAACATTCGGATGAAAAATTCGGGTAATGAATCGTACTTTTGGCGGCTGTAATGGATATACGTACGGAACTTGCATATACAAGTAGAAAATTCCGCCTTCGTATGGACTATTGGCTGGTCCCTGAATCGATGCGCACCAATACAGAAAATTATCGTCGATTGGTATGGCGTTCACTCCTTCTGGCGGTTCGTTTTTCATTACTACAACAAAATTCTATATAAAAATAAGGGTGAAATGAGGTTTTAGCAAAAAAACACACTCGGTAATCTTACCTTTAACTTCGTGGCCTAGTCTTCTAAGTCGTCTAGAGTTATCTATGCTGTTTATTTCTGTAGCATCGAAAGCTTTTTCACCGTCAATTTCACTCATCATTTTGCCCAAACACGATTTACATGGCGAGCTTATAACTCTATCACATACAAATCAACGTTAGCTAACCGAATGATGATACTTCCTCACTTCAACGCGATACTCACAATTTGGAAAACATCATATACCAGCTTTCATCGAAATATGGTTTGTACAGAGGCCAATATCTTTGAATTTTGTGGTGCCATTTCTCGTCCGGCATGTGAGCGTGAATTAAGTTCGTCAAATAAGGGCAAGCGATTGATAAGGACCAAAGCGACAACGAGTCCAGATGACGGAAGATAATTAAAAACACTGAAAGAAAAGGCATCGCTGATAAAATCTGAGTACGTCATTGAAATGAAACTCGCACTGGAACTAACCTTCGGGAGGGAGCTTGGCCATATGGTCTTCAGAATCAGTTGAATGATTTCCATCCTCGTAAATTCGATCGTTGGCCGCACATCCAACACTCAACTCTTTCACACGTTGGTATAAAGATCGTTGAATGCTAATGCTGGTTGATGAACGGTTTTGTTGGGTCGATACTCGCACACATCGCTCGTTGGAAAGTTGTCCTTCACTTGGTTCATCGTTGCCGCTATCATTTTCGTCTGCAGCCTACAGTAGGCAAAAAATGAAAAAAAAAATAAAAATATTTGTATTCAGCAAATAAGAATGTAAATATCGACCACCTTACCGCTGCGGACGAAACTAGATCTGGGTGCCGATCGTCAGCGTACAAAAACAGATGGCAGGTGCCGCAAATATACTCTCCGTGAGTGGGGCCGTAGAAACCATTGCAGAAAAAACAACTCTTCTACGACAGATCAGATAATTCGCAAATACTATTTAATTAATTACGGTGCTTCCTCCTGTACAACACTTGCACTTACTTTGTCGTTGGAAGGAGGTTTGCTCATAATTCTCAAATACAGAAGAACAGAGTACACCGAAATCAGAACGACCAATGTTCTTCTAACAAGTTTTTCCACGTAAGAGCAGAACAGATTACTGATTCAACTTCACCGTTTAGCCGAGTCCATAATTCGCAACTTCATTAGATTCAGTTATTCAGTCATTAATAATAGAATAATAAATTTGGCACAAGCAATCATCGGAGGAACATTAATCTATTGATGAAACCAAGATTACCAATATGAAACCCAGGAGAAATCTTATAAAAATGGAAACGTCGAGATTCGAGAATTGAAGAAGTAAGAATTAATATATTACAATTAATTACGATTAGTTGATTATCGTTTAAGGAATGAGAATGAACAAACGATGAAAATTCAAAATTGATAAAATAATATTCGTCCAGTGAGTGAAATGTGAATTGTGATCTGTCACGAACTCACGACAAAGTCGCGGCTCTCCACTCGGCACTTACTCCTCGTATTGTAAGCAGTGCGAGTGCGTGTCGAAATAATTAAAAAAAAAAAAAAAAGTCAGAATTCAAGAATGAAAACATTAAACATTTTTAAGAGAGAAAAAATAAAATATTAACTTTAATTAATGCCGAGTGAATGCTCCAAGTCCAAGTCTGTCCAAGGTTCAAGAGAAGTGAAGTGACAAGTCTAGACTTCAAAGTATGTTCGTCGTGAGACTTGCGAGTTTTGAGTTTTGACTCTCCTGGTCCTGTACTCCTGTCCACGGATGTCCATGTCCATCTTCTAAGAATTCGAGTACGTCTAAATTAAAATTCATTCTTTTTCATTTTTAAGCTTTTTGATAGATTGAAATGTCAATCATCAATCAATTTCCATTAATCTCATTTAACTGTTTATAGCCAAAATAATTCGTTGAAAGGAAAGTTCTGGTTTATCATAAGGCCACAGTCGTATATTGTATGATTATTGTCTTGTGAATTCTAATAATTCGGAAAATTGAAGATTTTTATTTCTGAAGTCTGAAGTATTGGAGACATTGAAGCCAACACATACCCCAAATCCAGACGTGAGACGACAGTAAAGTGTGAACTGAGACCATACCATCCTGACTCCGTTCGAAGTTTCCAAAAACTGAGAATAAGAAGTTATCACTTTATCAATAATATTACGAATATCACGTGCTTCTGCCTGTCGTGGGGTCGTTAACTTGTATGAAAACTCGCATCCTTGTTGGGTCGTCTCGTAGTAAGTCGTCACCGTAATATTTTGATTATATTTTTGCATTTTGCTATTATAGTGCTGATAAGAGTTTATAGTGGGTACGTTAATTTTGGTTTATTAAGAGTGAATCATTTGTTATGAAGATTCAACTGTTTATTTGTTTTGTGAAATTTTTATGTAGAACTTGAAAATTCATTCTATTCTCTGTCAAGTGGTCCATTTAGTTTGATCGTTGTTTTCTTGTAGAGTGGATTTGGAGTTACGACACCGTTAGCCTGAATCCTGTGTGAAAGAGAGCGAATAGATTTTAACCATTCGGAAATAATTAAAACGTATTTTCGATTACGATTTTTCGCTCTATTGGTCTATTCTTCTAGTAATCATTTGAAATGCATTTATTTAGATAATAAGTATAAGGATTAATTGAATTCAGGCTTCGAGTGAACTTTTTAAACTGCTAGTTCTGTACGAGGATTCTGTGTTCCGCTCTTTCAAGTATAATTCCAAAGTATTTTGATCTTTGTTATCTTATATTAGTGTAAATATTTCAAATACCCCGTAGCTGAATTTCGAAGCATTTGATAGTTATTTGTTCAATGGCAAGTACCTATTTGAAGAATTGTGACAGCAGATCAATTTCTCGATATCAGCGAATAATTTTTTTCTACTTTGCTGAATGAATGAGAAAACTCGAGTTGGAAAAATGTCCGAGGGACTTGACGGAGTTGCAGACGGTCCATATAATTTAAATCACTTGAAAACAGATCCGGTATACAAATACTCGTTGAATTAACGATGTTTTTGACAAAGTTACATTATTTTTTGCTATATTTTTATTATTTTTCTCAGTTCTGCAGTAACTTAAATGAGTCGCTGAAGAGAGAAGTCGAAACTGAAGTTGAAATATGCCCTGATATATCAGCAGTTTTCTTCGATAGTGACGAAGATTATGACCAGCACAGCGATGATTCGGAGAAAAATTATGGAAATGTTGCAATTAGCTCGAGTTGTGAGGTACGAAGCCAACCTAATTTGATTGTCGCTTCAACTGTATGTCGTATATTCGTTCCAAATTTGACTTCATTTTTCGTCCTAAAGTTAGAAAATTGATTTTACTTCGTGATTTTGAGAAAAATCTTAGCATATTTCATTATATTTTGTATATTATTTGATTTTTGAAATCTGTAGAGAAGGCATTTAATTGTATTGAAGCAAATTGAACATAATTTTGCTGCAAAATCTTAGGAAATGTGATTTTTCAATTGTTTTCGAAATATGTACTTCACGAGACAATAGGCTTCGAGTAATGAAACGTTTAAGATTTTTCTACCAATCGTTGAACATTTTGTACGTTTTATTCTCATGAAAGTAAGTATATAATTCCCTTGACTCACTGCCGATCAGTCATGATTTTGTTCTTGTTCCTGGTCGAAATTCGATTATATTTTCACATCCTATGCATCAATTTCTAGTTTCAATTTTGATTTTTTGGGTGGAACAAAGTTCTTAGTCTTTGAAACAGTAATGTGGATGTTGTGGAAAAATTGATATTTTTCGAGCGATAGGAGGTGTGGTTGCCATGGATCTCCCACCAGTGGACAGTATGTAATTTCTGACTGAACACTGTCGGAAATTGACTATTTTTCTAAACCTATGAAGAACTTTGTTATATTTCTAACCGTTCATCCAGATATTAGAAATTCTGTGCGAGGAGTTTCTCCATCATTTTCAGTTTTGATGGGATTTGTCAACAACTCAGCATCAAAAGATGAACGAAGTTTTGTGTTTGAGATTGGGACACAATTTGCACGATGCTGACCAGAGATGCTAGGTCGATTAGCTCGAATATTTCACCGAACCTTTTAAATTTGACTATTGCGAGAAGAATGTTGAATTTACCAAAAATTGTGTCAAGTATTCTTCAGAAGAAAAAAAAATTACTTAAAAGGTAAAATGAATAAAATAGAACCCCGATTATCCGCCTTTTATGGGACGGGGGCGATGGTTGGAACTCGAAAAAGGTCGGATAATCGAAGGAGCAGCTTCTCAAAATGAGGTTTTCTCCTGAAATTGCGTTTGACAAATTAATGCCGTGAAGGTTTTTCCAGTTGTTATCAACTTATCCGTACATTTTTTATTGAAAATTCATGCCTTTTCTTTAGGAGCGTTTAAATCCCTTACTTGGGACTTCGGCTTTACGACGTTGTGATTTGTTGATTTTCCATATTTTTTCATTTGTATGGTAATTTAAATTGACAGATTTTCATATTCGGCGTGATGCCCTCCTTTAATCCGCATATCTGATGCGGAGGTCAGCGATTTAAATCCCAAAGGCGGAACATTTTTTTTCTTTTTTTTTCATTAGTTTATTTTTACGATGTTTTTAAAGTTGTTTAGATATGTTGATTAAATTATGTGGTTCACTCGTGGCATAGGTGGTGGGATTTTTCGGGCATATGCGGGGGTGTTGGTCCATGGTATGCCACTTTGAGGACGACGATAGGGGGGGTTGAAGCGGGTGGGGCAAATGCCCACCCTTGGAGACCATGCTGCTGTCGCCGACATACAAAGTGGCATGCCTTGGCCAAGGCCCCCCGAATCATCCAAAAGATCCCTCCATCGGTAACGTGCTGGCGGGTGTAGGATCGACTTACATGAGAAATAATAAAAAAAAAAAAACGACCAAACTCAACACCGTAAGCCGCAGTCCCGAGTGAGATTTAGACGCTTGTTTCTCTTTGACCTCTTGCTCCAAAAAAAAAAATTACTTTACATTTTTCTTGACATAACCAAACCCAGATTGTATTATTCAAGATGTCTGATACGGATCTTTTGTGACTTATGGAAGGCCGCATGGATTCCTAATTCTTGCATACGTTGTTGCCGGAGAGGGAGAGGGGAATAAAGTATAGTAAACTTTTCTTACTAAATTTTGTGATTTCTCTGTTTAGATAACTGGGCCCGGAAGTTCTCGTGAAATTAGTGCCGAAGAAAACGAAAAGTGTGCTTCTAGTCGGAAATCAAAAACAAATCCAGTCGACGAGACTGAAAAACTGCGTGCTAATACCTTTCTATGTTACCACTGTAAAAGGTCGTTTACGTCGGAACTGAAGATGCGCAACCATCTCAAAGTCAGTCTCAAAAGCTGCGAACTTTGTCACGAAGAGTTTTCGCATAAATGCCTTTTGAGTATGCATCGACGAACGCACCACACGCAGAAACGGGTGTGCATTTCGTGTAACGCCGAGTTCGCTCGGCTTAGCGCCGACGACGATCGCCTACCAGAGGACGAAGGCCTCGATGATCGTAATCGGTGCGTGAAATGCGCCGCAGCGAAGCCAGACGACGGCAGCCTGCGATGTAGGTTCTGCGAGGCGTCCTTCGTGGAGCCGTCGCTGCTCTACGAACACGAACGCAGTCACGACGCCGAGAAACCGTACCAGTGCGACATATGCGGCCAACGTTTCAGCCTGATGCAGCACATCAAACGACACATCGAAGTGCTGCACAACGGCGGCGTCCGTTACCAGTGCAAACTGTGCCAAAAATGTTTTCGCTGGGACTCGTGCCTGCGAACGCATCTGAAGACGCACACGAACGAGCGTCCGCACAAGTGCTCGTTCTGCGAGTACTCGTTTCGGCGGCCGTGCGACTTGCGCAGGCACATGATTACGCACACCAACGAGAAAAAGTTCTCGTGTACGCAGTGCGATAAACTATTCACACGCAATTCGAGCATGATGAGGCATTTGCGTACGCATTTCGGCGAGAAACCCTATCTGTGCAGCGTCTGCGGCAAGCGCTTCAACGAATCTTTCTTTCTCAAGGAACACATGGAGTCGCACTCCGAGAACCGATCGTATTACTACTGCGATTGGTGCAACAAACGATTCAATAACCGGCGTGTGCTGCGAATGCACGCCAAAAAACACGAGTCAACCGTCGAGGTGCTGAAGATGGGCGCTGAAGAAGACTGAGCAACGATCGCCGATGTTCACGCCGCAGATTCTGCCTTTTCGCATTATTTCATCGGCAAAAAATTGCTTTTAGAAAGTGCCGAAAAGATTATTTGAGTTGAGAAATTCGTTGGTTGGAATCCGTCCAATTTTCGGCCGACACCAACGAACGACGGAAGTTAATATCAATTTCGTTTGACCGCTGACATCCTGTAAGTTATCGGCATTCTTGAAAACTTGAGAAAGTTTTTTTCCGTTTCGAGCGTAAGTTATTCGCATTCGTAAGTGATTTTGTTCGTTTTTTTCCTCTGGTCGAATATTATTCGCAGTTGGTTACCGAAGACCCTGTCCAAAGGTCAACTTTGTTTCCACTTAGCGTTTCTTAGTTGCGTTTTGAATTTTGTTGTAATGTCTGAATAAATGTCAATGAAAAATTATTCGAATTACTGAAAAACGTATAACATAACGGTTGGTGCATCGCGTGTTTTCATTTGTCAAGTTACAATGTGGCAAGTTGGACGATAGTGAATTTCTGAAGAATGGGCATTTTCTTAGAACATGCAGACATTTACGAACTTGCTGCGCAGTTGATCTGAAACTAAAATAATGTGCTTAATTTCTGAGTGAAAAGTTAAATTCGAGTGCGATGCAAATGTGCCCTCGACTTTTCCCGATTATTCTTGCTCTTGCTTCCGAGTGTTGAAGCATCGATCCTTGTTTTTTACATTTCTGCGTTTATTTTCTAAAAAATGTACGCCTCGGTAGTTATTATTTTGCTAGCTTGGAATTTCATCCCTCATCGATAAGATCGAGAGAAATTTGAGATCGACTTGAACGTTGTTTTTCTTCTGGTATAGTATAGGTAGGTATACGAATAAATACGACTGACGTTAGTTGGCAAAAATAACATTTTGAGTGAATTATAAAAAGCAAAAATATTGAGTTACTCGCAGAACACAAGCTGGTCTGAGCATCTTCGTTGATATGCGAAAAAATTATTTTTAGTTATAATAATTAGCTGCAATATTTTCCAGTAAGTTACTACTTTTTTTACTAGGGATGGGCTGCTTCTGGTTTGAAGAATCAGGTTTTTTAAAAGAGGTAGTTCCTAAAACTGCTCCGGTGTGACAAAGTTTGCTTCCTGCTCCTTTTTGCTCCGATGCTCCAAAGACAAAAACGAATTTTTTTCAGTTTTTTTAACACTGGTTTTTATTAGTACTTGGTTAACTTGGTACTGGTGGTTGATAAATTCGGTACAAAAATCAAAATTGATA
This sequence comes from Ericerus pela, assembly GCA_011428145.1. Classification (NCBI taxonomy): domain Eukaryota; kingdom Metazoa; phylum Arthropoda; class Insecta; order Hemiptera; family Coccidae; genus Ericerus; species Ericerus pela. The sequence goes on along the minus strand of WOFM01000444.1, from coordinate 1,119,886 downwards.
ATATTTGATAATATAAGACTTCAGGTTCAGTTGGTTCCTTTCTTGATTTCTGAATGAGTACGAAGTATAAGTTTTTCTTTTCTATTCATAATTTGTATTAATTGATCAAGTGAAAAGATAAAAGTACGAAAAAAGTTACAAAAGAAATAAAAGTATAAAACAAAACACTAACAGCGTTCGCGATAAAGGTAAATAAAGGGAAGGGTGTAAATTTATCCAACTTTGTTAAACCACAGAAATATATTTATTCCTGTGGGTTAGACTCGTTCTTAGTTAAATGGTTTTTATTTTGAATATGATCGGACTAGTTTCGGAGCGGTGAGCAGATTGAAAAACCAGGAGCAGGCGAACCAGGTTCCGAAAATGAGCAATTTTGCCCATCACCATTTTTTACAAATCGGAGACAAGAAACGAATATCCGAATAAAATGAAAATAACAAAACGAAGTAGGCTAGTAGTAATGTGGAGAATATTGATTCGTGTCGAACGGTGATCGAAATATGTGCATAAATAAAGGATTCACAAATCATCGCTAATTTCAAACAAATTATTATTGGATAAGTGAGGAATATACAAAAACGTTTCATAATGAAAGACGTTCCAATATTACGAAAACGGAAAAAATGTATGCCTTTATTTCAGAGGTATATGTAATCGTACAACACACCATCAAAATCACTGTTCTTTTAGACTACGAGACAGGTATCAAGACGTTAACTTTTTTTAAACGCTATCTACCATGTGGTCTACCCTCGTGACAAATATAATTTCTGCTCGTTCATTATTGGAGTAGAATAGAGTATTGGAGCAAAAATGTTTAAATTTTTTGTCATAAAAGTCAGCTGCATGGTTAATTTTTATAATTTTCGTTGAAGGTGAATCATAAGATGTGTACACTGTATATATCCTAGATAAGTAACTCAACTGTTTTCAGTAACCTACGCTTCTCCAAAAAGGTGGTGGGTACTTTACCACACAAGTGTACCCATTTATATTACCTTTATACACGAAATGCAGTTTTGCCCACCAGCAAGGGAATCGACGCAACATCACGACACGCCAAGAAGGTCGGAGCTCAACGTAGCGAAAGCGTTTGTACACAGTGTATACATCTGTGAGGTGAATAAGTGAATTTTTCGAAGTTTCCTGTTTTATTCATCATCGCATGCTTCACTTATTTTCTTCTTCAAAAGGTTTTTTTTCTCTTCGTAATTTCGAAATTTTTTCTTGAAAATTCAGGCTACAACCGAGTTTAATGGAAAATTACCAAAACTTAACATAAAGGAACTCGTATTAGGTCTCCCACATAACATATGAATTTTTTCGTCTCCTTCTCAAATTGAGAATGTGAGAACCCGAAGGATCCACAGGGACAATTAAACTGAAAATTAAAATCAAGTAACTCGAAGGGCTGCGAAAAAAAAAAAAAATTATATCCATTCAGTTAAGATATGTACACTCTAAATCAATTCCTATTTTCGACATGATAACGCAGTGTTTCTCCGTCTTACACAAGTTGCACACATTTGAAAATTTATGTTTATTTAAGCTCGTAATTTTCTATCATACCTTTTAAACTATCGTTTACTTTAATTTACAGCCAGATTTAATATAACTCAATACATCACAGACAAAAATAAAAAATAAATGATCACCGTAATTAATTCATTAGATTCAGCTCTAAGCTGTGTAGTCGAACATACGAATCCTTTTCGAGATTCAACTACAGCATACAGTGTAATGGAGGAAAATAACAAAAAATACACGAATTCATTCTTCTCTCCTTTTTCGTATCACAGATAAGCGACCTGCTGTCATTATTGCCGAATTCTACACTTTTTCGTACATAATATTATGATTTTGTACCATTTCGGCGAAATTCGTCATTTCGGGACTACTTTTCTCCAGTAATTTTTTCAGTCGTTTCCCAACAATTTTAGGATAAGTATGATTTTTCAAACGATACTCTTTACTTTCGTGGATTACTGCGCCGTGATTGAGCTGGTAGGTGCACAGTGCGGATAAAGGACGAAGAAGATCGTGCTTCAAAGTCGGTTTGTTTTCCAGTATTGCTAAAGCTTCAGCGGCTGTTTCCAACGTTGACAAACAACTCTCAGTGGGTTGTGTGCGTATAGTATATTCGCTACCTCTACGGCTACATAGTTTCACCTGTGAAAATCAAGTTTGATTTCAGTGTCGATGGTGCTCAATCGGAGGCGGATCGTACAACAATTTAGGGTCATTCAATAGCTACGATTGTCGCATGATAATTTGACGGTAGAAACGCGGTAAAAAATCAGAAAAGGTATTTGAATGATTTTGAAAAAACCGAAGCTTTCACGAACCGCATTAAAATTTTTTAATTCGAAGTTGAATTTGTGTACATTTCGGAACGGTTCGTATTTCACATAGTTCGAGTGTACGTACAGTTCACGAATAGTCATATGGTAAAAGAGGAACACGAAGAACATATTCCGCAGTTGGCATTTTAAAATTTGCAGCGTTGCAATTTTGAGAATCTGACTCTGTTCAACTTCAGTAAAAGCCGAGGTTACTCTCCAATATTTGTTCGCTTACGCACCCATACCCAACTACCTATACTTCGAATGATTTCAGCAGCTTTGACCTATGGCAAATTGCCGCATAATTATCGTACGATAATAGTATGCGTAACATATATAGGGCGGTCTTCACTGACTTGTTTGAGAGAATGAAGAGCAATAGATTTATTATAAATGGTTTTCGCTTGCGGCCAGGTTCCATCAATCAGTACTAGGGTGTATCGCAAAGAAGAATCTTGGTTTACTTTTGGTAATTCATTCAAATCAACGGCTTTGGAGGTGGGATACACGAGTAATGTGTTAGAAGAGTTGAGAATTGCGTGTAGATCAGTGTGTCTGTAAAAAAAAGACACAAAACATCCGAAACATTGAGCATACATTACGGGCAAATAAGCTAAATATTGAGTAATGGGGGAATGATGAAATCGAACCGGTTTTGAGGAAATTTCGTTCCTTTGAAAACGACGCATTTGTCTTGATTCAACGACAATGACAAAATAGTGGCGGTATGAAGACAACGTTTTTCTTCGGCGGGATGCTGTAATAAAACAATTTTGCATAGAGGATTCAAACGTTCGGCGGGTAAATATTCGCAATAACATACGGCCACCGGTCTCCTAAAATTATAAATTGATTATTAATGTGTAATCACAAATTCATTGAATGAAAAAAAAAAAATTCAAACTTTAAGGGAAAAGTACATTCAATTACTTGCAGCTAGAGCAAATATCCCTTTTGACGGGAGGATCTACCGGCAAATTCATCAAATCATTCCATACATCTTCATCAGCCATAGTATTATGATCCGAAGTTGTGATCTGGTGCAATAAAACTTATTGGAAATTAATGAAGAGTCCAGTTTGGAAGCAAGAAACAGATGGAGAATAATCAATCAATTTCCAGACAATTATAAAAAAGAAGAACGCATTGATATATTAATTATCAATTTAATTACAAGTACCTGCAACTATAATCTGGAAGGATGACTACAGACTAATGATTGAGTACTGAATAGAAACAGAAAGAAGAGAATCAACCAATTAGAATCAACATTTTAAGTAGAAAAATACACACAAATTTGAATATTAGGTAGTAGGGTAGTAGTTACCTTTATATTCACTAAGTTCCGGGACATGTGACCCTTTCGCTTCGAGGATATATACATGATGGAGACAACACACGGACAGTTTCGATGTCCTACTTATAGAAAGCGCTTCTACAAATACGGGTACTTCCAACCTTCGACCATATACATAATGGACTGCGCATACTGATAAAATATTGAAGGCAACCAAGTGAAATGTACATTTCATTCAAAAATTTAATCCCTTATCAAACTGCACTTTTCACAATATTAAAAAATCAGAATTCTCAAATTGATATTTTTAACCAGGTTTTCTTATTTAAAATAAATTTAGTTATGGCTAAAATACTTTGGAAGATCAACAGTCATAAATTCCGGTTTATATATTAACAGTTTGTGAATATAAATTGTTAAACTGTCATTTTATTCCTCGGAGGAAATGTCTGAATATGCTCTTTTCTCACACATTACGCAAAAATTTTAATATGATCTGTAATCTGTCGTTTATTTCATTAAAAAGTATCACAAACATAAATTTCTTAGGATTTACCAGAGTTTTTTGAAGATAACATGATTATCTGGATTAATAACTTTCATGTTTTACTGACTGGAAATTATGTTGCTCTTGTCACTGCAAGTGTGAGTATTGGGTTTTGTTATTCTTCCTCTATCGTTAGAAGATTTTATGTTAGTTTTTCTGTTTACCCAAACAGGATGATGAAGAAGTTGGTGTTATTGAACAACTGTGTTCCCAAATTTACAAAAATCTAGTTATGTTCACTCAGAGGTATGATGAAGAATTTGTCCCTCATTCACCTCGATTTGTTGATGACATTTGGAATTTCTATTCAACTATTTGCCTCGAACATTGCCATGATACTGTTATACAGATAAATCCTTTGGAGTAATTTAACTTCATTAATTTGTCAATGAATTTTCCTCAATTTGTTTGCATTTAATGGCATTTATTTGTCGACGAATTAAGGCCGTTAAATGCACCCAAATCCCCTTTAATTCATGTGTGTTTATAAATATTAATTCACTGACAAATCGAATAGAATTAGTCGTTAAATTCTATTCGATTTTGTTTGCATTTATCGGCGTTAATTCGTTGACGAATCAAAGGGAATTTGTCGACAAATCAAGGCCGTTAAATGCACCCAAATCCCCTTTAATTCATGTGTGTCTATAAATATTAATTTGCTGACAAATCAAATAGAATTCAACGACGAATTCTATTCGATTTGTTTGCATTTAATGCCATTTATTCGTCGACAAATTAAGGCCGTTAAATGCACCCAAATCCCCTTTAATTCATATGTGTCTATAAATATTAATTTGCTGACAAATCAAATAGAATTCAACGACAAATTCTATTCGATTTGTTTGCACTTATCGGCGTTAATATTACTAGGATAATAGTAAGTAAAGTATTCAAGACTATAACAAAATATGTGAAGCATATTGGTGTAAAGGTCCTGATAACATGAAAAGAAATCAATGGAAAATAAAGAGAAATCTATGTATTTTTTACCTATCAGGTTTTCCTTAAGTTGAAAAATAATTTACAAAAATCATGAAATTAACTTACAAAGCTATTCATTATTTTACTCCACCAAAAACTAAAATGAAAATATTAAAAAGGAATAATAATGACGCTATTTAATTTTAAAAACACTTTCATTTTGTAAAATGAAGTGCAAAATTATTTAATCAATTGACCTATAATATTGGATAAATCCTGAAAAACAATATTTTTGAATGAAATGTACGCCTTCATGGTGTCTCCATATAAGCCAATGTTAATTTTATCGGTATGCGCAGTCCATTATATATATGGTCGAAGCTTCCAACAGTTCCAACCTTTGACTATATACATACTGGACTGCTAATACTGATAAGAATAACACAGAGTCTAATGAACAACCGGTAAAGTTGAGTCAGACATCCGTATCCCCGTTCAAAATGTTAGTTTACTGGTTTGCTGTTTAAAAACATAGAGCTACCTGATCCGCATTTAACCGAATTAATTACAAATTTCTAAGTAAAAATTAAAATTAGACATATTTGTAAGAATATTTCGGAAGTAGATGAAAACATTCGTCATACAGCAACAAAAAAGATTATTTTTATGCATCAATAAATAAAATTTTAAATTGATTTAACTGAAATTTTTGAACTTCTGAGTTTTATAAAACTACAACATTACCGATTTAATTCGTAATTAGAAGCAATAATTGTGGTAAGAAGAGACCTAGTCAAAGGAAAAGACAATAAGTATTAATAAATTTGATAATGAACTAACATTTTGAACAGGGATACGCCTGTTTGTTTTGAACACAGCTTTTTATCAGTATTAGCAGTCCAGTATGTATATAGTCAAAGGTTCTAACACTTCCAAGTTCCAACTTATTGTTCTACACTCCACCCACACTCACTCACTAATCGTTAGCGCTACTACTTTCCATAACATACACTAACACTTTCAAGTTGTACAAACAAACATGACTTTTTTCTCTTGTTTACAAGAGGGCGTTCAGAAATGTAACTCAGGGCGACGGGTGCGCAACCGTGGTGGACTATCACATGACTTGAAAATTAAAACGGTTGTCCATTAGGCCACACTCATTTCCGAACGACTTTAGGGTGATAAATGGTTGTCCCTTGGTTGTGGTGGACAACCCACTTATTTTTGAACGCAAATAACGGTCAACCATGACCTCTAGACTATTTTTTATCATATTTAAATATTTTTGAATAAACTCTGACATTCATAAGTTTGATGTGACAAATTGATTTTTGTGAGAATTTTAAATTTTATTTTGTTTTGTGCTAAATTAAATAAAAATGAATTATAATATTGTGTCAGATACTAGAACAGGAATGCCATTCATGTATGATGATCATATTCTTGTTCAACATAAGGATGATTGTAAGTATTAGCATAGACTTCATCATTTCTTGGTCAAAAAGAGAGAATAGCTCTTCAATAGGTTTTGTTTTTTTTTCTTAGCGGATAATCTGTTGTGGTGCCGGTACACTATAAACAAAAATGGAGATTATTCAGTTCAAATTGACTCAGCTACTCCAGCCACACTCGATATGTTAGTAGATTCTGATTTAGAATTAATCAGTATCAACGATGTCTCTGCTGTGTCAAAAAGTAGTACTGCTGCAGTTGATGAAGTAGTATCTGATGATACTACTAGCGAATTATTACCACCGAAAAATAAAAATGATGCAGTCGTCAGAATTCCCTCCGATGGTACCAGTAGTGACTCATCAACAACAGTTGAATTACCTCATACTTCTAGACAACCCAATCTTGAAGTACAAAACAGACAACAAGATGTAGAATTACATCGACAACCGGAGGTACCAAGTACCTCGAACTATAAAAAATCCGTTATTTCAATGCCAAAAAATATTATGGAAGCTATACATAAAAATGGTACCAAAGAACGGATAAATATGCAAGAACGTATGTCGAAACCTGCGCAAAATGATACAAAAAAAGCGCCGGGTAATATGATTCAACAGAAAACAAATCTTTCAAATATTGATTCTGAAAAAGAGGATCAAATATTATTTGAGAAACTAACATCCGAGGCTAGACTACAAGAAGAACTAGACGCTCGATATGAAGAAGAAATCGTAAACCTTGATGACTCACCTGTACAGAGTACAGTATATCATGCTGTTGAATTTAATGATGATCTGCATACGACTGGGCCACTGTGGAAACGAGCAGATGTCTTGGAGTTACTGACATTGTTTAAAAATGCTGAGCATCTCTTCAAATCAACAACCTGTAACAATTCAAAGGTTTGGCAACAAATTGTTGCCAAATTGGTCCCATACACAGCTAGACAATGTGAAAATAAATTGAAGTACCTGAAAAAATGGTACATTACTAAAATTGACAATATGAGCAGTGGAGATACTGGAAAAAAAGAGTACACTGCAATTTTTTTGAAGAACTTTATGCCATATTTCATAAATTACACAATGTTCGTCCTCCTCATATTGCTTCTTCGCTGAATGGACCAAAAAATATATGTGAAAAAGTTGTTACTGTCAGTGGATATGAAACCGGCGAGTCGACCTCTCCTGAAGAAACAACCCTTTTGACATGTCTGAACGAAGAAGTTCAATATGAAGATACCCTAAAAATAAAAAAATTGAAAATTAGACCTCAACCAGCATCATTGACCAGAAATGAAAATCTTGTGTATAAAGAAAGAGCTGTTAATGCTCTCGAAAGAATCGCGACAGCATTTGAGGCGTTCGTCAAAAAAATGTAATGAAGAAATGCAATTTGATTTCGAATAATAATCAATTTTTATCGAAACATAGTTCCAGCATTGATAGACCAATCACAGAGCTAGTAGCATCGTTTGTTCATCATGTGATATACATCTACATCGTCATTTGGTAGCGTCGTTTTTGTCATCACAATGTGCTTCTATTTGAAATTCACTCGTGCGTGTTGGTGCTTGTATCGAGGAATCTAAATTTCAAAAATTTATGAAAAATATGAGGTTTGTGAATAGATTTTTTTTATTAACATTTAAATTTGTACGTGAAGATGTTATTTGTTTCGTTATTGTTATAGCTCATCTTAAAATGAATAATCCTCCTCGTCGTGGTGTTCCACATGCTTTGTGGAGGCGTTACATGGTGGAATTAATGGAACGCAATCCACGGCAACCCAACGCTTTCCCACCTGAACAAGCACCAGCAGCAGAAAGACAACCAGAAAATGATGTGAGACAACCTGAGATTGATGTGAGACAACCGGAGATTGATGTTCGACAACCGGAGAGTGATGAACCACGAGGTGATCATGATCATGAACACAATGCTAGATTAGACCAATGCGGAGATTTGAATGAAAGGTAAGAATTCGATATAATTTTGAGTAAAATGTTGTGTCCTCTTTACCATAACACAGCCCATGGAATTTAGCGACGGGATGCGATGAAATTGATAATTTCTTGACAGTGATTATATTACATTAAATGGCATTAGTATAATATTACAAGGATGAAAATCCTGAAGATTCCCATCGATTGTGTCGTATTGCGTTTGTGCTCGGTTCCAATGAATAAATCGTCAAATTGTAACTATCTGTTTGTTTGTTTATTGTTTCACAGACTGTCTCTCCCACGTAACAAAAATGGACAACCACAAGTTTGACAACCAGAAGTTCGAGAACCTGAAGAAATACCTGATGACAGACTGTTAGATGAAAGTTAACAATTCGATTATTATTCATCATATTTTGTTTATGTCATTATTTTTGATAATTTTTTTCTTTCAATTTATATGTGCAGACCACCAAATCTGGTTCCCAATTCTGCAAATCCCT